>CM018052.1:16971949-17566949 GCA_008638375.1 Nyssa sinensis | reverse complement strand
ATAAATAATTATCCTAAGGAATGATTTTCCTAACTAAATGAATTAATAAATAATTATCATAATGCACGAGCCAATAGAATTAATGACTACATGCAAAAGTCAATGAGATAAAAGAGAAATAGAATTTAATTAGAAAACAAACTCTAAAATGAAAACATCTATGTTCAATGTATGTCCATTTAAGGAAATATAAAGTAACCAGATCTATGGAAACTATAAAAGTGGAAAGTATTAATTATGCCTAAATAGACTACTATTACTCAAGATTACCAAATTGTCTCCAATTCGGTGAAAAATCTCTAGATTGTCACAAGACATGTGAAATGACCAAATTACTCCCAATTCGTCACCAAAGGGCTGAAATTATCAAAATACCCTTATGTGGGTAAAATGATATAAAAATTACGAAAATACCTCTTTAGTGACTAGAAAATCCTATTGAGGGTAGGATTGTGCCAAAATTCCCTTAGTGGGCAAAATGGTGCAAACATTATTGAAACACCCACCGATGGGCAGAAGAATCCTAATAAGAGTAGGACTCTATCAAAAAGAATCTTACTTAGACTAAGACTCTTGACAGGATGAGTCCTAATGGAATAAGACTCTGTCAAGGGAAGTCCTAATAGAAGTGAGACTCAATTAGGAAAAATCCTAATAGGAATAGGACTTTGTTAGGAGGAAGCCTAATAGAATCGGGACTCTGTCAGGAAGAGTCCTAATGGGAATAGGACTCTGTCAAGAGGAGTCCTAATGGAAGTGGTATTTATCAGGAAGAGTCCTAATAGGAATAGGACTCTGTCAGGAGGTGTCCTACTAAAAGTAGGTCTCTTGGCATAATTACTAAATCACTCCTACCCAATCAAGGGTCTCAAAATGAGGTGTTTATACTTTATATGAATGCTTCCGCTAGAATATTGATATAGATATTGAGTTTTCATGAATTTCATAATTGAGCTTTAATTTGATTAATTGAAAACTTGATTGAGCAGTTGGAGTTGTAAATTGAATTGAATTGAATTAACATTTGATCACTTAGTTGAATTTTGTATTGAATTGATTAATTGAGTATCAAATTGAACTATATGATCAATTAGGTTGTGTTGATAGGTTTGTGTTGTTGTATAATTCTTGGCTATTACATTGGTGGATGGGCATACATGTTGGATTAATCATGTTGAGTGATTTTGTTATTGTGGCATCATTTTTGTAAACAAGATTTGAAATTAACATTGAAGAAAATTTTATTCTATAACAAACCTATTCAACCCTCTCCTCCTTCTAGGTCAAATTCACACTTTAAGACCTTGAGTGATATCCTAGTGGTATCCCTCCACATCAAAGTGGTATCAAAGCCTTCTTTCTAAGGCAATTGATTGATATCCTAAGTAGTGAAAACTATGAAAAAGTTAAAAAAGGGTAGTTCGATCTCATGGCCACCCCTTTTTTTACGGCGTATTGGAAAGCTCAGATGAGAACATTATTGAGAGCCATGGATGAGCGAGTATGGCTCGCCGTGCAAGAAGGTAGGACCCCTCCGGTTGCAACTGCAACTACGAAAATTCCTTCCGTAGTCAAACCTTCAAACACTTGGAACAAGTTAAAGTTAAGGATGAGCAGATATAACACCCAAGGGTTGAATGCCATCTTTAGCGTGGTAACTCCCGATGAGTTTTGCCGCATCATGACTTGTGAGATGTCCAAGGAGGCTTGGGATGTAACACCCTAACCCAGATGTGACTGAGCGGGCTATGTAAATCGAGTTGTTAAAGCTTTTGTTTAATATTGAATAAAATGGAACAATTGGAAATTTAATGATTCTTGAAGTACGAATAATTTTCGGGCGATGCCCGAGCAAACCATGAACGGATACCGAAATATAGAAAACAAAAATGAAGTTGAATTAAATAATAATGAAAAAAAAAATGTAAAAGGAAATAAAATAAAACTAAAATAAAAATAAAATAAGAATATAAAATAAATAAATAAGAAAAAAAAAAGAAAAAAGAAGAAGAAGAAATCATGTTATGGCATATGGAAATAGATATATATATATATATATGTGTGTGTGTGTGTGTGTGGATGTATCTATATATAAATAGATATGTATATTAAGTGCATTAAGGGGGGGTTACACAAGCAGGAAAAAAAATGAATTAAAAGGAAGAGGAAAGAAAGGAAACGGATGGAGAATGGGAGGCGCAGAGAAGTGAACGAATGAGAGAGAGAGAGAGAGAGAAAGTGAAGAGTTGGGGGTGTTTTTTTAAAAAGGGGAGGAAGCATGTTAGTGGCATGCGTTGAACCAGAAGGAAACAAAGAAAAAAAAAAAACAGGGGCAGCTCAAGCGGCGGTGGTGCGGCACAGGAGGGAAAACAAGAAATAAGAAAAGAAGGAGAAGCAATAAGAGAAGAAGCAGAAGTGAGTCAGTGGAAGAACTGGGAAGAAAAAAAAAACAGAGTGGAAGGAAGTTGCGCGTGCAATAGGGGCGTGGTTCAGGGGCGCGCAACCGGAAAAAAAAAAAAAAAACCAAAACAAAACAAAAAAGTAAGAAACTGAGTTTTTTTTGTAGTTTTTCAAATTTTAGAAGCATGAATATGATTTTGGAATCTTCTAAAGCATGTAAATTGGGTTTTATTGCAAATTGAATCAAGACAAACTGACCAGGAATGAGTAAGAAAACGAAAATTACAGGGAAAGATTTAAAAATTGGTTTTGCGGTTTTGTTGCATGAAACTCAATTTGAATACTAGGGAATTATATGTAGAAGGTGTAGGAACATTGTAGGGATCATTTTGTGTTGAATCAGTAAGAGAAAAGGTGGGAAAATGGAGGAGAAAAGGGGCTGCCAGAAAACCGCACAGCCCCGGTAAAGTTACTGTTTTTCTGGTTCTGGGGGCCATCCGGCACCCCGATCAGAAAACCGAGGGTAGAATTGGATTGCCCATGACCTGTAGGTATGAACCCCACTGAAAAATGCAAGAAAATCCGTTGACGGCGAATCGCCGTTGAAGGAGAAGACAACCAGCACGCTAGAAATGGTGCTACGTGGCTGGGGTTTTTGTGATTTTATTTGGGCCAAACCGGGTCGGGTCCGACCCAACCCACCCATTCAGATGACTGCCCAACACTTGTACTTCATGGGTAAATTTTTAAATTCGAGTTTAGATAGTGTTTGGTTAGAAAGGAGAAGCTATCCAATGGTTGGGTTAAACTTGAACAGGAAATGAAAAAAAATGGAAAATGTTAAATGGAAAATTGGTATGGCAGTGAATTGAACCTGTGACCAAAGGAGTAAGGGTGAGAAACTTAGCCATTGTGCCACCAAGGCACATGTGGTCTGTTTGGGCTCAAATACGATATGTATTAGCTATATTAATTAATTTAAATAAATGATTTAAATGAATAAATTTTAAATTTAATTTCGACGCCTAAATTAGTTGAATGAATAATGAAAACTTACTATTTTGGACCCTCTAAATTTAATGGTGAGGTCCGTTTTACGAGACAGAGTCCCGAAACAATAAAATAACCGTAGAATGCTAAAATGACCAAAATGCCCCTACGTTGAAGGTAAGTCAAACGGACTCCGATTTAGTTAAGTAAATACTGAATTTTTATTAATTCAAACCTACTGGACTTAACGGTGAAGTCCAAGTTATGAAAACAGAACCCAAAAAGTAGAGACACGCAAATGACCATTTTGCCCTTGGGTAAATGAAGTTTAAAATGGAAATCGTAAAGCATAAATTAGTACGAGAGGTATTTAGAGTAACGAGGCATAAATTCGGTAAATTATATGAAAGCTAAAACGTGTTTATTGATTTATAGGCAAGTCAAAAGGAAAGGAGAAAGTCACGGGATATTAAGACATTGATAAGGTAAGTGGATTTCTATCTTTTATACGTGGTTTTCCAAGCCACGATCTTTCTATACTGCCAATTTTGTACTCATGTATTTATACCCACTGTTATTGTTCCCACCATGGATATTGTTCTACCTGGTGGATGTCTATTGGTTGATGGTTCATGGCTTGATTCATTGTGTTGATGTTATTCACTGTATGCTTATGTTACGATGTTCCATGCTTTGCACACCTCATATGGAATACGATATAATCCTAAGTTATGTTAAATGCCGGGTCTTGTGCTCAGACACATTACCCTTCTGATGCTATCTGATTGACTGGACCTACGGGTCAATTTATGGGACCTACGGGTCAAAAAGACATATGGCAATTATGGCGTTTTTACGCAGTAAGGTTAATGGGCATTTTATATGCATTTATGTTAATAGGGGGTATGCCGGGCCCCAAAAGACCGAGGGTCTGCCAAACCCTGAACAGAGTAAAGGCATCATCCATGTTAATTGATATAGTTCTATGTTGATTGGTTTGATTCATTGGACTTGATTGTGATCGTTTCATTGAGGTAGTATTTATGTTGATCGTGTTCATTGAGCCTAATCTATATTCATGCTACGTTGTTACTCTTGACGGTTATTGTACATTGTTATTCATTGATTACTCTTGACCGTTATTGTACCTTATCATTTATTGGCCATTGAGGCATTTTATAGTTGGTACCTTGTCATTTATTGGCCATTGAGGCATTTTACAGTTGACTGAAATCATTCTCATGACTGGCTATCATGTTACTTTGACTTGTATTCATTTATGTCATCCCCACCCGTATTGGGGATAGGCTTCTACTTACTGAGTTTGTAGCTCACCCCTTACTAAATTTTTCAGGTGAGAATGTTACAGAACCGCAGTAGGAGATCAGGAGCTTAAGGAGACAGTTGAGGAGCATAATAGAAATGAATGAAGTCTCTCCCATGTACTCACCACCTAAGAGTGGTTTAGGATCAGTTTATTGTTAGTTTGAAGTTTAGTCTTTGAACAATAATTGTAATAAAGCTTCCGCACTTTAATGTCATGTTTATATATTTACTGTTATCATTGGTAAAAGAATGGAAAAAGTAGGGACGGCCATGGGGACGGCCATGGGGTCGGCCCCACGATACGAGATCCGCATAGGGTGGGTTTCGGGTCGTGACTTGGGACATCCTCAAGACTACTCATGAGGGTACATCATCGGTAAAAATGTCAAAATTACAAATGTTGAGTTCTAGGTTTGAAGCCTTAAGAATAGAAGAATCGGAAACCTTTTTCGAGTTCTACGCTAAATTGAGTGACATTGTCAACTCATCATTCAACCTAGGAGAGAAGATAAAGAGGATCAAGATTGTGAGGAAAATATTAAGATCTCTTCTCGAGAGATTTCAACCTAAGATAACCGCTATTGAAAAGAGTAAGGACGTAGACTCTTTCTTTGTCGATGAGTTAGTTAGATCATTTCAAACTTTTGAGCTAACTCTAAGGCAAGCAAAGAAGACAAAAAGTCTTGCCTTGGAATCACCACAATGAAAAAGTGAAGGGGATTTTTAAATTTTTCCCGAGTCCATGAACAATGAGGACTTAGCTCTCTTTGTTAGGAGGTTTAACAAATACTTCAAGGGTAGAATTCCTAACTCAAAAGGATCTTAAAGCTCAAGTAAAAGATCCTTTGGAAATTCTAACTCTTCAAGAGGCCAAGTCCAAAAATTTTCTTCTAGTAGTGATAGAAGAGGCCAAGTTTTGCTTGAATCAATCAACTCAAAATGAGTATTAGTCGACTAAATTAAGTAAGAATTTTGACATTTAGGCTCTTCCTTAAATTCAGTTGACCTAAAGGCTAGAATCAGTCAACTAAATTGACTAATTTTCAAAACTTCACATTTTTAGTTAACTTAATAAACGAATTAGTCGATCTAGCACAACAATGACTAGATATTTGACTAATTTGAGAGGCAAAAATGGCTAGTTTTTGTTCCTAATGACTATGTTTTCAAATCACCTATATAAGAGATGATCAAAGAACATGTATTGCTAATACATTTTTAACCCTAACGGTTTACAATCAAGGGCATCTCAGTAATTTTGATGATTACAAAACATTATCTATATGGACTAATGTTTTATCCAAGTGACAATGCAAATAGGTCGTCTAGGTTAAAGAAAATTGTTGACCAAGAAATGACAAAGTCCATCAAGTTAAAGGATTCCACTCAAGAACATGCTTCAAGGAAAGAATCAAATCAAGTGGAATGCTCTCATGATGAATTAAGAAAATGGCACACTCAAGCCCAATGATTCAAAAACAAGTCAAGTGAATACTTTTATTTTTCTTATTTTGTGTTTTGAGTGATTTAGGATTAAATTGATCATTGGTTGTTAGCTCTTACTATTTATAATGATCAACTAAAAACTAACCTCAAATAATTTTTCAAAACAAAATAAGTTTTATACTCTAAGTTTTGAAAGATCAAATAGTTTTGGTAAATATACACTTAGAAAAATAAGTAAGAAGACATTCACTGTCCAAATCAGTCAACCAATTCATAGAACTAGTCAACTGATTCTTAAGGGTTATATTTACACAAATCAAACCAGTCGACTAATTGACCATTTTCATAAAACTGCCCAAACTCACTGTCTAATACAGTCAACCTCTAAGAAGATTTAATCGACTATTTTTCAAAGGCAAAAATAGTGTACATCAAAACTATTTGACTTATTGTTGTTGAACAATTAAACCTCAAACCCTTTGGACAATTAAGTTGGCCTAATCAATTGATCAATCCTCAATCTAGTAGATTGGCTAATGATTTAGTCGACTGCATTTGTCGATCTGGCATATTGAGATTCAAATTTTGAACAAACAAAAGAGGGGAAATGACTTTTTTTGAAAAACAACAGACATAATCTTTTAAGGATCATAAATAGAGGTTCTCTAAGGAATTTTATGCCATCTTTTTACATGCTTACATTTCTACATCTTTGTTCTTGACTTTAGATCTAATCATTGAAAACCTAGATCTGAAAGTTTTATTTATCTTAAATACTCTGAGCTTACATCTGATCTATGTATAGAGAATGAGCATTTATTGCACCAAATCTACTCTTGAAGAAAGTGCCTCTTGGTAAATAAACTTTGTATCATCTCATTGTGGTGAGAGTTATGGGTAGGTGCTACCTAGTGAGGCAAAATGGTATATTTTGTTTGGATAAGAGGGCTATGGTCTTTGCTTTGGAAATGTTTGGTTTCCACTTGTAAAGAGGTCAAAATAGTGGGAAAACTCAAATGGGGATACTTGAGTCGAGGATGTAGGGTTTTTCAAACCTCGTAAATCACTGTATTTGCTCTCTCTCTCTCTCTCTCTCTCTCTCTCTCTCTCTCCATCTCTCCATTTACTCTTTACTTGTGCATTTATAACATTCATTTTTTAAGTTTGCAAAAGAAGCCAATATTTGCAAAATACCCTATTCACCCCCTTATAGGGTAAATATATGTGCAACAACATTGATTAGAGAAAATTTTAATTTGATTTCTAAACCCTCAAATACATAGATCGTTAAAGTTCCTAAAGTTTAAACTATTCAAGCATTATTGTATATCTTTTCTTGAAAATAGTGTTCATTTTTTGTAAACTTTTTTATCATCATTGACTGTGTGAATATTGAGTGTTAGGTTACCCTTAAGAGGCAAAGAGAGCTTGTTCTCGAAAAGAGTCGGGTGCTCTATTGTAAAGAAAGGTTTGATTTCCACCTAGAACAAGCTCTTTAGTAAATCAGTCCAACTAAAAGCTTGAGTCAAGGACGTAGGGCAACCTAACCTCATAAAAATCTTCGTGTCACTTTCTTAACTCTTTTCTACTCTATTGTTATTAATATTTCTTAATCATATTCACATATAACTTTTAATTTCAAAATATTTCAAAACTACCCAATTCACCCCCTCTTGGGTAGATATTTGTGTAACACCTCCAAATGATGAGGGACCCTAGAAACATACTAAAAATGAAGGACTAACTCATGTGCATCAAAAGGATTCAACTACAAACTGATGCACCCCAACGACCTTACAAAAAAAGCACACGCTCAAACAACACACTATTTTTCATAATTTTAGTCATCTTTGCTAAACATACTCTCTTAGTCATAGCTGCTAGAAAATTCCCTTGATCGTCGTGAATCATGACCCCTACTCCCCTACAATAAGATCCACTATGCTAAACACCATTAACATTAATCTTAAGAAAAGTCAAGAATGATTAAAAAACTTTCATTCGCACAAATGTCAAGAATGATTATATTATGGTTGAGAAGCCTAAGAACAAGATTACCTTAGAGGAGACATGTAGCGACTCAAAAAATTATCAAAGAGCATTTTGGTAATTTTCTAGTCTAATCGATAGCAAATAATTAATTAAATGATAATGAGCCTGATTAATTGTGAAATTAATTTATTAATGATAAATATGATCAAGTGAAACCTAAAATGAAATTTAGTAATTTATTCAGGAATGGTGTGACCACATAATCAGATACGAAACTTGAACAAGTATAAGCATGAAAACCAAATGTAATTAATAAAAGAAATGATTTAAAAAAATCCTTTTTTTAATATACTTAACTAGGATAATTAGTCAATTTACCTTCCAGTTAGGGTTCAAATGACCCTATTGCCATTAACTCTAGGTTTTGGTCATGACAGAATGGTGTCAGAGCATTAGATTTCAAATACCTAAGGACAGTATACGAGGTTTATACCTCGACTCACTTAGGATTAGTTTGAGTTACATGTTGTGTGCTTGTTGTATTTGTTATGTGTAGTTGTGTATTTAGAACTATATATATGTGTCTAGTTGATAGGCTATGTACCTATGTATAATTGTGATAGATTGTGTGCTTATGTGCTTATGCGATTGGCTATGTGCATAATAGATGATTGTGTTGGCTTATTGTTTCCATATATGCTAGGATGATACCCGAACTATATGTTAACTGGATATGCTTGTTGATTGTGATGTATTTGTATGTGTATAGATCATATTGTTATTGAGTTTTATGTTACAAGTGATAGATAATGCCCCATCACCTAATAACAAAAGGAGTTATGATCTATAAAGAGCTATCACCTAGTTATAAAAGTAACAAATGATAAAGAATTGTGAAGAACTAAATGAAAATATGTCAGGAACGCTATAAATTATTGAGTAAAAGACACATAAAATGCTTATGTTGGTGTGGATAATGTTTGCATAGGACTAGATCTGTTGCGTAGTAGTTGACTATTATTCTTTGGAATTGTATGTAATAGACCTCATCAGTATTTCAATTTGTTAGATTAGGGTTGGTGTTTTAACCCTAGTCTGCTCAAACTCCGTTTGTAATGAAATGTCTTGTAAAGGCGGACTAAAGTTGACCTTAGTGTAATGTTGGGTAGTATTGTTGATGATAGTTTTGATGAGGTGTTCATTGTGGATTTTAAACTAATTATATGTCTCTAAACATTGATTCCTAAAGTTTTGACTACATAATTGTATGATATACACTGTACATTAATTGTTATTGTGGAGCAAGTTGTGTTTAACTTTGACGGGAGATGAGGAGATATTGAAGTCCCAAAAAGCAAAGGCTACTGATTGACCGGATACCATTGTCAATTGACTGAAAAGGCTATTAAGAAGATTTAGAGGCTACCGGTTGATCGAGAGTTGTTATTGGTAGACCGGGTGTGTGAACTCCATGAAGAAAATAGAGGGTACCGACTGACTGGGAGTTTTTACCAACTGACCGAGAGCTACTGGTTGAAGAGGTTTTTTAGGGCAACTTCATCGGGACCGGCTGACCAAGAAATCTTTTCAACTGACCAGAAAGAGGTCAAACATGCCTTTTCAAGATACGCGTGATTCCATTTTTGGTCATCTTCTAAGCTGCCCTATAAATATATTACATGGGTATCTTCTAGGGTTATCAAGCACAACGACAAACATGTGATGAAGTTCATTGTGTGGATTCAACCTTTGATTTAAGAACTTGTTAGGGGTTTTCTAAACTGTTGATTCAATAACCTTTGTGTGAAGAAGAAAGCACCTCTAGCATTTCTATTGAATTTGTTATGTGAGAAAAGAGAGGTCTTTCTTCAATTTGTGATTTGATTCCTTGAATGGAGAGAGTTTGTCTTAAGACAAACCAGTCATTGTGAATGGTGTAGTATTGATCAAGAGCTACTACATGAGTTGATTGTAATGTGGTGAAATCATCACCCCAATAATAAGTTGAGTGGATTTTTGGCAAAAAGATCAAGGATCGTTGTTGAAGAGTGGACGTAAGCTAATTTCATAGTCGAACTACTATAAATTCCCTATGCACTATTTACTCTCATTATTGCTTATTATTGCTTTGATTTTTTTATTGTGCTAACACATTAAGGGAAAAAATAATTTCATTAAATTAGCATAAAAAGTTTTAAACAACTTATTCACCCTTTCTAGGTTGCCTTTTCATTTGGTATTAGAGCAGGCTGCTTCACAAAGAGTATAACAACTCGAAGGAGATCGCATGGCAACCTTGTTAATGTCTACTCATCCAGAGGGTCAATCCACCTCAAGGCCTCCATGGTTTAATGGAAATGACTACAACTACTAGAAGGCAAGAATGAGAATTTATATTCAATCAATGAGTTATGAACTTTATGGAGATGATCGAACTTGGGTATGTATCTCCATCTATTACTAGTGAAAGCGGTATTAGAACTTTTAAACCTAGGGAAAAATGGGATGATAAAGATAAAGAAAAGTTTTGTCTAAACGCCAAAGCCATAAACATCCTATTTTGTAATTTGGGTCCCGAGGAGTTCAATAGTGTCTAAATATGTGAGACCGTTAAAGATATATGGGATACTTTGCAAATAACTCATGAAAAAATGAATCAAGTCAAGGATTCAAAAATAAGTGCACTACTTCATAAATTTGAGTTATTTAAAATGAAGCCCAGTAAGAAAATTGTAGAAATGTACACTCGACTTCTTGATATTGTGAATAGACTAACATCTCTTGGTAAAGTTATTCCTTTTGTAGAATATATTAGAAAAGTGTTGCAAGCTTTACCCAAAAAATGGAAACCTAAAGTTACAGCAATTAAAGAAGCAAAAGATTTGAGAATAATGACGATGGAATAACTCTTTGGCTCTCTTATTATGCAAGAAATGGTTCTTGATGATGAAGAAGAAGATAATCCAAAAAAGAGTGTGGCACTTCAAGTGGAATCAAAGGAAAAAAAAATTCGGGTGAAGAAGATGAAGACATAACATTTCTCACTAGAAGATTCAAACAATTCCTTCAAAAAAAAAAAAAAAAAACAACCCCCCAAGGAGAAAGAGGAAGGAGAAATCCTAAACCAATGAGTGAAAAAGATTGAAGGCAATGTTATAATTGTCATCAATACGGTTATATCTCAATGAACTGTAATGCATCAAAGTAACAAGATAAAAAGAAAAATGCAATTACAGCTACGTGGGACGATAATGAAGTGGAATTCTCCGATTATGAGGTATATGAGTTTAGACTTAATTCATCAATTGATCTAGAAAACAATAATGAAAATGATCATACTGTAGAAGAAGAATTAGAAGATAAAGATGACATAGAACACGTTTTTGAATAAAAAATTTTGATGAAAAGAATAAGAAATTAAAAAGGAAGGTTGATGGCTTAGAAAATGAGAAATCTAAATTGAATGACGAACTAGAGGCATCTAATACTAGAATTTCTTTTTTAGAAGAAGAATCCAAGAAAACAAATTGGAACTTGAAAAATTTATAGGATGTTAAAAAAACTTGGATTTATTACTTAGAAATCAAAAAAGGAGTAATCTTAATTGAAATGGAATTGGATTTATACCTAAGAGTGATGTCTATAAAAGAAAACCAAATGTCTTTGAACCAAAAAGAACATTCATATTTCAAAATTCAATTTTTTTCTTTTGCTCTAAAAGAGGACACATAAATTCATCTTATCCTTATCGACCTACTAACTCAAGAGGACCCAAAATGATGAGGGTACCAAAGATCTAAAATAATTATTTTTTTGCAAGAGAAATGGCTTTGACGTCAAAAGGAAAATGTTAATACCATCTAGTACTTGGATAGTGGGTGCTTAAGACACATGACGGGAGAAAGGGAAAGATTTGCATCTCTTTCCAAACAAAGCGGAGGAACCGTCACCTTCAGAGATAGTGGTAAATGTGAAATATTCGATAAAGGGACTATAGGTAATTCTAATTCATATTGTATAGAAAATGATTATTTAGTTGATAGGTTAAAACATAATCTCTTTAGCATAAGTCAAATATGTGATAAGCAAAATTGAGTGATTTTTTACTCTCATAAATGTGTTATATAATATCTCAACACTAATAAAATCTTATTTGCAGAAAAAAGATCAAGTAACTGTAACACCCCGACCCTGATTAAGTAATGATTAGTTACTAATCATTTATCTGAACCAAACATAAATAATAATTAAGAAGCTAACCCAATTAGGAGTTGACCAGAAGAAACGGCGTCAAAAAATAAGTTACAGAATAAAAGTTAAGTAGGAAATAGTGAAACTGCATTAATGCGCAGCCAAACAGGGCCTAAGCCCGAAATATGGAAAAAGGACCAAAAAATGTGGCCAAGAGGATTTGATCCCTTGACCAAACTGGGCAGAATCTGTTTTACCAAAAAAATTACCATCTAGGCTAGAAGTACTTTTGTGTATATATGTGCAAAGATATATATTTAAATAGCATTCAGATTTGGCCTTTCCCCAAAGTGACCAATGGACAAGCATGCAACACCTCAGCCTTACATCATCCTAAGCCCTAGCCATCATGCCCCTCACCCCATGATTACACCTCCCTCCCAACCAAATTGCATGCAATACAATCATGCATTTGGGGAGATGAAACATCAAGAGGAGACTTGATATGTATATACAATCTCCATATATGCATGGAGAAAAAGCAGATCTGAATTTGAAGGTTTAGTACACTGTTTTATAGAGAGAAGAAGGGGTGAGAGAGAGAGAGAGAGTCCTAGAGAGAGAGTGAGAGATACACAAGTTGTATATGCATTTGGTGAGCCATTGAAGGAGCTTGAGGAAGCCAAGGATTGCACGGAGGGGAGAAAACCCAATAGTTGAAGCTTCTGTTGAGCACAAACCAGTGAGGGAACCACTGTACGGGTGAGTCATTCAAAACTTTTCTAGAAATTTTCTTCTTGAATTTTGGCTACTGTTTTATAGCTTTTTGGACTATTGATGCATGTACACTAGTTAATGATGAGAACTGGGTCATTTATAAATGGTTTGAACCTCTAAGACTGCCCTAAAACACAGAAATGGAAACAGACCGCCATTGATGGACCTTGAGGTTGCAGGTCTGATCCGACCTCAACCAACTGAGCTTTTGAGGGTTGAAACATAAAATAGGACCTCTTAGGATCTTGGAAAACCCCAACCGCGACCTAGAAACCTAGGTTTAAACCCTCAAAACCGACATTATTCTTTTCGGCCCAAAAATAAAATCTTTGAGTTTGGCCTCTAAACTGAGAATGATGAGTTGGGAATTGAAGTGCATGTTGTAAGGGTTGCAGAGGACCAAACCTCATGCAAAATGGTGGAGAAACAGGGCCGTATGACCCAACTGAAACTCTCCACGATATTCGGTTGAAACGAACCTCCATTGTTGAGCTCGAAGCTCCAAACCGATGCCAAACGAATGACCTTACACCCAAAAGCCTTTTAGAACAAAAACCAGTAAGAATCGTTGCATGAAAACCCACGAATTTGAGAAAGAAATTTTGAAATTTCTAGGGCAATAGTGGCCCTATACGGGTAGGGACGATGAACAGTAACCGGGTCTTGGATCGGGTCTTCGGGTCGGGCCCCGACCCGAATAAAAACGGATAAAACCCATTAAACCAAACTGTGTCGTTTTGATAACTGATTTTAAATTTTTTTTAAATTTCAGGGCTGACGTCAGCCTGATGTCAGCACGTTACCTTGAACCGGTTGGAACCGGACTGGACCGGTCTGGTTCAGTTGCATACGGACTGAACCCTTTGGTTCAGTTTAAATCTTTTGAAAAATTACAAAACAGCCCCAACAGTTTTAGGAAATTTAACTCTGGCCCAATTTTTGGAATTTTATTCCATTTATACCCCTGAGAAATTAATAAATAATAAGTTAAATTATTTAATTAATTTATTAATTAAATAAAAATGACCAAATTACCCCTAGGTCATAAATAAGTCAAACGGGGTCCGAATAAATCAAATAAATAGTGTATTTTCACTATTTCAAGCATTCTGGACTCAATGCCAGAGTCCGATTCGGAAAACCAAGTCCCGAAAAGTACAAACACGTAGGTATAAATGACTGTATTGCCCCCAATATGCTCGATGTCCAAATAAGGCGAGTTATTAGTGCATTCTTATTATCTCGACACTTCTGAGATCAACGGTGAGGTCCGGTTCACGAGACGGGACTCCGAAAAATATGACGCCCGAAATGACCAAACTACCCCTAAGGTACCCAAAGCCCAAACGAAACTAAAAGATAGTCTATTTTGACTATGTCGGACATTCCAAACCCAATGGTGAAGTCCATAACACCAAAATAGGTACTGAAAATTTAGTCACGTGAAAAATAAAACTCATCAAGTCACCACGAGTTGACTAGTAAGACCAATCCTAGGAAGTTAGGATACGTCAGGCCCAAAAATTAAATGAAAGAGCATGAATAGGTAACGATTTAAGGTAAATGTGAAGTTAACAAGTTCTTTATAATTTTCTTAGGAAATACAAAGGAAAGGGAAAAGCCCACCAATAGTGCAAACCCGAGGAATCAAGGTGAGTAACCTCACATTTGAAGTGGAGATTTAATTCCACGGATTTGAATGATGTTTTAAATATCAAATTCTGTCTTTACACAATTCCGTTTTAAATATTCTGTTATGACATGCTTCCTGAATAATTTACTACTGTTCTTTGAGATATACTTCAGCATTCTTAAAATTTTGATTTCAAATGCTATTATATATCCTGAATTTACATGTTTCACGTATTTCAATACCCTATCATGAGATTATGAACTGTATGTTTTGAAGGCTTTTAAATGCACCCACATGAAGGAATTATGGGTTAAATGCTTTTAAATGCAAGATAAATTGTGCATAAGCACCACGGATTTCTATCGGGTTTCTTAGGAACCCAACTACGATACGAATAAATGCCAGGTAGCAGGATCTAATCCCCCAGGCATATGAGATATCTCCACGAAAAGTAAAATGGGAATCTGGTTCGAAACGGATTCTGTTAATGAAAGTGATAAGTTGTGTGTTGAAAATGGAAGCAGGCTTTTTCCTCATTTTCACTATGCATATTTACATGATTTGAAATTCATATACTTTATTCCGAAAGTACAAGTTAGCTTGAATACTGTAATGTTTCAAAGCCATTGTTTAAAGAATGCATGTACTCTATGTTCCAAGTATACGAGCAATTGGTAGTGAGTATTTTACAAAATTCTCACGTGCGAAACCACTACCAATTGAAACCCATGACAGATGTTAGAATTACTCATTGGGCTTTTCGAAGCTCACCCCATTCCCTAACATTTTTCAGGTGATGACGATGGGTGGACCCTTGCCCAATTTGGGGAGAAATGATAGGCAGCTCCATTAGGATTCTGGAGATATTTTTGGAAAGTATTAGGGCCTATGGTTGGTCGAATTTTGATGTCGTACTTTTGGACAATTATGTATTTAAGCCCAAGAGGCAACCAAATATGTACTTAAGCCCTTGAGGTATTCGAATATGTATCATGTATAAGACTTTAAGTTTTAGTATGCTCTGATGTGATTATTCATGTGTACCGCTATGAAGAGCGACAGTACCGGACAGCTGTGCGAAAGTTTTTAAACAGATTTTGAAATAAAAAAAAAAAGAAAAGGGTTTTCACGCTTCCGCAAATCAAGGCCGCACCGCTATCCGATACCATCGCCCATGTTTCGCCTTGCCCTCAAGCTCCCGGGCTTGAAGGCGGCGGTCGCGATCCGAGATCTGCACAGGGTGGGTTGCGGGTCGTGATAGTAACACACATGGTTGATACTAATGTTTTTCAGTCACGAAAAATGATAATTAGCTATGGCACCGACGGTTAGGACATGCCAACATGAAACTCTTGAAACTAATTTCTCAAAAATAAAATGTTAAAGAACTACCAAAATTGAACTTTGTCAAGGATAAAGTTTGTGAACTATGTCAACTAAGAAAAAAGTTAAGCGGTTATTCAAACTAAAGAATGAAGTTACAACCTCAAAACCTTTAGAATTTCTACATATAGACCTTATAGGACCCACAAAAACAAATAGTTTAGGTGGAAAGAGATATTTGTTTTACTATTGCAGATGGTTATTCAAGATTTACATGGATTAGTCTTATGTCACATAAAGATGAAGCTTTTGACCATTTTGTTAAGATATGTAGATAGGTACAAAGGGAAAAGGGATATGAGATAAAGAAAATAAGAAGTAATCACGAAGGAGAATTTAAAAATTTTGAGAAATTCTATGCTAAGGAATCAAGCATCAATTTTCAGCCCCAAGAACTCCACAACAAAATGAAGTTGCAGAAAGAAAAAATCGATCATTACAAGAGATGGCTAGAACGATGCTCAAGGATAACAACCTTTCACTCTACTTTTAGGTTGAAGTAGTAAATACAGCATGCTATGTAAGTAACCGGGTATTTCTTCGACTTATCTTGCATAAAACATATTATGAACTATGGAATGATAGAACTCCTAATATCTCTTACTTCAAAGCATTGGGTTGTAAATGTTACATCTTGAATAATAGGAAAAAGAAGGGAAAGGTTGATTCACGCTCAGATATAGGGATATTTCTTGGTTACTCTACTCATAGTAAAGCATATAATGTTCAATAAACGAAAATTTGTAGTAGAAAAGTCAACAAATGTCATCTTTAATGAAATGAATCAACATAAAAAAATGAATGATGATGAAGAAGAAGATTTTGTCACTCCCTAAAACAATGATAACAATCAAAAAATAATTTCTCAAAAAGAAGATCTTCAAGGAATTGAATATAGAGAGGAGAAAAATACTAAATTACTCTTAGGTCACCCAAGTAATCAAATTATTGAGGATCCAAAATCAGAAGTAACCACTAAGTTGAGACTTAAAAATATCATTTCAAATCTAGCTTTCTTATCCCAAATAGAACCAAAATCTTTTGAGGAAGTAGAAATAGATAAGTCTTGGATGCTTGCAATACAAGAAGAATTGAACCAATTTGTGAGAAACAAAGTTTGAGAATGAGTTCCCACACCTAAAAGACATTCAATAATTGGCACAAAATGGGTATTTAAAAAAAAAACTTGATTATGAGGGAAATATAAAAAAATAAGGCAAGATTGGAACCTCAAGAGTATAATCAAGAAGAAGGGATTGACTTTGAAAAAACTTTCGCCCCTGTAGCTAGACTTGAATCTATAAGAATGCTCCTAGCATTTGTATGTTACAAAGGATTAACTTTATATCAAATGTATGTCAAGAGTGTCTTTTTAAATGGATACATCAATGAAGAAGTCTATGTTAAACAACTACTAGATAGATCCACATCAACCAAATCATGTCTATAAACTCATAAAAGCTCTATATGGACTAAAACAAGCTCATTGGGCATGGTATGAAAGATTAAGTGAATTTTTACTTAATAAAAATTTTAGAAAAGGAAAAACTAACACAAAATTGTTCATAAAAAATAATAATAATGATATTCTTCTTGTACAAATCTATGTAGACAATATCATTTTTGGTTATACCAATAATGATATGTGTAAAGAATTTGCAAGTTGTATGCAAGGGGAATTTGAAATGAGTATGATGGGTGAACTTAAGTTTTTCTTAGGTTTCCAAGTTAAATAATGCAAAGAGGGGATATTCATAAATCAATCAAAATATGTTAAGGAACTCCTCAAGAAATATCATTGAAATGAATGCAAGCATAGTAAGATTCCAATGGCACAAAATGTGAGAATAGATAAAGATGGAAAAGGAAAAAATGGGGATAAGAAAATGTATAGAGGGATGATAGGAATTATTTTATATCTTACTGCTAGTAGACCTGACATCCTGTTAAGTGTAGGTATTTGTGCAAGATATCAAGCTGATCCAAAAGAATCACATCTCAAAGCTGTTAAGAAAATATTTAAATATCTAAAAGGAACAAGTAATCTAGGCATCTGGTTTCCCAAAGACACTTGTTTCAATTTAAAGGCCTGCACAGATGTTGATTTTGTAGGTAGCAAAATTGATACAAAAAGTACTAGTGGGAGTTGTTACTTTTTAGGGAATTGTCTTGTGTCATGGCTAAACAAAAAATAAAATTTAATATCATTATCTACAATTGAAACCAAATACATAGCAGCTAGTAGCTGTTGTGCACAAATCATGTGGATGAGACAAACACTAGAAGATTATGGGGTAAAGCTAGAAAAGGTACCTATTCTTTATGACAACACAAGTGCAATTAGCATATCAAAAAACCCGGTGCAAGACTCTAGAACAAAACACATAGATATAAGGTACCATTTAATTCGTGAGCAAGTTTAAGGGAATGTTGTGAATTTGGAATATATAAGAACCGGAGATCAAATAGCTCATATAGTTACCAAACCATTAGGAGAAACTCAATTCACTAAGTTTAGAAGAGAGTTGGGGATTGGAGACTTTCTAACCCTTACCTAGCTCTACTAATGACAACAAGTCATACATCTTCTAATGAGAAAATAATTGATGTATGATCTTCAAAATTAATTGAGAATACTCTATTTATTATGTTCCAAATATGCATAAGGGTTAAATGTTGGCAAAATGTTTGATTTAGAAAAACAATAGGGAGAACCTTAGCCTACCAGCCAACCGGGTATAGGAATTGGTCAACCGATATAGACTGAAGGTCTCTTATGTTCCAAACAAAGCCTACCGATCGACCGGAAAGTTAACTGGCTAGCCAGGTACGCCCCAAACCACATGATTTTACCTCTTTTAAGGTAGGTTTTGGTCTATTTTAAATCACTTACTCTTTTCTTGCTTGTTATTTACAAAACCCTAGCCATTCTATTCCTCTATTTCTCATTCCATTCATTCTAAGCATTCAACCTTCTCTAAATCATGCCTAGAGTAAAGCATAAGAATTTCGGCCCTAGCAGATCCAAATAAAAAAAAAGGGCTGCCGGACCTAATGAATCATTTCGTTACAATACCAACCTCTTCAAATCTAAAGAAGCCGCTCATTCTTGGGTAATGACTCTCTCCGCAAAATCAATAGTGGGAGAGGCATGAATCTTTTAGTAGAATAGAACAACAGGCTCAAAACTCCTCTCACAAAACTTGGCTAGAAATGGCTTCTTAAGGTACCTAAAATTGTCTATCTTGATCTTGTTCGTTACTTCTATTGTAACTTAAAGATAATGGAATTTTATGGCGACACTGTTCTTAAATCCTTTGTTAAAGAAGTAAGCATTGAGATAGGTCTTGATGACTTAACTAAAATTCTTGTGGTGTCCCTTGAAGGGGAAAGGGTATTTTTTACTCGCAGCCTTATGAAAGATAAAGTCGAAGTTTATCAAACAATCACCCCTCGCCGCAATGATGGAGCCTATTTGAAGGTTACCGAACTCAATTTGGATATTTATCTTCTTAACAAGTTTGTTAATGTTAATATGCTTCCCAAAAAGGGACACTTTGATGAAGTCTCACCCTTACAATGTTATGTCCTTTATTGCTCCAAGACAAACACCAAACTGAATCTTCCTTATATCATGTGTCAAAATATGTGGGACGTATTGACCAAATTCTCCTATAGTGTGGCTTTTCCATAAGGTGCCTATCTCACTAAAATTTTCAAACAATTTGGGTTTGATACCTCGGGAGAGCACATTGAGAAAATGTAAGGGGATATCACCGAGGGTAATTTGACTATGATGAAGGAAATGGTTGACAAGTATGTCCCTTGTCAAAAGGAGGCTGAGGCCATAGAGGAGGATGATAATGTGAGTGTTGATGAGGAAGACTTTACATTTTCTCCAGATGTTCTTCTTCGCATCGGTCATCTTGAAACAAAGGTTGACACACTCTCTCAAAATATTGATGGCTAGTTTAACTCCATGAATGATTCTCTTCATGCCATTAGGGCTCATCTTAATATTCAGCCACCTCAGTGATGCTTTTGATGATGACAAAAGGGTGAGAGATTTTGGGGTATTTGCATTTGCTTCTTTTTTATTGTTTAAGTTTTCCTCTTGAGCATCTTATTTTATATGTCGAATATGTTGAAACAATTATCAAAAACTTGTTGGCAAAAGGGATGAAGGAATCCCTCTTTTTGGTTGTGTTTATGCTACTATAATTTATGTATATGTCCTTGCTATGCATTGCTTATAAGCTTTGAAAATGATTTATTATTATGATTGGTTATCCTATAAATCTATCCACCTTAGGGAGAGAACTTTGATTAAATGGGAGTATATAATTTCATTACAATTCCTTAATATTTTCATCATAAAAAATTGGGAGAATGTCGAGGATAGTTTTGATGAGGTGTTCATTTTAGATTTTAAACTAATTCCATATCTCTAAACATTGATTCCTAAAGTTTTAACTATATAATTTTATGTTATACACTTTAAACCAATTGTTATTGTGGAGAAAGTTATGTTTAGCTTTGATAGGAGATGAGGAGATGTTGAAGTCCCAAAAAGCAAAGGCTACTGGTTGACTGGGTACCATTGTCAGTTGACTGAAAGGGCTATTAAGAAGATCTAGAGGCCATTGGCTGATCGGGAGTTTTTATTGGCTGACCAAGTGTGTGAACTCCATGAAGAAAATATATGGTAACGGCTGACTAAGAGTTGCTACCAGTTGACCGAAAGCTACTGGTTAAACAAGTGTTTTAGGGAAACTTCATCAGGACCGGCTGACTGGGAAGTCTTTTCGACTGATCAAAATGAGGTCAAACATGATTTTTTAAGATACACGTGATTCCTTTTTTGGGTCCTCTTCTCAGCCATCCTATAAATATGTTGTATGGGTATCTTCTAGGGTTATCAAGCACAACTACAAACATGTGAAGAAATTCATTGTGCGGATTCAACCTTTGATTCAAAAGCTTATTAGTGGTTTTCTAAACTGTTGATTCAATAATCCTTTTGTAAAGAAGAAAATAGCTCTAGCATTTCTATTGTATTCATTCTATGAGAAAAGAGAGGTATTTCTTCAATTTGTGATTTGATTCCTTGAGAGGAGAGTGTTTGTCTTGAGACAAGCCAATCATTGTGAAAAGTGTAGTATTGATCAAGAGTTGCTACATGAGTTGATTGTAATGTGGTGAAATCATCACCCCCAATAATAAGTTAAGTGAATTTCTAGCAAGAAGATCAAGAATCAATGCCAAATAGTGGACATAGGCTAACTCATAGCTGAACCACTATAAATCTCTATGCACTCTTTACTCTCATTATTGCTTTGATTGTTTTATTGTGCTAACACATTTAGAGGAAAAAGAATTTCATTAAATTAACATAAAAAGTTTTAAACAACATATTCACCCCCCTTTAGGTTGCTTTTTCAAGTATTTCTCGGTGGAGATAATCTTGAATTTTCTCAGTGGATTGTGATTGGTTACATTTCTAAATGTGACTTGAATTTTGCAAACAAAATTACTATAAGAAAGGAAAATTATAATGACCTAAGAAATTATTAAAAGGTATTTTGGTAATATTCTCTCCAATTGTTAAACATAGTTTCGAGGACAACATTCTAATAAGGGGTGAAAAATGTAACAACTCAAAAAATTATCAAAAGGCATTTAGGAAAGTTTCTACTCTAATTCAATAACAGATAATTAATGAAATGATAACGAGTTAGATGAATTGTGAAATCAATTTATTAATGATAAATATGATAAAGTGAATTTAAAATAGAATTTTAGTAATTTATTCGGGACTGGAATGAGCCGCGAAATAACATAGGCAGATACGAGAATTGAACAAGTATAAGTATGAAAACCAAATGAAATTAATATAAGAAATGATTTTAAAAAATAGCTTGTTTTTAATAAATTTGACTAGGATGATGAGTCAATTTACCTTCCAATTAGGGCTAAATGACCCTATTGTCATGGACTTTATGTTAAGGTCGGGACAAGACATCATTAGTTTCTTTAATTCCTTGGGCATATAATTCTGATATTGAATAAGACATACGTTATACCACTGTTCCAACATTTTCTATAACACAGGAGAAATGTAATGATGGGAGGACTATTAGGCCTTCTAACAAGTACACGAATTTATAAGAGTTGGTATTAGATAAACATGTTTTAGATTCTAGTAACTATGATGAATCTATCTCTTATAAAGATTAGGGACAATGAAAAAATGCTATGAAAATTGAGATGGAGTCTTTGTATTGTAATTAGGTTTGGTACCTTGTGGAACCATCAACAAATATTAAGTCCATTGGTTGTAAGTGGGTATATAAAATAAAGAGAAAACCTAATGATTTAGTTGAGATTTTCAAATTTAGACTAATGTCGAAAGGATTTACTTAAAAAGAGGGGATTGATTTTGAGGAAACCTAATGCTAAAATGTGCAGCATCAGTTTGGCGCCGTCTGTGGGAACGCTTGGGCCACGTGCCTCATTCTTGTGCTCCACCAGTCCCAACTGGGGGGAGTAGCTGTTGTGCCATTTTGAGTCCCACATCGGTTAGGCGTCAGGCACTGGCGTCGCTTATAAGCCCTAGGCTGCTCTCTTCCTAGCACAAGGCCTTTTCTTCCCTAGAAAAACAAAGCCGTGAGCCGCAAGACCCACGGGCAGGCAAAGCAGACAATATTGTGCTAAGGAGCCTACTATGTGCCAGGACGAAAAAGTACAGCATCAGTTTGGAGTTAGGAGATACCCATATTTTGCGTCAGTAGGGCATTGCTCGACAAAGAAAAGAGATACCCAGAGGTTGAAAAGTTGGCCTTCGTTTTAGTAATATCAGCTCAAAAACTTCGACCTTATTTCCAAGCCCATCCAATTGAAATCCCAACCACCTATCCCCTGAGGTCGATATTGAGGAAGCCTGAGGTTTCAGGGAGATTAGTAAAATGGTCTGTGAAGTTAGGAGAATTTGACATATCATATGTACCACGGAACTCCATCAAGGGACAAACCTTGGTAGATTTCATTGTTGAATTCACCCCGGCACTTCAGGACAAGGCACAGCTCTTTGAAACATCAGGGACATGGCAGCTCTATATTAATGGGTCATCAACCGACCAGGGTTCTAGAGTGGGCCTGGTATTACAATCCCTTGACGGGCTCTCATCAGAAAAAGCAGTTAGCCTAGGATTTAGAGCTTCCAACAATAAAGTAGAATACGAAGCCCTAATCCTAGGCATGAAGTTGGCTCTGGAATGCGAGGTTCAAAACCTTGTAGTCTTCTCAGATTCCCAGTTGGTGGTAAGCCAAGTCATGGGAGAATTCTCCATTAAAGACGACAGAATGCTTCAGTACTCCGAACTAGTGAACTTCTTGAAGCATTCTTTCCGAACGTTCTCCATCTAGAAAATAGAAAGAAGCCAGAACTGCCGAGCAGATGCTTTGGCAAACATGGCATCCCGCTTGAGGCCAGAGGAAAACTCTACAATAAAAATTTCTTACCAACTAAGACCTAGCATAGAGGAAGCCCAAGTTGCCCAAATTGCTGAACAACCCTAGAACTGGATGACCCCAATCCTCTAGTACCTAGAATCAAGGCTCCTCACAGAGAAAAACAAAGCAAGGAGAATCCGAATCAGAGCAGCTCGGTATCTAATCTTGAAAAATAAGCTTTATAGAAGGTCTTACTCTCAGCCCCTATTGAGATGTTTAACTCCAAAAGAGTCTCAATATGTCTTAGTAGAAATACATGAAGGAATTTGTGGGAACCATAATGGGGGCAGAACAATAGCTCACCGAGCTCTAACACAAGGCTATTACTGGCCTAGTATGCTAAAGCGGGCTAAGGAGTACGTCCAGAAGTGTGACAAATGCCAAAGGTTTGCTCCATATCAACACCAGCCTCATCATGAGCTCATCCCAATTACTAGTCCTTGGCCCTTTGCTCAGTGGGGGATGGACATTGTGGGCCCATTACCTAAAGCCCCACCAAACAGGAAATATCTTTTGGTAGCCATTGACTATTTCTCTAAATGGGCTGAAGCTAAACCTCTAACACATATCACAAAGACGGAAGTTGAAAACTTCACCTGGAAGAACATTGTCTGCAGGTTCGGGATACCACGCGTAATCATCTCTGATAATGGGACATAGTTCACTGGCAAAGTCTTCAAGAAATTTTGTGAAAATCTCAACATCAGACAACATTTTGCTTCTCTAGGCCATCCACAAGCAAATGGGCAAGCAGAGGTCACCAATCAAACAATCCTTGATGCACTGAAGAAAAGGTTGGAGCAAGCCAAAGGAAGGTGGGTGGAAGAACTTCTTGGGGTTCTTTGGGCCTACAGAACAACCAGAAGAACTCCCACCTCTGAAACTCCCTTCTCACTTGCCTACGGTACAGAAGCAGTAATCCCGGTAGAGATCGGTATGCCAACCTTAAGGACTAAAGCCTTCGAACAAGAGTCCAATGATCAGCAGCTTGCAGAAAATTTGGATTTGCTTGAAGAAAAGAGGGATCAAGCCAGAATCAGGATGGAAGCCTATCAATATAGAATGGCCAACAACTCCAAAGTGGGGCTCAAGACGGTCAGCTTTCAAGTAGGAGACCTTGTCCTGAGAAGGGTTTTTCCAAACACCAAGGATCCCACTATGAGAAAGTTGTCACCCAACTGGGAAGGCCCCTACAGAGTGACAAAGGTTGTTAGGCCTACCACTTATTGGCTAGAGGATATGGCTGGGAAATCTGTTCCTAGACCTTGGAATGTAGAACATTTACGGAAGTATTATCAATAAAGGTTTTTCTTCTTTTTTAATACCACTATAAAATGTTCATCCAAATGCACAGACCTTCAGAGTCTGGTCCATCTCAAATGCACAGACCTTCAAAGTCTGGTCCATCTCAAATGCACAGACCTTCAGAATCTGGTCCATCTCTAAATGCACAGACCTTCAAAGTCTGGTCCGTCTCTAAATGCACAGACCTTCAAAGTCTGGTCCATCCTTAAATGCACAGACCTTCAGAGTCTGGTCCATCCTCAAATGCACAGACCTTCAAACTCTAGTCCATCTCAAATGCACAGACCTTCAGAGTCTGGTCCATCTCGAAATGCACAGACCTTTAGAGTCTGGTCCATCTCTAAATGCGCAGACCTTCAAAGTCTGGTCCATCTCTAAATGTACAGACCATATAGTCTGGTCCGTCAAATGTACAAACTCAATGATCCAGCCCATCTAAAGACAAAAGTTTTGATATTTTCAACTACTTTCCAACTACTATTATTTACACAAGTTTCCTAGATCGGCGGACCCTTGGAGCTGATTCCTAGATTACTTGGCTTATGTACTACCGAGCACCAGCATTACGGTGTTAAATTGGCTTAGCACCTACAGCAGCTCAAGGTACCTCAATTCAAAGCGCAAGTGTTATGTTTCTTTGGTCTACTCCCAGAAGCATACAAACAGAACTATTGGTGAAAAGTAGTTATCAGCAATGCTCGGAAAGGTGTTTTAACTCCAAAAGAGCACATCCAATCAAAAGGTACATCAGTACAAGAAGACTGGAAAGGAAACAAATACACAGAAGCTACAACAATTTTAGGCAAGACATCGTTTTGTTTTGCAATAGCATAGCTTTCTTCCTCGAATCTTTCCGGTACAGGGGAAAGGGGTCAGAGTTCCAAACCGCCATTACCGCCGTCACCGGCTTCCATTTGAAAGGAAGGAATCCTGAACCCCAATCTACATCGTACCTAGGCCATTTCATCATCACTGTCACTAGCATCAATACCAATAGAGGATGAGGGCTCTGGGTCTCAAGAAACCTCTATTCTTTACCTTCGTTTTCCTCAAATTTGGCACGACACCCATGCCGACTTGAGCAAAAGTCCCTGCCAATACATAAAGGAGAGGAGGCATCCCACATCATCTTCATCACCAATACTCCAGGCCTCGGTTGAATCAAGGAAGGCCCACTTCCAAACGAAGAGATCTCGACCCAATGCTAAGATGGATAAGGAGATCTTCTCCTCTTTTAATCCCTCCTTGGAGACTGAATCAAAGGGGTGGATAATTCTCGACCACAGTTTAATCATTCTCAACTCAGACTAAAGATCGTCAATCATCTCCGAACAAACAACAGCTTCTAAAGACATTCGATTCCCTCCGATGGGAAAACAGTTTGGAAGCAAGAAGTAAAAAGCTTAAGGCGCAACAGCATGCCCCTCTCTCATATATATAGACCCTTGAAGTCCAAAAGCCCTCCATTTGGACTGTCGCAACGGTTAAGGGAAAAGATTGGCCTCAAAAACTCAAAAGACAGCTGTATAATAAATGACTCATTAAACCGTCCTCTCGGAATACCAAAAGACAAGATGCAGGATTTCCCCAAATGTATAGCCTTAGTTCAGCGCTAAAGCTTCTAAGATGATGAAGTAAGCAAAGTCTGGTCCATCTTCATACGCAGGTCCTCTGTCCGATATACAGACCTTCTAGTCTTGTCCATTCCACTGACCCTTGACGAGCCATGTGTATAACAACAGACCATCAGCTCTGATGTATCCCAGTCCTGGTCTTAGAGACTTAGAAACGAAAGTTTCAATCATCAGAGTGATGGTCACAAGACACCCAGTTATTTTTACAAGTCTTTCGTTCAGAACAATCTGACTCAGGATTCTTCAGAACTTGCTTCCACTTTATGCAATACGAGATCAATATCAGATCCCTACTCATCTAATTATATTTGCCTTCCTATCTTATTCTAAAATGACGAGACAGTCAGAGTAAATCTTCAATCACTGTTTTGTTACAAGTAATGCAGCTCGGAAGACAACTATTAACAGTTTAAGAGTTGATCTGACATACAATGGGTTCAGAGCAGCTTTACTTACAACAAAATTCGCAAGTACTAAAAAGCAAGGACACTGAAGAGATATGAAGAAAAGACAATTTTATTGATAAATGTGACTTAGTACATTAAAAATTGGCTAAACAAAAGAAGGAGTGAAGTTGACGAAGCTTTAAGCCTTATCAGAAGGGCCAGGATCCTCCGCCAAAGGGAGGTCAGTGGCCATGGCCTCTTTGCTCGGGGCAATAGCAGGAGAAGCAGCTCTAGAAGCAACAATTGACGATACGTCAAAGTCTGGAAACCTAGCGAGAAATCTTGATCGGAAGTTCTCAAAGCCGAACCGGATCAGCTCGTCACCCATCTTATCAACTTCTTCCCTTATTTCCGTCTTAGTCTCAGTCTCAGTCTTGGCATGGTTGACTGCCTCCTGAAGCTTCTGTTCGAAGGAGCTTCGAAGGTCAAGTATCTCCCTCCAAAGCCCTTCAACCTCCCGAGCATAAAGATCCCTCTCGGATTCCAGAACAGCCAGGTTGTTTCCAGCCTCCTTCAAACTCTCCTCGGTAGCATGAGCCTTGGACTGAGCCGTTCCAAGCTCCAGCCTTACTTCATCCAGCTCGGCCTTCAGTTTTTCAGCCTCCTCAAAACTCAGAGGACTCACCATCAGAACAACCAAACTATGCATACTCTGCACAACACATAGCGAACAGGTTAAGCCAAATGCATGAACGAACACAAGAAGGATAAGAAGAGGCTTCAGAAGTTACCTTCATTTAGAGATTCATCATCTCATTCATCAGTTTTGCAAGGTTATCCCCTCTATACCGATGAGGAACCTTAGACCAGATTTGGTCAAAGGCCTTCTTGGCAATCTGGTAGTCCGGCTCATCAGATGGCTAGGAGGGAGCAGCAGACGTCTTCCCCTTCCCAACTTGCTTGCTTGGAACGGAGGGGGCAGGGGGAACTACCGAGATCTGAACAGCGGGTTCGGCTTCCTTCTCAACCTCCGTTGCAGTTGGTTTGGGAGAGCCAGAAATCAACTTCCTCTTTTTTACTTGAAGAAGAGGCTCGGGCTCAAGTTGGGAGGAAGCCTCCCCCATCGACTGTGATTTCGGCTCTGACCACCTCGATGTTAGCCTACTTCTGAGCGCATCAATACGAGTATTGGCGGCCATCAGATTCTCCGGAGTGACAATGACGGTATGAGCTCGGTCAGGAGTCGAAAGAAGCTTACGATACTGATCTTGGAGCTCGGTAATAAACTCAGACTTCCTCCAAGCACTCCTGACTGCACATAAACAGGAAATATCATTTCAGTTCATCAGCTCGGAAGACTGAACAAAGCTAAAACAGCCTAGGGAAAATAAGCCTTACCCTTATGACCCGTGATACGAGGGAATGTCGAGACATGATCTTGGAAGTCTTCACGCTCCCATCTTCCTCCTATAAAAAGGTACCACTTCTTCCATGTTTTATTGGAAGAGGGTACAGAGGACAGAGGTCTGAACCCCTTCTTGAACGACATATAAAAAAAGGCCCTCCGACTTCATATACTTCAGATCCATGTTACTACGGATCAGATCTACAGATACATCTACACTATTCTAGTGCCCTAACACTATAAACCCAAAGAGGTGCCGCCAACTATTAAGGTTCAGGTCGGTAAGACAAAGTCTGAACTAACAGAAGAATTGTCTAACTAAATCAGGCAATGGAAGCCTTAAACCCATCTCAAACCAAGCAAGATAAACACAGATCTCCCCAGCTTCAACATTATGAGGACGATCTAGTAGGCCCGGTACCCTACAGGTAACATTTGGGGAAAAATCGTATTTCACCCTCCACTCATCTAATAAGCTCTAGGTAACAACACTCTCGCCCTCTTCTCTCTAAGAAGACCTACCAAAGGCTTCCCCGACCCTATCTCGGGGCTCTATAAAGGCATCAACTATCCTAGTCTCAGGACTGTGAGGAGACCCAACAGACCTATCCCCAGTATCCTCGGCAGTAAGACCACCTATATTTTCTACATGAGACGGCATAGCCGTCTCCAAAGGATTCCCTACGCCCTCACTAGTACTGGAGGATTCAGAAGGAGTAGACATTGCTCTCAAATTAAAAAAAAAAAAAAAAAGAATGAAAAGAAGAGGAAGATTGGTCGAACATGTTCTAAACTAGAGCCTCAGACAAACAGTATTCTTCAAACTTCAAGGTCGCACAAACCCAACAATGGCAGAAAGTTCTTCTGGTACAGTGAAAATGATGGGAAAAGGTCATTTCAAACCTCTCCCCTTCTTTATAAGCATAGTATTAGTGTGGGCCCACCAAGTCGAACCGCCATGACGGTTAAGTACAATGATGACTTTGAAAAACCCAACCATCAGCTGCGCAATAAATGACGCACCAACAGTCGCCTTGGAAAACGAACAGACAGGACGCATTATTTTCCAAAATCACCTAGCCCTAGTTGCTCGTTGACATCGAACTAGGACTTGGGGGGGGAGTAACTGATATACCACAAGAGAACCAGACCAATCATCATTCAACAAGTATGTCTATAGTGCAGCTCATGCTCGGCTAGTTCAGTTCATGCTCAGCTAGTTTAGCTCACCAAGCTAGAGTGGCTCGCGTTCGGCCATTCAGGGCAGACCGACAAATCGGAAGAGGCCAAGCACATGTCTCTAGAGTAGATCTATATCCAAATAGAGCTCACGGGGTTGAACACAAAACTCCAGAGCAGCACTCTAGAGCTTATCACCGCCTTAACGGTTGCCGAGCAGAGAATAAGGAAACAGTCTTCAACAAGGAAACTGCTACATTTATTTATCTCTATTTTTGATACAATGTCCAACAAGGAAATTGCTATCTTCGATGATCAAATCCCTACTTTCATGGCTCCAAATCCTAATTAACTTAGAAAAGCCACGACCTATAAATGAAACCCTAAAGGTACGCTTTATTCTCATGCTCATTCTTTAGCTTTCATTACAGTCTTTTCAATTCAGTTTACTTACTTAAGCATCGGAGCGACTACCGCCGGAGCCAATCCGGTGGCCCTCTGATCCCCCTTTTTGAGAGTTCTATAAGTCGTGGAGCCCAGAGTCCTTGCGAGCCAAAAAGTGCAGCATCAATAACAATGCGGCCGTAACTTAATCTTTGGAGCTTTGAACCACAAGGGTGAGAATACATAAAACACAAATATCATCTCATTAGGAACATCGTTCAGCTTCGTCACCAAAATTTCATAGTGGATAATTGGATGTGACTTTTTTATTGAAAAAAATTAATTTATCTTTTTAATTATTAACAATATTTTAAATTAATTTTTGAATATAAATTATTTCAATATACTTATTTAGAGACTTGTAATTTATTTCATTATCGAATAATTAAAATATATATACAGTTAATCCTTTTATAATTAATATAGGCAAATGATGCTGCACTTCTCAGCTCGCAATAAATCTGGGCTCTGCGACCTGTAGAACACTCAAAAGGGGGATCAGAGGGCCACCGGATTGGCTCCGGCGGTAGCCACTCCGATGCTTAAGTAAGTAAACTGAATTGAAAAGACTGTATTGAAAGCTAAAGAATGAGCATGAAAATAAAGCATACCTGTAGGGTTTAATTTATAGACTGTGGCCTTCCTAAGTTGATTAGGATTCGGAGCCATAAAAATAGGGATTTGATCATCGGAGATTACAGTTAAATTGTGGAACATTGTATCAAAAATAGAAATAACCATGTATGGTAGCTTCTTTGTAAAAAACTGTTTCCTTATTCTTTGCTCGGCAGTCGTTAAGGAGATGATGAGGTCGAAACCATACGGACTTCTGAGTGAATATTGCCTAGAGCATAAGGTTTGGAGGATATGTATATGAGAATGCCCCGGAGGCTGCGCCTACTCTGTATAACCGAGTTTATTGGTTCTGTAAGCACACGTGTCTCAAGGTGATTGGTGTGTCTGTTTGTGGTATATCAGCTACTCCCCCCCGAGCCCTAGTTAGGAGCTAGGGTGTAACTAGGGCTATGGGCTTTATGAAGAGTCACACGTTTTGTTTCTCCATTTTTCGAGACGTCGGTTTAATGGGTCATTTATTGCGCAGTCGATACTTGATAAGCCATCATTACCCTCAACCGTCATGTCGAATCGGCTTGGGGGGCTCATATTTCGAATATGTATATAAAGAGGGGGAAACGACTTTTTACGCCTTTCTTCTGCACTTGCCTCTACAGTATCAGAGACTTTGTCATCGTCGGTTGATGCATTTTGAAGGTCAGAGCATATCCGGTGTTCGTAGCCTTTCTTAATTTCAGGTTTGATTTTTAGCCCCTTTTACGTTCCCTTTCCTTTGCTTCGTTACTTTCCTTTGTCCGTTATGTCTGGCCCTAGGTCACCTTCTGGTTCAGGCAGTTCTTCTAGGACCATTTCTCAACTTCAACTTGTAAACATTCCTTCTATTGATAATGTTGAAAATAAATTGGTAGAGCCCCCCTCCAATCCGGAGGTTAGCATAGTTGACGCATTTGAGGAACCCCCAAATAGGGCCGGTGAGACCTCTGGTCGACCTAGCCGTAGAGAGGAACGTGAGAGTGCAATTACTGAGAGTATGTTAAAAAAGCTGTGGGAGAAATTCAATCTTCTCTCGAACGTTACTTTTAGGGTCCCGGATGCTCTGGATCGCCCGCGCGATGTTAAAGCGGGAGAAATTTGTGTCTATTTGGCTTGGGTTGAAATGGGACTGACACTCCCTCTTTCCGACCTTGTAAAACAATTCTTCTGTTGGTTCAATCTTTGCCCTACAGACCTTAATCTCAATAGTTAAAGACATTTGTTAAGCTTCATAGTGTTAGGGCATGTGAATGATGTTGACGTGTCCCTTGACCTGATTCGTAGTAATATGGATCTAAAATACATGAGGTCAGAAGGCCTCTATTATATGTCTTTTGATAGTGGGTTCAGACCCCTTTCTTCCGTGCCCTCCTCCAACAAGACCTGGAAGAAGTGGAATTTCTTCATAAAAGGAGGATGGGAATATGAGGACTTCCAAGACCAACTCTCAACATTTCCTCGAACCACTGGGCCAAAGGGTGAGACCCAATTTTTCCCGTGGCTGCTTTGATTTTGTTTTGTGCAACAATTGCTGAGCTGATTAACTTTGTATCTTTTGTGCAAATAAGAGTGTGTGGAAGAGGCCGAGCTTTTCTCCTGTTCTTCAGAAGCAATACAAAAAGCTCTTACAGCCCAGCAACCGAGACCATTCCTCCATTGTTAATCGTGATAAGTTGATGGCTGCTAAGGGCATTGTAGAGGAGCTGACAAAAGGTTTGATGGCTAGGTGGGAGATCGAGCCATCTTCATCTACGGCAGTGGGGGAGGCTCCTTCCCTAGTAGACCCTCCCCTCTAGACAAAAATGAGGAGGTTACTTTGACCTCTCCTGAACCTGCTAAGGGGGAGAGGGAGGCACCTGCCCCTATTTTCGTGGTCCCCCCAGGCCCATCCAAACAAGCGGGCAAGGGGACGTCATCTTCAGTGGCCCCCGGTACTGTCATTTAGGCGGCCAAGAAGGTTCTGAGGGACTTTTGGGCCAAAGGTTCCCTCAAACTTAAGCCACAGAAGTCAGAGAAGCTTCTTGCTGATCTGGCTTCTCTTCAGGTTAAAGTAAGTTCTTCAGGTCTCTATTTATCTTCCTTTTTTCCAAGTGTTTTTGGCTGGGTACTGAACTGTTTGCTCTGTATACTGCAAACCTTGCATACCCTATCTGCTCTGACAGAGGTCTCTCCCCCTTCAGAGGAGGTTGACAAGCTTCAGGCCGAGCTAGATGAGGTTAGGCTTCAACTCGGTACTGCTAAGTTTGAGGCTCATGAAGCTGCGGAGAGGCTGAAGGAGTCGCAGAATTCTCTGGCCGTCATGGAGTCAGAGAAGAATCTTTATGTTCAGCAAGTAGAGAGACTTCAGGGGGAGATGGACGGCATGCTGTACCTCTATCACCAAAAGCTTGAGGACACAGTGGAACAGGCCAAGCTAGAGAACGAGACGGAAATGAAGATGGAACTGGAAGGAATGGCCAACAACCTGATCATGTTTGGCTTCAACAACTTCCGATCTAGGTTCCTTGCCAAATTTCCTAATTTCGACATATCCTCGATTGTGCCTCTAGGGGTTATCCCTCCCGAGGTTGACGTTCCGAGCGAGGTGATCGACGTTCCTCTTTCCGATCCCACTAAAGTTGTCGTTCCGAGCGGGATGGTTGATGTTGCTCCTACCGATCCGTCCCCAACTGTTGAGCCTGTTTCTGCTAATCAGGCTTAGAATATATATATTTTGCTTAATTTTTGAACCTCCAATGTAACAGACTATTTTTGTTGAATGAAACAGATTTTCTTTTCAAATGTCTTCATCCTTTTCTTTTGTGTTTGGTTGACCCATGTAGCATTGCGTTGTATTGCCGTGTAGTATGTTGGTCCTTTATGGTTGTTGTGAGAAATTGTTGCAAGTGAGGCTGTTCTAGAGCTCTTCAGACCAGCTCTTTTACAGTCGGCAGTTGTCTTCCAAGCTGTATATGCAATAAAATAGTGATTGTAGACTAATTCTGATCGCTTCTCCTTCTTTGGATAAGATAGGAAGGAAATTTCAATCAGACAAGTAGGGATCTGATATTGATCTTATATCACATATATTGGGAGTAAATTCTAAAGAATTCTGAGGCAGTTCATTCCGAACCCAAGTTTTGTATTAGAAATTTGGTGTCTCATGTTTGTCACTCTGATGATTGAGACTTCTGCTTCTTAAGTTATTCAAACTAGGACTGAGATACATCCGAACTAATGGTCTTTTGTCATACACGTGGTCTGTCAGGGATCAACAGAATGGCCAAGACTGAAAGGTCTGTACGTTGGACCGAGAGCCTTTGTATTAAGGTAGATCAGACTCTGTTTGTTTGACTAGTACTGTATGCTTGGGGAAGCCTTGCATTCCGTCTTCTAGGTATCCGAAAGGACAGTTTTATACGTCATTCATTTATACAGCTGTCTTTTGGGTTTTCAAGGTCAACCCCTCCTTTAACCGTTATGACGGTCCAAATAGGTGGCTTTTGGGCTTCGAGGGTCTATATATATGAGAGAGGAGCATACGATTACGCCCAATCTCTTTTATTTTTTGCTCTCAGATTGTTCCCCCGTCGGAGAGAATTTGGATGTTTTTTAGAAACTTGCCATTTGCCCGGAGATGATTGACGATTTTCAGTTCGGGTTGGGAATGATTAAATTGTGGCCGAGAGTTTTCCTTCCCTTTAATTCAGTCTCCAAGGAAGGATTAGAGGAGGCGAAGATCTTCTTGTCCATCTTAGCATCCGGTCGAGACTTCTCCGATTAGAGGTGGACCCTCCTTGATTCAACCGAGGCTTGGAGCATCGGTGATGAAGACGAAGGTGGGATGCCTCCTTCCCTTTGTGTCTTGGCAGAGACCCTTGCTCAAGTTGGCTGGGGTGTCATGCCGAATTTAAGGGAAACGAAGGTGGAGAATGGAGGTCTCTTGAGACCCAGAGCCCTCATCATCCGTTGGTATTGAGATCAGTGACAGTGATGATGAAATGGCCTGGGTGCTTCTTGATGCAGATTGGGGTTCAGGGTTCCTTCCTTTCAAATGGAAGCCGGCGACGGCGATAATAGAGGTTTGGAACTTGGGCCCCTTTCCTATTTGAGGAAGAAAGCCATGATATCGCAAAACGTAGTGATGTCTTTGTTGTAGCTTCTGTGTACTTGTTTTATTTCCAGTCTCCTTGTACTGATGTAAATTTTATGAATCATCAATAAAATTGAATTCCTTTTCCTCAAATCTGATGTACCTTGTGCTTCGATGTGCTCTTTTAGAGTTAGAACGCCCTTCTGAACACTACTGATTAACAACTCTTCTGTATGTTCTAAGAGAAGATCAAAGAAACTTACATAAAACTTGTGTCTTGAACCAAAGTACTTTAAACCTGCTCGGTACTGTAGTATTCGTTGCTAGTTGGTACATAAGCCAAGTAATCTAAGCATCAACTCTGAGGATCTACCGATCTAGGCAACTTGTGCAAATGGTAATTGGGCATGAGTTGAAGATGTCTGGAACTTCTGTCTTTGGATGGACTGGATCATTGAATCTGTATATTGAAGATAGTCCAAGCTTGGAAGGCCTGGGTATTATAGATGGACCAGGTTCTAGAGGCCTGTGCATTAGAGATGGACCAGGCTCTGAAGGCCTGTGCATTATAAATGGACCAGGCTCTAGAGGCCTGTGCATTAGAGATGAACCAGGCTCTGAAGGCCTGTGCATTATAGATGGACCAAGCACTGAAGGCCTGTGCATTATAGATGGACTAGGCTCCGGAGGCCCGTACATTATAGATGGACAAGGCTCCGGAGGCCCGTGCATTATAGATGGACCAGGCTCTGGAGGCCCGTGCATTATAGATGGACCAGGCTCCGGAGGCCTGTGCATTATAGATAGACCAGGCTCTGGAGGCCTGTGCATTATAGATGGACCAGACTTTGGAGGCCCGTGCATTATAGATGGACCAGGCTCTAGAGGCCCGTGCATTATAGATGGACCAGGCTCTGGAGGCCTGTGCATTATAGATGGACCAGGCTCTAGAGGCCCGTGCATTATAGATGGACCAGGCTCTAGAGGCCTGTGCATTAGAGATGGACTAGGCACTGAAGGCCTGTGCATTTGAAGATAGACCAGGCTCTGGAGGCCCGTGCATTATAGATAGACCAGGCTTTGGAGGCTCGTGCATTATAGATGGACCAGGCTCTGGAGGCTTGTGCATTATAGATGGACCAAGCTCTGGAGGCCTGTGCATTATATATGGACCAGGCTCTGGAGGCCTGTGCATTTAAAGATGGACCAGGCACTAAGGGCCTGTGCATTAGAGATGAACATTTTATGGAGGTATTAAAAAGAAAGAAACATCTTTATTGATAATACTTCCGTAAATGCTCTACATTCCAAGGTCTAGGAATAGGTTTCCCAGCCATGTCCTCTAGCCAGTAGGTGGTAGGCCTAACAACCTTTGTCACTCTGTAGGGGCCTTCCCAGTTGGGTGGCAACTTTCCCATAGTGGGATCCTTGGTGTTTGGAAAAGCTCTCCTTAAGACAAAGTCTCCAACCTGAAAGCTGACCGTTTTGAGCCCCACCTTGGAATTGTTGACCATTCTCTGTTGATAAGCTTCCATCCTGATGCTGGCTTGATCCCTTTTTTCTTTAAGTAAATCCAAATTTTCTGTCAGCTGCTGATCATTGGATTCTTGTTCGAAGGCTTCAGTCTTTAATGTTGGCATACCGATCTCAACCGGGATTACTGCTTCTGTACCATAGGCCAATGAGAAGGGAGTTTCAAAGGTGGGAGTTTTTCTGGTTGTTCTGTAGGCCCAAAGAACCCAGGGAGTTCCTTTGCCCACTTTCCTTTGGCCTGCTCCAACCTTTTCTTTAATCCATCAAGGATCGTTCGGTTGGTGACCTCTGCTTGCCCATTTGCTTGTGGATGGCTTAGAGAAGCAAAGTGTTGCCTAATGTTGAGATTTTCACAAAATTTCTTGAAGCCTTTACCAGTGAACTGCATCCCATTGTCAGAGATGATCACACGTGGTATACCGAACATGCAGACAATGTTCTTCTAGGTGAAGTTTTTAACTTCCTTCTCTGTGATGTGTGTTAGAGGTTCAGCTTCGGCCCATTTAAAGAAGTAGTCAATGGCTACCAAAAGATACTTCCTATTTGGTGGGGCTTTGGGTAATGGACCCACGATGTCCATCCCCCACTGAGCGAAAGGCCAAGGACTAGTAATCGGGATGAGCTCGTGATGAGGCTGGTGTTGATATGGGGCAAACCTTTGGCACTTGTCGCACTTCTGGACGTACTCCTTAGCCTGCCTTAGCATGCTAGGCCAATAATAGCCCTGCGTTAGAGCTCGGTGAGCTATCGTTCTGCCCCCATTATGTTCCCGCAAATACCCTCGTGTATTTCAGCCAAGACATATTGTGATTCTTTTGGAGCTAAGCATTTTAATAGGGGTTGAGAATAAGACCTTCTGTAAAGCTTGTTATTTAGGATCAGGTACTGAGCCGCTCTGATTTGGATTCTCCTTGCTTTGTTTTTGTCTTCTAGGAGGAGCCTAGATTCTAGGTACTAGAGGATTGGGGTCATCTAGTTATGGGGCTGCTCAGCAATTTGGGCAACTTGGGCTTCCTCTATGCTGGGTCTTGGCTGGTAGTAGATTTTTACTATGGAGTTCCCTTCTGACTTTAGCTAGGATGCCATGTTTGCCAAAGCACCTGCTCTGTAGTTCTGGCTTCTTTCTATTTTCTGGATAGAGAACGTCTAGAAGGAGTGCTTCAAGTAGTTCACCAGTTCAGAATACCGAAGCATCCTATCATCTTTAATGGAGAATTCTCCCAGGACTTAGCCTACCACCAGTTGGGAATCTGAGAAGACTTTAAGGTTTTGAACTTCGCATTCTAGGGCCAACTTCATGCTTAGGATTAGGGCTTCGTATTCTGCTTCATTGTTGGAAGCTCTGAATCCTAGGCTGACTGCTTTTTCTGACGAGAGCCCATCAGGGGACTGTAATACCAGGCCCACTCCTGAGCCCTGATCAGTTGATGACCCATTAATATAGAGCAGCCAGGTTTCTGAAGTTTCGATGAGCTGTGCCTTGTCTTGAAGTGCCGGGGTGAACTCGGCAATGAAATCTGCCAAGGCCTACCCTTTGATGGAGTTCCGTGGTACATATGATATGTCAAATTCTCCCAACTCCACAGACCACTTTACTAATCTTCCTGAAATCTCAGGCTTCCTCAATATTGACTTTAGAGGATAGGCGGTTGGGATTTCAATTGGATGAGCTTGGAAATAAGGTCGGAGCTTCCGAGCTGATGTTACCAAAGGAAAGGCCAGCTTCTCAACCTCTGGGTATCTCTTTTTTGTGGCGAGTAGTGCCCTACTGATGTAGAATATGGGCCTCTGTACTCCCCTGTCTTGTCTGACTAGTGCGGAGCTGATCGCATTCTTAGAGACTATAAGGTACAGGAGTAGCTTTTTCCCTTGGACTGGTTTTGACAGAAGCTCTGGAGAGGCAAGATACTCCTTCAGTTCTTGAAAAGCTTTCTCACATTCTTCCATCCATTGTAAAGCTTTGTTGCCCTTTAAAGCTCTGAAGAAAGGTAGGCAGTGATTAGTGGATTTGGAGATAAATCTGCTCAGTGCCGCGATTCTGCCATTCAACGCCTGAATGTCTTTTCTGGTTTTCGGTGACTTCAGTCCAATCAGAGCTTGGATCTGAGTGGGGTCTGCTTCGATACCCCTCTAAGAGACAATATATCCCAAGAATTTTCCCTTTGTTACCCCGAAGATACATTTTGAGGGATTGAGCTTCATCTTGTGCTGTCTTAGGATATCGAAAGTCTGGGATAAGTGCTGGAGGTGACTACCTTTCTGTAGACTTTTGACCAGCATGTCATCAATGTATACCTCCGTGGTATTGCCGAGCAGTGGGCTAAACATCTTGTTAACCAACCGCTGGTATGTGGCCCCAGCATTCTTCAAACCAAATGGCATTACTCTGTAGTAGTAGAGACCTCGTTCGGTTATGAAGGCTGTCTTTTCCTGGTCTGGAGGGTACATCTGGATTTGGTTATACCCAAAATAGGCATCCATAAAACTAATGAGTTCGTGCCCTGCAGTAGCGTCAACCAACTGGTCTATCCTTGGTAGTGGAAAGCTGTTTTTGGGGCACGCCTTATTGAGGTTTGTATAATCAACGCAGACCCTCCACTTGCCATTTTTCTTCTTGACCAGGACGATGTTGGCTAGCCACTCGGGGTAGATTACTTCACATATCATCTTGGCTTCAAGCAGCCTCTGGACTTCCTCGTTTATGATCTAATGCCGCTTTGGAGCTAGTAGCCTTCTTTTCTGTCTCACTGGTGGGTGATCTGGATCCACCATTAGTTTGTGAGTTATCAAGTTTGGATCTATACCCTCAATGTCTTTGGTCTCCCACGCAAACATAGAGAGGTTGTCTTTCAAAAACTTGATTATTTTCTCTTGCTCAGCGCGTGTCAGGTCTGGACCAATGTACAAATAGAGCCCCTCTGATTCTGAACTGACCAATACTTTGATGGGCTCGCCAATGGGTTTGGCCTTGCTGTCCCGTCCCCTTGGGCTTAGGGTTTCTTCGATTCTAGAGGGGCAACCTTCCTTCTTGGGAATGTGGGAGAGAATTGGATTTGCACAGTCCCGAGCATACTATAATTGCTATTTGGCAGTCTTTTCCTTGAGTGCAATGGCATGGCACTCTCAAGAAGTTGGCTGGCACCCTCTGACAGAATAAACATTCTGATTGTGAACATACTTCAAACATTGATGAAGGGTTGAGGTAACCGCCCCTATTTGGTGCAGCCATGGTCTCCCAATTATGACATTGTAGGGAGATTTCATATTCAACACCATGTATTCTGAGATGGTGGTTTTCTGCCCTTCACCTTCCCCTATAGTAGTAGGCAGGTCGATCTTTCCCAATAGGGTACTGAAATTACCATCAAATGCTGCCATTACGACAGTGATAGGCTTGATGCTGTTGTGGTTCATCCCCATCTGTTTGAGTGGCTCATGGAATAGTATATTGACGGAGCTGCCGGTGTCAACCAAAACTCTTCTGATCTCAAAGTTGGCAATCTTGAGAGTGATGACGAGGGCATCACTGTGAGGGTAGTGTACCCCTGCTAGGTCATGTTCTGTGAATTGGATCTCCGGTGCTGGTCTGAGCCTTTTTTTAACATTGGAGATCTGCAATACGTCTAGGGCAGCCCTGGCCTCTTGAGCATACCTTTTTCTTGCTCTATTGGCCATTTCTATAATAGGGGAGTCTGCATTGAAGACATAAATGACATGGTTGTTCTGCCTTTGAGGCTCATTTCGAACTTCCCTCTACTCTTGTCTTTGCTCAGGCCTCTGCTCTGTTTGCTGCTGAGGCTTGTCTTCGTGGGGATTCTGCCTCCCGTCCTGCTTAATGAACTCCCAGAGACGTCCTTTCTTTATGAGTTACTTAATCTCATATCTAAGGGACCTTCATGAGTTAGTCGTATGCTCATGATCTTTGTGGAAATTGCAATATTTACCTGGGTCCCGAAGGCTGGGATCTCCTTTGATGGGTTCTGGCCATCTCAGGTTTTCCCGATCTCAGATCTGCCGAAGTACCTGATTCAGTATGGTGTTCAAAGGGGTAAAATTAGTGAACTCCCTTGGTCCGGAATTGTAAACAGCTTTGGGTGCCGTTCTCTTTTCTAGACTCCTGGCTCTCTTCTTGCTAGGGTCTCTTCTATGGTCGTCCTTCTTATGATCCTCCCTCTTCGGATTGTCCCTCTGATTTTGCTCTTTGCCCTTTTGGGATGTGCGGTTGGCTTCTTCCAAGTTGATGTACTTCCTGGCCCGGTCCATTAGTGCCGTCATGTCGGTAGGAGGGCTTTTGGTCAAGGAATCTCTAAAGCCCCCATGTGCAAGTCCAGAAGTTAAGACAACTACAAGGAAACTTAGGCTGCAGTCGGTGATCTCTGTGAGTTCGGCATTAAAGCGCGCAATGTAAGCTCTGAGGGACTCCTCCTTAGTCTGCTTGACATTTAACAGGAATTCTGGTCCCCTTCTGAGCTTTCTACTGGTCATGAATCTGTCCAGGAATTGCCTACCGAGCTCATAGAAGCCGGTAATTGAGTTCGGAAGGAGGTGGTGGAACCATTTTAGAGCAGTTCCTTTCAAGCCGGTAATGAAAGTTCGGCACATAAAAGCATTAGAGGCCCCGTGGAGGGCCATCGTATGCTAGTAGTGCGATAGATGATCTCTTGGGTCTCCAGTCTCATCATACAGGGTGAACTTTGGCACCATGAACTTCCTTGAACTTTCTTCTGACATGATGGCAGGAATGAATGGGTGGCAAGTCTTCCGAGCAGCCTGGCCAACTCGTCTTGCTCTGGAGGATTCTGGGCACTTCTCAAAGCTATCGTTCGGTCCATAGATTCGGCAATTTCTTCGACCCTCCGTGGGTCTCTAAACCGGACCTCTTGCGAACCTTGCCTTACAACCTCGGCTTCAGGGTAGTCGGGCTAAACACATCCCTTGGACGGAGGAGGGTTCTGAGCTGGCGAGATTGGTGCTGCTTGGGGATGAGGCTCCTGTGGTGCCGGATGTGCTCCCGAAGCCCTTGGAGTCGCGGCTCTAGTAGTGCTCCGGTAGTGGACGTCAGGGATGAAGGCTAATGTTCCCCAGCCTAGGGCTGCTGATGGCTGTGGATCTCTACCGACGTAAGCAACACCCTAGGGGTGCCCAGGCTGGTTATTCGGAGCCTACTCATAAGGCTCTTCATTCTCAGTGATAATAAAGGGTTGCGTTCTTTCAGCAACATCGACCGGCGGATTAGGAGGACTTGTCCCTTGATTTTGTGTGAGCATTGCCAGAGTTTTAGATATGGCAAGTAACTGATCCTGTACCAGTTCGTTGTGTTGTTTGATTGATTCAATCTCTTGTTGCATGGGATCAACCGTCGGCCCTCTTACTCGTGGAACGGGCGGCCGACGTTGAGAGCTTTGTGGGTTTTAAGCGTTCTGTCTCGGTCAGAGATTTGGGGCCATGGTTTTCCGGTGAGGAGAAAAATAAGTTTGTAAATAGAGCACTTGGAGATTAGTCGTTTCCCACAGACGGCGCCAAACTGATCCTGCACTTTTCAGCTCGCAATAAATCTAGGCTGTGCGACCTGTAGAACACTCAAAAGGGGGATCAGAGGGCCACCAGATTGGCTCCGGCGGTAGCCGCTTCGATGCTTAAGTAAGTACACTGAATTGAAAAGATTGTATTGAAAGCCAAAGAATGAGCATGAAAATAAAGCGTACATGTAAGGTTTAATTTATAGACTGTGGCCTTCCTAAGTTGATTAGGATTCGGAGCCATAAAAATAGGGATTTGATCATTGGAGATTGTAGTTACCTTGTGGAACATTGTATCAGAAATAGAGATAACCATGTATGGTAGCTTCCTTGTAAAAGATTGTTTCCTTATTCTTTGCTCGGCAGTCGTTAAGGAGATGACGAGGTCAGAACTATACGGACTTCTGAGTGAATATTGCCCAGAGCATAAGGTTTGGAGGATATGTATATGAGAATGCCCCGGAGGCTGAGCCTGCTCTGTATGACCGAGTTTATTGGTTCTGTAAGCACACGTGTCTCAAGGTGATTGGTGCGTCTGTTTGTGGTATATCAGCAAATTACACTGATCTCTCATAAAGTTTATGATAATTACACTAATCTCTCTTAAGATTTCTAAAATTACAATAACATCTCCTACTTTACCTGACAATATACAGATATCTTCTCCAGTCAATTTTTTTCTTTAAAATGACAAAGTACCCCTTTCATGTTCTTTTTTTCATCTTTTTAAATTTTGACCTATTTTTTTTTCAAATAAATATTGATAAAAATCTTAAATTTATTTTTATATAAAATAAAAATAAGTTATTTATCTTAATTTTTCTTAAAATAAAATATTTAGAAAAAGTTAGAAAAAATTAGTCAAAATTTAAAAAATGAAAAATAAATAAATAAAAAAGGTAATTCGTTATTTTGAAAAAAAAAATTAACTGTAAGAAGTATCTGTATATTATCAGGTAAAATAGCGAAATTCAGTCTAATTCAAAAATCTCAGGAGAGATCAGTTTAATTATCAAAATTCTCAAAAGATGTTACTGTAATTTAACTAATTAATATTTAATAAGTTAATAATTTTTAATAATTAATAAATTTTTAAAAAATTGAGTTCGTTTTATAATAAAATAATTAATAATTTTATTATCTAATAATTAATATTTTTAAAAAAAATTATTTTATAATATTAATTATAAAATAAATAAAATAGTCATATATATATTTATATATATTTTATTTATCAAATGTCTTAATAATTATAATTATTAATTTTACATAATTAGAATAAAAATATTGTTAAGTAGAAAAAATCACGAAATTAAGAATCATTTTAATAATTTAAGTTAAAACATTATATGTATCGTTTAGGAAAGATTGAAATATTGTTATAAAATTTTATATTAAAATTTTATTTTATACTAAAAATTAATATTTAATTAATTATAAGTGGGGGGTTACACGGTGAATGTGCGTGAAAAATAAAACGAAAGTAAAAATTCGTAATCTCTTACTTCGTGTTCTCTCTCATCATCTGAAGCATTCTTCTTCTTCTTCTTCTTTTTTCTCGCGTTCTCTTACAATGAGCTGTTGATTGCTTTCTATGTCTCAACCCAACAACAAGCGCTCGGCCTATACAAACAGCAGCACCACCAGTTCCGGAGGCGGCGGAGGAGCTCATTTTCCGGCGATGAAAAAGGCCAAGTCCCAGGCCGTCGCTTGTTCTCTCGACTCCACCAACAAAAACGGACTCCAACACCATTCTCAACAACCCCAACACATCCACTTCGATACCGACATCGACGTCGAGGACCCTTCGTCAATGATCGAAGATCGCAGCCCCAATGAAGCCGCCGATTCTGCGGCCCTCGGCGGCGGCGGTGTTGGACGATCTCCAGCCGGAGGCAGCACGGCCAATTTGGCTCGCAAGAAAGCGACGCCGCCACAACCAACAAAGAAACTCGTCATCAAGCTCGTCAAAGGTTCGATTGATCTCGCCATTCTCTTTACTTCCTCAGTTCTTTATCAGCGTTTTTCGGTTCAATTTTTATAAAGATTAGTCATTTATTGAATGTTTGATTCTGGGATTTTGTATTAGTGTTGTTGAGTTGGATGTAGAGTTCGTATGATCTGGAAATATAGGGTTTTGAATTTTTGATTGCAGACTTTGACATGAATTATGTGTTGTAACTGAGGGTTTAAGCTGAAATTGAGCCGTTAATTGAACAACTGCAGATTGAATCTCATGTGCCTTTTGTTCTATTTCTAAGTTGGAAGTTATGATTGCTTTGCTTTTGGATCCAGGTGGTATTCAAATTCTAGGGCTTCTATTCTTACAGCCCTTTAATGGTTTGTTAAGGATTGCGGAGTTTGAGGAAAGCTGTCTAATGGGTATCACACTTTAGAACATAGTTAACTCGGTAGTTAAGAGTTAGGGTTTTGTTCAGTATGGTAAATGAATGTAGTGGATTCATTGTCAACTACTTGGTTGGATTCAAATTATCAATTTTCCCCTATTGGGTGCAAATTAATCCCAGACTCGTCCGAAGTGACTTCGGTTTCTGGTTTCTTTGTTTAATTAGGGCATTTTGGCTAATCAAAAGCAAGCATGTAGGTAGTTTTTTGTTGTTGTATTGTTAAAGGCCCTAGTGGAAGCAATTTTCTTTTTTAATTACACACTAAGGGAAATGGATTTGGCCATTAATATTATTTGACAATGGCATTGGGTCTGGCATCCCAATTTAAATGGAAGCCTACTTTGATTTTTCAATTACTTACCTAGTAGGTTGCTATGTGCTTGCCAGTACTAAAACATTGTTGAGATGGAAAATTACTTGATCAAGATCCTAAACAGACCTTACTTGAGAAAGAAGTTGATAACTTGATATCCTTAAAGTGTTTTAGGGCCTAATTGGTAGCAGCTTCAAAAACTGTTTTTTGTTTTTATAGTTCTTGAAAATGGCACAGAAAACACATTTGACAATGCATTTTCGGAAACCATAATTTTTTGAAAATGGCTCTTCTTAGGAGACTACAAAAAGAAAATTTCTAGATTTATTAGAAACTGAAAACAATTCAAAAGAGGATCTGTTTGTAATTTTTTTACATTTTCATTTTTTGAAATGCAAAAAATAAATAAATAAAAAATAAAAACAATGAAAACAGAAATGCTACCTAATAGGCCCTTAATTGTTTATTTCAACTTCAACAGCTTTTAAACCCTTCAACAACACTCCACCAAATTTTTCTTCTCTTTTAATTTTTCAAATGGGACACATTAAATGAAAATATCAACTTCGATAAACATATTGTGCAACTGAGTACTTTTTTGGACAGTCCATAAAAGAATGAGGCATCACTAGCATAATTGAGCTTGTCTGACTAAGATTAATTTCTGCGTGGGAGGATTTGTTAACCGGCGAGTATGATTCTCAAGATGCTGGATAATTGGAGGTTTTTGAAGGGAATGTAAAGCCAAGATGAGTAATATCTAAAGGATCAATAGCTCTTCTTGTAGGCAGTGAACAAGAATCATTAAAAACAGTGTGCCCCTCAGATTGCAGGCTCAAACTGCATGATATATATTTCTTTATTCTTTTTCCATGTTTAAGCATTTAGGAGAATGTTTGATCACTCATGCTGTGAGAACTTGATTCCCGAGTACTTTGTTGGACAGTCCATGAAAGAATGAGGCATCACTAGCATAATTGAACTTGTCTGACTAAGATTAATTTCTGCGTGGGAGGATTTGTTAACCGGGGAGTATGATTCTCAAGATGCTGGATAATTGGAGGTTCTAGAAGGGAATGTAAAGCCAAGATGAGTAATATCTAAAGGATCAATAGCTCTTCTTGTAGGCATTGAACAAGATTCATTAAAAATAGTGTGCCCCTCAGATTGCAGGCTCAAGCTGCATGATATATATTTCTTTATTCTTTTTTCCATGTTTAAACATTTAGGAGAATGTTTGATCACTTATGCTGTGAGAACTTGATTCCCCCCGCGCAACTTTTTTCCATGACGGGGTATTATATTACTGGAAAAACATGCACATAATATGTACCAAAGGGAAACAGTGAAGAGGTTAACTAGAGGCTCAAACTGTTGAGGAAATATAAGGCCCGATTTAAAATATCTTGACATGGATTAAATGCTGTAATGCGCAGACATGCCATTTTGAGAAGATTAAATGCTGTAATGGGTCCACGAATTGTAAGGGGGCACAATATAGATCAAATTAGTCGCTTATTGTGCTATTTGGTATATGTTAATAAATTCAATTTGCTAAGAAGTTGAGTTTTAGGATTTGAAATTGGCATGCCTTTTCTTTGAGATACTATTCTAAAAGGGAAAGGTTTCGCGACTTCATATCATTATTTGGCAGTTTTAGGATTGAGATGATCTTCTTTGCTTTGTTGAAGTCCTTTAGTAAATGCGTTCTACACCTTTTAATAGGCCTTAAATGATCTTTCTTGATAATTGATAATGTAAATAAGTTCAATGTCCTATTCTAATTTAATATCTTCTTCTAACTTGATGTTTTTTATTTAGTGGAATGTCTTATGCTCAACATCTCCTTTAGTTCTTGCTTTCTTGGTATAAATTGTTATTCACAAATGCTTAACAATTTTTAACTTCTTAGTTATTGTGGCTACTTATGATGGAAATGAAGCAAAATGGGTAAAATATTCTAATAGACATGGTTACAGAATCAGTTAAAAAAAAGGAAAGAAAAAATCAATGATAGTATTAGGGAAAGAGGACAAAAATCCCTTACTGCTTTTGAAGAGAGAAATTTCAATGATCTCTTCACTAAGGAAATTATGACAAAGTATAACTGCAAATTGCAATATAGGACTTACAAACAGATTTAATGAAGAATGGCTGTGATTTATACACAATGATGAGTTCTTACACTTTCCCCTCATTTTTGAATTAGCCTATATTGCATGGACACCCCATGATAGATGAACCCCCCTTGTAGGATACAGCTTAACATAGGTATGGATATTGGATGTGTCTTACAAATCTACTGTTGGACATGACCTTGCTATGCATCAAAGATAGGAAAATATTCCTGAAAAACTAAAAGTTCCTCAGGATGCTATGTTTTTCTTTTTTTTTGTTGCTATGATGGAAGTATTCATGTTTGACACCATATGATTTATGTACACATCATTGTGCCCTAGGGTGCATAAGAAGAAATGTGGAATACTATTTACAATTTAGTTACGTGCCCGAGTCTTAAGAATGGAGGATTGGATGAATCCTATCCCCAGACACACATCCGTTCCCAAAACACTTAATTGAGGCCAAGTAAATAGGAATTAGCCCAGGTGAAATTGATGCATATGTTTTGTTTCTGGTGAAGCTTGGGATAACTTGTCATGCCTCTTCAGTTAGACTTGGGGAGGAATAATTCTTTAGGCCTGATTTTTTTTTTCTTTTTTTATATAAACCTTCTGTTGGAATACAGATTACTAATCTATGAAAAGGAACATTGATATATATAATTTATTGTGGGGATGGTGCTTAAAGGAATTTATTTTCTTATGTTTAATATTTTCCCATATAGAATGTATTGAGGAAGGTGCCTGATATGTTTCATTTTTCTTTGTTTCTTTGAAGCTAAACCAACTCTGCCCAAAAATTTTGAGGAAAATACATGGGCAACACTGAAATCAGCTATTAGTGCCATATTCTTGAAGCAGCCAGATCCTTGTGACTTGGAGAAGCTCTATCAAGTGGGTTACACTGCATCATTTTTCCTCTTTTTTGGATACAATATTTTTTTCAATTTTAATTTTTGTTTTTAATGCGAATTAATTTCATTAGGCCGTCAATGACCTTTGCCTGCACAAGATGGGCGGAAGTCTCTATCAAAGGATTGAAAAGGAGTGTGAAGCACACATATCTACAGCACTACAATCTTTGGTTGGCCAAAGTGAAGATCTGGGGGTTTTCTTATCACTTGTTGAGAAGTGCTGGCAAGATTTTTGTGATCAAATGTTGATGATTCGTGGTATAGCCTTGTATCTTGATAGAACATATGTGAAACAAACTCCGAATGTGCGTTCATTGTGGGACATGGGTTTGCAGCTTTTCCGCAAACATCTTTCCCTAGCTTCGGAAGTTGAGCACAAAACTGTATTTGGCCTTCTCAAAATGATTGAGAGTGAAAGGTAATCTTAAAGCTCTGGAGACTTTGGAAAAGTAAAAGTTAGTTGAATCATCATCATAGCAGAGTGATCATCTTCTTATTCATCTTATAATCACTCTTTTTGTGGACTTTCAGATTAGGTGAAGCAGTTGATAGGACTCTCCTTAACCATCTTCTGAAGATGTTCACTGCTTTAGGAATTTACTCAGAAAGCTTTGAGAAGCCATTCCTTGAACGTACATCTGAATTTTATGCCGCTGAAGGTATAAAATACATGCAACAATCAGATGTTCCAGATTACTTGAAGCACGTGGAGGTGTGCTTTGTTTCTTCTTTTTTTCCTTTTTCCTTTCTTTTCAGCATAAAAGCGATTGCCCCTCTACTCCTCTACTTTTGTTGTGGTAACTCTAGTTTCTGCGCCTAGTTTTGGAAGAAAATACTTATCTAGCTTGTTATTTGAGAGTACATTCCATGATTTAAGTTTATTGATGGAATATTTGAGGGTGGTATATCCTTGCAGATAAGGTTGCATGAAGAGCATGAAAGATGCTTAATCTACCTTGATGCAAGTACAAGAAAACCTCTGGTAGCAACTGCAGAAGGGCAACTCCTTGAACGGCATATATCTGCAATTCTTGATAAGGTGAGAATTATGACATCATTTTCTGATTCTCTGTTTGGTTATTCCTTTACCATGCTTCTATGAATGCTAGAAGTTTACTTGCTTCTAAATGGTTATTGCTTTTCTGTTGTGTCCAGGGTTTCATGATGCTGATGGATGGGAATCGCATTGAGGATCTTCGGAGGATGTACTCTCTCTTCTTGAGGGTCACTGCTCTCGAATCGTTAAGGCAGGCCCTTAGCTCGTTCATCCGGAGAACTGGGCAGGGAATTGTCATGGATGAAGAAAAAGACAAAGATATGGTATCATACCTCTTAGAATTTAAAGCTTCCCTTGACACAATATGGGAAGAAAGCTTTTCTAAGAATGAAGCATTTTGCAACACCATCAAGGATGCATTTGAACATCTCATTAATCTCCGCCAGGTATATCTTTTGATATGCCATTTTATTTATTGATTGCAACATTACTGTTAATAATAGAATTACATATCTTCTTGTAAAGTTGTATAATGGAGTCTCTCTCTCTCTCTGTGGATTGTCCCAACTCATATGGACTGTGGACCATGAGATTGATCAATTTTCGTTCCCTGTCCTCTGGTTGACTAATGATTTGGCATGCTCCCTGGCTAAACCAATAGTGTGATGGAAATCGTGGTTTAAAAATGTAGTATTTTCTTATGAGTAATAGAAATGCTGTCAGAAGATAGAAGCAGCATAACAAGGTAAGACAACGAGTCCAACATTAAGAACATATAAGAAACTAAGATATGAAGGACCCCCTGTACAATTGTAAGAGAGGAATTGATTTTGTGTTCTTTGTTTTATGAGCATTTGTGTTTGGATTCATACAGATATAGGCAGACACACATGCATGTGTATGTTCCTTCCCACAATGTGGGAGTTTTTGGGTTTTAAACACGTATATAATGCGAAGGAGGAATTAGAATAAGCTGTTTCCATTACACCAAGTAATGGCCTAAATTGCATTTGAAGATGAAGAAGATGATGAGATAACAATTGATAAACCATCCTGAAATGTCATTCCAGACATCCCCACTTCCACATTGAATGCACACTCTCACTTTGTTGCATCCTCCACAACAGACAAAATCTATTGACTTGGGTGAAATAGTAGCCCTCCCCAGGTTGTATTTATTTTGTGTCGAATATTGATATCCTAGGCAGAACTGATGATTATTTACCTGAAAGTTTCCTCCTTATTCCATTGCATTTTCTACTCCCCCTCCCTTTCTTTCTTTCTTGGGTGGGACAGGGGTGGGGGAAGAGAGGGGGCTTGGAGAAAGACTATTGAATTGGGTGACTTATGACTTCATTTAATAGTTTGTGTTTATATGATTAAAAAGCTGTTAGTTGATAATACATCCTTAGTATCACTCATTGACTTATTATTTTGCTTCATTTTTTCCTTAGTATCAGTCATTGACTTATTATTATGCTTCATTTTTTACTTCTAATATTATTCCTTCAATTTTCAAAACTAAGGCTAGGTTATTGTGCTCTGTAACAGAACCGACCAGCTGAATTGATTGCAAAGTTTTTGGACGAGAAGCTTCGCGCTGGGAATAAGGGTACTTCTGAAGAGGAATTGGAGGGTACACTTGATAAAGTCTTGGTTTTATTCAGGTTTATACAGGTATCCCAGATATGTTTGTAATTGAGATAATGAAATTATCTATTGCATTAAATTACTAGTACCATTGCTATTTCGGCAGCTGATGAGTTTGGTTTGCTAATTATCTGCTTTTGTTTGACATGAAAATGAGAAACATGTCTCATATCTCCTGTTAATTTAGGGTAAGGATGTGTTTGAAGCATTCTACAAGAAGGATCTCGCGAAAAGGCTATTGTTGGGAAAGAGTGCTTCCATTGATGCTGAGAAGTCCATGATTTCTAAGGTGAAAGATGTACTTTTTTTTTCAGTTATTTTTGTGAAACGTTGTTCTTCTGTTTATGATAAAGTATCTATCACTATGACAGTTGAAGACCGAGTGTGGCAGCCAGTTTACCAACAAACTTGAAGGGATGTTCAAGGTTTGTATCTTTGTTTACAACATAACTTTCCTGTTCGGATTTCTTGATTGATGTCTATCTCTACAAACTGTGAATTGTGGCATCCCAAAGCTTTTCTGTTCAGATTTCTTGATTGATGTCCATCTCTACAAACTGTGAATCGTGGCATCCCGCATTGGATTGGTGCTAGGATATTGTAAAACCAGTAAGGCTGATTTCATTTAGGTGACATTCAACATCAACTTCTCCAATGACTAATTTGTCCCACATTATCCGGTTGGCGCCATTGTAATTTGAAATTAATTGGAGTGGCAATTTTTGACACATTTATAAGAATATTTTTTGGGGGGTTGGGGTTGTCCTACCCAAGGATCAAAATTTTGTTTTTGTGCATCATTTCAATAGGTGGAAACGGAAATGTTTTAGACACACAGCAAAAACAGTGAAAAAGTTAACACTTGGAAATACTGAAGACATAAACTAAATTTGTCTACGTATGTAAGCCTGACAACTGATTGATTGAACTTGTTTGAGGTCTATACATCAATCCAAGGATCAAAATTTTGTTTTTGTGTGTCATTTCGATTGGTGGGAAACAGAAATGTTTTAGAGACATGGCAAAAACAGTGGAGAAGTTTGAAACACATGGAGATACTGAAGACAAATGAAATTCGTGTCCGTATGTAAGCCCAACAACTGATTGATTGAACATGTTTGAGGTCAATACATCCATCCACACTAGAGGACAATAGTGCAAATCTGGAGGCAAATGCTAATGTGAACATAGTTTTTAGTTGTTAGAGCTGCCCAGACCACCCTAATCACCTAGGACAGTAGTACCTAAGTAAAGGTAGGTTGGGTGGTCTCTTAGTTGCCCGGGCATCTAAGTAGTTGCACACTTGCACTGCCCAGGCGCCTGAGTGGTTTTGGTTTCCTGAACACTCGACTATCATTTGCTTATGAATATCTTATTACTTTGTGTACTGAATTTAATCTCAATTCTAAAATTAAATTCAGTTGAAGTAACAATACAACTGAACAAAAAATATAATTAAGTGATTGATCAATTTTTAATTATATTGATGGTGCATTTCTTTTTTTAATAGGTTTATTGATGATGAATATTTTTTTGATAGGTAATGATAATAATCTATAAAGAGCCACCCGAGGAGGGGGGGGGGAGGGTGAACTCATGTACAAAAGGAAAGAAAGAAAAAGAAAGCAATTAGAGGTGGAGGGACCCAAGAAAATCTACAAAAGAATCTACATTCATTGGAAGGGTCCCTTCAACCCGAAAATATAGTAATCTCAAAAAAGAGACCTTCACAAGAATAGAAGAATTCTCTACACCCTCAAAAACTCTGCAATTCCTCTCCCGCCGTATAGTCCACAAAACACAAAGAGGCACCAAATTCCATGCCCACTGACCATCCTTAGCGACCCAAACACCTCCCCATTGCAACAACAAATCCTTCACACTAAGAGGCATGACCCATGTACGCCCAAAAAGAACACCACATGCCAGCAATCCTCGCAAAACTGCAATGAATAAACAAGTGGTCCATAGATTCAACCTCCACCTTAAATTTCTTTGATGCATTCTATTTTTGCCATATTTTCTATAAATTTCAAACCCATGTATGTTTAGTAAAATATATTGTATTACTTGAGATAAGATAAGACAACAACTATATATTTTATAATTTCTATTGATGTTATGATATTTCTATTTATTTATTTTTTTATGGGTATAATTTAAGAAGCACAGACAGACACAGACACGGGACCTAGACTCGTCATGCATAAAAAAATAGGACATGGATACGTTAAGACCATGTTGAATATATATAATTTTTTAATATTTTTTATATGACCATATAATAAAAATCTAACGATATTTCAATTAAAATTGGCATAAAAAAATAGAAATCACAAAAATATTACTAAGTATTAAAATAACAAAGACATCAAATAAAAATTCAAGAACAACTTCATTTAATCATTAACATCCATAATTCAAGTTCCAGAACAAATTTACTAACTATTACATAAAACATAGATATGTGTGTATATATATATATATATATATGTTTATGTGTGTAAAACCAAAAAGAACTAAGGACAAGAGGATAAAAAGTCGAAAAAATCCAAGAAAAAAATAGAAAACGTGTTCACAATGTGTCTGAAATTAAGAACAAATAAAAAATTTGGAGATTCCTTTTCGCGTGTTCGGCACGTGTTTGGGAAGTGTTTGAAAGTGTTGGTGTTCGACACGTGTCTGACACAGACACGTGAGCCAAGATAGAGTGTCTGTGCTTCATAGGATATAATATATTTCATATTATAAAGATATATTTTTCTTAAAATTTTAACAATATTTATAAACCACTTGTAAATAAAATTACTAAAATTTATCATTATCAAAAAAATTATTAAAATTAATATAAATGTTTTTTTTGATAGGTAAATGCATGTAAGTAAAAGCACCCAAAAGGGTGGCATGGCCATGAATTAGAATAACTAACTTTTGTATGCAGTTGCATGGGCAGTAGGCAAGCTCCACGACCTAGGGTCAGTTGGGAAATTTGACAACTATTAATGTGAATTAGAGTTTGTCAATATCAAACAATCAATTGATATAAAAAACAATTTTATATTAATTAATGGACTATAGGATTGCAACCAAATATGATCTAGAAATTAACTTAAAAGATGAGAACAATAAATAAGAAAAGGTCATGGTCCTGGTGTGGGGGGTGGGTCCTTCTAGTATTAGGATAAAAATGGATTTTTTAATAATTTTTTTGATAAGTAAAGATATCATTAAAAAGTGACTAAGAGACGCGAGCCCATTTACAAAGAGAAGGTAGCTCCAAGGTAGACCTTACAACTATCCAAAAACTCTACAAAAGAATCTATATAAGGTAACTTATAAAAATAAGAATCTATATAAAGTGAAAAATATTCAACCACCCAAAATATAATTTTCTCAAAAACAAATCTTTCAATCTAACTTGGAAGTTTCCTACTCAACAAAAATTCTACTATTTCTCAAGCCAAAGCCACCAAGAAAGACACAAGGTACTGGTGTAGTTAAAGGCGAAAGACGCCTTTAATGCGCTAAGGTCCAACATTACCTTAAAAGCGACGTGACAAAAAAATGCTAGCATGAATAAGCAAGGTGTTAAATTACAAATCTAATTAAAAATATATATATTATACATTAAAGGTTAATTTTTTCTTTGTTTAACAATGCCATGTGTAATAATTCTCATGTAATAACAACAAGACAAGATACATGAGTTTTGAGTATATTTAAGTAAAATAATTTTTTTGTTAATGAGGCTTTCACCTCAATGCCTTTCACCTTAGTTGAGTTGACTGTCTCATTAAAATTGCCTCACCTCGCTTGGACTATGTTGAGATACTACGCCTCACTGAGCCCCTTCTCGCCTTTGACAACACTAGAACGCGTTAAATTCCAAGTTTTCCTAACATTACTCTTCAACCGGTAACCTTGCCATCAATGAGGAACCTCACCTTCGTTGGCATAACCCAATTACACCCAAAAAGATAATATAACAAACACCAAAACTCCCTCATAAATGAACGATGAAGGAATAGATGATTGATGGTCTCCTCTTTGTGCTGACGCATGTAGCATTGATTTGGAAATTTGAAACCTCTCTTCTGAATGATATTCATCATAAGAACGGCTCCCTAAGCAATTGCCCTAAGCACTGACACGTCTGGGAGGCTTGAGTGTCGGCGTTTGACATGTCTGGGACATTGACATGTTCCAGACGCGCGGACACGTGTTAGACACGTTAAAATTAAGTATTCGAATATTTTTATTTTTTCAAATTTTTGGACACACTCGTGACATGTTGGGACATGGCCGGACATGTTTGAAAAGAAGGACGTGACCGGACAATATGAAGAGAAGAAGATGCGAAGAGAGAAGAAAATATTGATTGACACGGCCAACTTGGAGATTGCGACACCAACAGGTACCCTCCTCCTCCTCCTTTTGCAACTGCTGTTGCTGTCGGGATGCACGATCTCTCTATTTGCACGATTTGTCCATCTCTCTTAGTCTGCTTCTTCTGTCAGGATGGATATCTCTTTGTGCTCTCGATGGTTCCCGATACCCCCCTCATCTCTGATGATGTTGTCCCCTGCCCCCTTCTTTAGTTTTGAAACCCCTTTCACCTTATTTTATTTTGATCGCAAAAGCCCCCTAGCATTCACATGTACCCCCTCCCTCCCCCCTCGTTAATTTTATTTATTAATTCCTTTTTTACAATAAATTTATAAATTGATTTAATTTGTAATAACTTCTATTGTTTTAGATCAAATAATAATAATAATTATAATTTATATGTTTAATTTTTCAATCTGTGTACTTCACTGATATACTTGTTTTATATTACTAAATTAATTAAAAAAAATTATATTAATTTTTAGTAAATCAACTTAAGTAAATTTGTCATAAAATTAATTTTTGATGATTAGTCTTAAAATTGATTAAAATAACGTTAGAATTTGAATTATAAGATTATATATATAAATAAATATATATTGTTCAGCATATACCTAACATGCCCGTGTCTTATTTTTTTGAAAAATCCTATCCGTGTCGCATCGTATCTGTGTCCCGTGTTCGTATCTGTTCTTTTTTGCAATTGTCCATACAAAAAAGCCATTTTTGAAAGGGCTCTAGTTCTCCAAATAGCTTTCCATGGCAAATTACTGTCTCCTCTCCTAGTTAGCTCCAAATAGAATGATTTGACCGTGAATTTACCTCCTAAATCCTTCTTCCACCAGATTAACATTTTCTTTATCTGATTAACATTTTCTTTATCTGCAATTGGTGAAGACTAGTAGGGAAACTTCATGAAGCTCAGAATTTCTTCCAACTCCCGATCTTCGGAGTCTCTCCTTAAATTGGGGAACCAAACGACCTTCCCCTTAGTAAAATGAACCGCTTCCACACCCAAGCATCACAAATAAAACTTAGAAGAAGGTTGAATCAGACGAGGAAACCTATCCTCCAAAGTCAAATCTCAATGCCACTTGTCCTTCCAAACCTTGTGTGGAAAATGTCATCCGTTCTCCAAATCCCACCCGAAAGGAATGTTCACTTCTTGGAAACCTAGCCACCATCCTCATTCTTGTACTTAGCTTCTATAACTATTTTCCATCTAGTAATGGTTTCCTCCGCATATCTCCAATACCATTTCCCAAGCAAGCCTTTATTAAAGGCCCTTGTATTCTTTACCCAAAACCCTCCCTCTTTCAAAGGAAAAAAAAGTGATTCTTTCCCATCGAACCAAATGCATCTTATTTTCCTCTTCCTTTCCTTCTCAAAAGAAATCCCACTGCAACTTTTTCAATTTTTTTTCATCAGAAACCGGTATCGTGAAAAGCTTCATAAATGGAAGAGTACTCATTGTGCTTTTAATCAAAGTGAGCTTCTCTCCATTAGTCTTTGAAGACACTCTATTTTGGCCCATGTATCCGTGCCGAACATGTGCCAAACATGCGAAAAAAATGTAATTTTTTTTTCCTGAATTTTGGATACGTCCTAGACATGTCTGGGACACTTTTTCTTTTTGGATTTTTTTTCATATTTTTCTCATTTTTTTGCTATATGTATACACGTATATATGTTTTATATAGTAGTTAGTAAATTTGTTTTAAAACTTTGATTATGGATGTTGATGATTAATGAAGTTGTTATTGAATTTCATGATATTTTGATATCTTAATAATATTGTTGTAATTTATATATTGTTTTGCCAATTTTGTTGAAATAACATTGGGTTTTAATTATATGGTCATCTAAAAAATGCCGATAAAAAATGGTCATCTAAAAAATATATTCAACATGTCCTTGAAGTATTTGTGTCTTACTTTTTTTTTTTTTGAGAAATGCCATTTCTGTGTGTGTTGTGTCATGTCCATGTTTCTTAGCCCTTTTGAGAGATATTGTTGCTTTCAACATGCCAATCGTATCTAGAATTGGCTTACTATTGGGTTCTAGTCTTCTAGATTGCCTTTGCCTCGGAAGAAGCTCCCAAAGGAAGGTCGAAGTAGACCGAAGTAAAGGAGGTCACCTTACAACCCAAGCTACATGCTAGACCTTCCACCCCTCTCACTTCACCTCTTGGAATAATATCACCCTTTCCCAAGTTCACCTCTAAGCCTCAACACAACTTCAAACATAAAAGAATACTTATAAGATACCAAAGCTAAATCCTCCTCAGCAAGAGGTTTAAATGTTTGGGGACTTTTTTCCTAGCAATTTTTTTGGGATCATTTTTAATATAAATCTAGAAGCAACCAGAAGGAAAAATTGATACAAGACAATGACTATGGGGGAAAGATTTAATAAATAATAGGTTTAAATGATTGGGGATTTGCTGCGTTTGGGGGGGTGGCAGGGGTTATTTTTCTTTTTCATATAAATCTAGAAGCAACCAAAAGGAGAGCAGGCAAAGAGGAAAAAGAGAATGACTAGTAAGTGGGTCATTCTTCTCTTCTCACTCTCTCTCCTCTTTATTTCTTCATATTCTCGTACAAATATGAGTTGCTTTCGCTGATCCTAGTATTTTTTTTGTAACCGTTTGGTTGAGGAAACATTTTTTGTTAGAGATTTCTATGGATCTTATTTTGTTTCGGTGACAATTTGATTTGTTTTGATGCCTTTAGGTGCGTTTCAACCAAAATGAATTTGTTTCAGTGGAAACAATGGAATTTTGATTTTTGACTTGTGTTTCATGTTGATTCTTGTGTAACCAAAAATTTTACAATTTCAAGGGAAACAAATGAAATTTTGTTCCTTGATCCCATCGGCACTTCTCACAATTGTTGGCCTTAGGAAAAGTTATAGTTCATCTCTCTCTCTCTCTCTCCTTTTTTTTGGTTGGGGATGGGACAAAATGTGTGGTTAAGTTAGAATCTAGGTTCTTACAGAGCGAGATAGTCCAACTCGAATCCATGTCCATTGAGGCATTGATATTTAGACACTTTCACTTCAAACTCTAAATAAAAAGGGAAAATTACACTAACCTTCCCTCTAACTAAGAAGCATTGACACGACAAAGACACGGTATTTCTTAAAAATGTAGAACATGAATACGTTGAGACATGTTGAATATATATATATATATATATATATATTTTTTTATATGACTATATGATAAAAACTTAATATTATTTTAAATAAAATTAGCATAAAAACACACAAATAACAAATATTATTAAAATAACAAAGTCATTAAATAAAAATTTAATACCGATAAAAAAAGGTTAAATAAAAATTTAAGAACAACTTAGTGGTATCTGACAATTGCAGGTAGTACTCTTACATTTTTTGAAATTATATTGCAACCCTTCTAGTTTTAACGTCAGTATAGATTCTCTTCTACTGTCAATGGCCATTAGTTGACTTAGTGGAACTCAATGATGTCGGCATAAAAATAGCCTGAGATGCCAACTTTGCCCTTACATATAATGCAAAGACTAAACTGTCCCCACAACCCATAGTTAAATGACAAAATTACCCCTAACTTTTTCATACAATGCATAACTATGTCGTCTTCTCCATTTTTGTTCTCTCTAACAAAACTCTCGCTCTCTCTCTCTGTGAAAAATTCCTAAAAATAGAACTCTCTAAATCTTTCTAAAATTTTCTCTATTTAAAAAATTCCTATATTTTCTCTCAAATCTCTGGCTAAAATTCCTAAAATCTCTCTATAAATCTGACTCTTTTAAATTGAAAGACACATTATTCTAATTTTTTTTATATAAAAAATTTCTAAAATTTCTCTCTCAAATCTCTCTAAAATCCCTAAAATCTCTCTCTTAAATTCTCTCAAAATTTTTTTTTCCCCGAAACAACTCTATCTCACAATCCATCAATTGAATTTGCTACCAAAAACACCTTACTATGTGACTCGTGAATAGGGGTGTCAATTTTTAACACGACACGAAGTTAACGGGTTTGGATTTAGCATAAATGGGTTTGGGTCATAAACGGGTTGATACGTATAACACGATTAATAAACAAGTTGGGTTTGGGTTTTACTAGTGTCAACCCGTTTAACATGACTTAACATGTTTAATTGTAAATATATTATGAGTTAAGATAATTCGTCTCACATCAAATATTTAGCTAGGTTTTAAGATTTTTTATTTATAAAAGAGGTTTCTACTTTGATTTGACCCATATCCAAAGTTATTAAACTTGAAAATTATCTATACATATTAAAAGATAGGTAAATTTTTTTATTTAAAAAATAAAAAAATTAAAATAAACGGGTTAAGTGTGTCGACACGTGTAACCTGTTTAATAAATGGGTTGGGTTTGGGTTTTGAAACTTGACACGATTAGTTAATAGTGTCGGGTTAGGGTTCACACATATTTTCGAATATGTATGCCTTGACACGACCCAAACACGACACGATAACACAAATTAACACCCCTACTCGTGAAGGATGCAATTGATGAGTACAAAACTAACATTTCAATTGAACCAAACATTTGAATTAAATCTAAGATTATGTACTATGTATATATAATTCTCTGACCTAATGATCAGCTCCTGCGGACCCAATTTGTGGGCTGACATGGCTGCAACCTAAACAAACTTCCACTCTCTTCACACTAGGTTTTAGCAACACAACTTCAAGAGGAACCCAATTGTAGAAAGACAACAGTTTCCATCGATTACAAGGTTCCATTCCCCTAATTCATCATCACAAGGCTCCTCTTACTGACAGCATCAAGGGAGATGGTACAACTCACCCAAAAATTCAAAATCATTTACTTCATATGAAATGCTTAGAGACTGACGGAGGTAGGGACAAAGTCATTGAATGGGACAATGGGAGGTGCAGCAGTGAGAGAACAGGAAGTGGTCGATGCAGGTGGAGACGACAATGATTGTTGGACCCCCTCAATGACTTGCTGTCGTCGGAGATTAGATGGTGGTTGCCGGTGCTAAAATTGTCCTCCCTCTCTCTCTCAAATCATCTCTCTTTATAGAACTCTCTTGATCTCTTCTACTCTCTAAAAATCTGACTCTCAATAACAAAAACTGATAGCTAAAGTTTGAGAGAGATGAAGGTGATGGGGTATTCTCGCTACCCACAGATATATAGCAGTTTATATTTATATTTATATATATATATATATTTACACATACATATATATAATCTAATTTAAAAAAGAAAGTTCACTTTCGATTTAGAATATTCATATTAATTATATGGGTAATTCGGTCAATTTACACGGTTTAATCAACAAGTCTTTTTTTTTTTGAAGGGGGGGGGATGTAATTTCAGAAAATGCTAGGGTACTGTCTGCAATTGTTGGATACTAGAGGGGAGGTCAATGCAATTATCGCAAATAAAAATGTACTATATTTACTCATATTCAAAACATGCTGGGGGACTGAAGAAGTCCAAATAGTAGTACAAATAAAAAGGGATTATTATAAATTCAACAAAAAAACTAATTGAAAATTGGAAAGATATGAACAAGGAAGCTAAGAATGTAGCAGGATACACTAAGAATAGAGCATACAACAATTTGTATTTTAAAATTGGTATAAAGATGGAGAGGAGAATATATTTAAGCTTTCTAAGTTAGGGGAGAGGAAAACTAGATAATTTAATCATGTTAAGTAAATGAAGGGTAGAAATTTGAAGGAGGTCAATGTAATTATCGCAAATAAAAATGTACTATATTTACTCATATTCAAAACATGCTGGGGGAATGAAGAAGTCCAAATAGTAGTACAAATAAAAAGGGATTATTGTAAATTCAACAAAAAAACTAATTGAAAATTGGAAAGATATGAACAAGGAAGCTAAGAATGTAGCAGGATATACTAAGCATAGAGCATACAACAATTTTTATTCTAAAATTGGTATAAAAATGGAGACGAGAATATATTTATGTTTTCTAAGTTAAGGGAGAGGAAAACTAGATAATTTAATCATGTTAAGTAAATGAAGGGTAGAAATTTGAAGGTCTTGGTGAAAGATGATAAAAACAAAATGGATAAGCCAGTTGGAGAAGTTGAATGAAAATCATCTCATAAGATTAAAATTTAGAGTAAAATAGTAACTTTAGGGTAACTAAAAAAAAAAATATTTTGTAGGTTTAGAGCATCTCTAATGCATGTGTCATTTAATGTGTCAATTCCAACTTTTGGCATTGATGTAAAAGTTTGTGCTTAAATGGGGTGCTATTTGCCTTGCCAAAAAATGGCAATGCCATATTTGGCATCAAGAGTAGTTAGTGCCAATTTATGCCATATCATGGAGTACAACTAGCATATGCTATATCATGGAAGTGGGGTCCATGCTACTTTTTCAGGAAGAAATAGTTGTGTCAAAAAATTGTATTTTAGCATTGGAGTAGAGTAGCCAAAATTTGGCATTTTTGTATTGTTGCAATGCCAAAATATAGATTTGGCGTGAATGAAATGACATTTAGCATTGGAGATGCTCTTAGGGCATACAAGTTAAAAAAAATGCATTGAGGAAGATGAGTTTTAGGAAGGCTTTAGGACTAGATGATATTCTGTTCTTGATAGGTAAAGTAATATATGCATTAAGAAATGTCCAAGGGGGAAACCCATATATACAATGGAAGGCTTTGAGATTAAAGCCTTAATAGTCCCCCCAAAAAATCAACTAACGTGTCTACGACTCTACGTACAAAAAAGGCACTTCTTTGGCCCAAAAATAAAGATTATATAATAAATTATTTTTAAAACAAAAAAGAGGCATCTCCTCTGTCACGACCCGAAACCCACCCTATGCGGATCTCGTGTCGTGGGGTCGGCCTAATGGCCGTCCCTACTTTTTTCCATTCTTTAACCAATGATAACAGTAAATAATATAAACATGACATTAAAGTGCGGAAGCTTTATTACATTTATTGTTCAAGACTAAACTTTAACTAACAATAAACTGATCATTAACCACTCTTAGGTGGTGAGTACATGGGAGAGACTTCGTTCACTACTATCATGCTCCTCAACTGTCTCCTTAAGCTCCTGATCTCCTACTATGGTTCTGTAACATTCTCACCTGAAAAATTTAGTAAGGGGTGAGCTACAAACTCAGTAAGTAAACGCCTATCTCAAATACGGGGTTAGAGTAATCATGGAACATATAGGATCATGGATGAACATGATAGCCAGTCATGGAAACAATTTCAGTCAACAGTAAGGTGCCAAAATGGCCAATGAACAGTAAGGCATGATAACCCAATAAGAACAGTGATATAACATGAATACGGGAACTTTCAACATTCACAATCGACGTAAATGTACTGCCACAATGGAATGATCTCAATCGGGTCAAATGAATAAAGGTACTGTCAACATGGAACTATTCATAGTGAAATGAAACATCACATGAATCCAATGAACATCACATAACAGTCAACATGAACGATGCATTTACTCTGTTCAGGGTTTGGCAGACCCTCGGTCTTTTGGGGCCCGGCATACCCCCCTTTAACATGAAGGCATATAAAATGCCATTAAAACTCACTGCGTAAAAACGCCATCATTGCCACATGTCCGTTTGACCCGTAGGTCCCATAAATTGACCCGTAGGTCCAGTCAATCAAATAGCATCAGAAGGGTAATGTGTCTGAGCACAAGACCCGGCATTTAACATAAATTAGGATTATATCGTATTCCATATGAGGTGTGCAAAACGTGGAACATCATAACATAAGCATACAGTGAATAACATCAACACAATGAATCAAGCCATGAGCCATGAACCATCAACCAGTAGACATCCACCAGGTAGAACAATATCCATGGTGGGAAACAATGACAGTGAGTACATATAAGAGTACAAGATTGGCAGTAATAGAAAGAACGTGGCTTGGAAACCATGTATCAAAGATAGGAATCCACTTACCTCATCAACGTCTTAATATCCCGTGACTTTCTCCTTTCCTTTTGACTTGCCTATAAATCAATAAACACGTTTCAGCTTTCATATCATTTACCGAATTTATGCCTCGTTACTCTAAATACCTCCCTTACTAATTTATGTTTTACGATTTTCATTTTAAACTTAATTTACCCAAGGGCAAAATGGTCATTTACGCGTCTCTACTTTTTGGGTTCTGTTTTCATAATTTGGACTTCACCGTTGAGTCCAGTAGGTTTGAATTAATAAAAATTCACTATTTACTTAACTAAATCGGAGTCCGTTTGACTCACCTTTGACGTAGGGGCATTTTGGTCATTTTGGCATTCTACGGTTATTTTATTTTTTCGAGACTCTGTCTCGTAAAACGGACCTCACCATTAAATTCAAAGGGTCCAAAATAGTAAGTTTTCATTATTCATTCGACTAATTTAAGCCTCGGAATTAAATTTAAAATTTATTAATTTAAATCATTTATTTAAATTAATTAATCTGGATAATACATATAGTATTTGAGTCCAAACAGACCACATGTGCCTTGGTGGCACAGTGGCTAAGCTCCTCCCCCTTTCTCCCTTGGTCATAGGTTCAATTCACTGCCCATACAAATTTGCCCATACAAATTTTCCATTCCTCGTTATTATTTTTTTTTTTCATTTCCTGTTCAAGTTTAACCCAACCATTGGATAGCTCTCCTTTCTAACCAAACACTATCTAAACTCAAATTTAAAAATTTACTCATGAAGTACAAGTGTTGGGCAGTCATCTGAATGGGTGGGTCGGGTCGGACCCGCCCCGGTTTGTCCCAAAATAAATCACAAAACTCCAGCCATGCAGCACTCTCCCCACGCACGACTGTTCATCTTCTCCGTCAACGGCTACTTGCAGGCGACGGATTTTCTTGCGTTTTCCAGTGGAGTTCACACCTACAAGTCATGGGCAATTCAAATCTATCGTCGGGTTTCCGATCGGAGTGCTGGAACACTCCCAAAACGGGAAAAACCGCAGCTCCGGTGGAGCTGTGCGTTTTCTGGCCAGCCCTTTTTCTCCTCCATTTTCCCACCTTTTCTCCTAATATTTCAACACCAAATAATCCCTACAATGTTCCTACATCTCATACACGTAACTCCTAAGCACTGAAATTAAATTTCATGTATCATCATCACAAAAACCGATTTTTAATCCTTTCCTGTAATTGTGTTTTCTTTCGTTTTCTCCTGTAAACCGAATTTCATGCTCTGTTCTTGTTGCATAATTTCTCTAATTTCATTCTCATGAAACCCTCAATATCTCCTATCATTCATGCTTTACAAAACACTACATCAAACTACATTTGCATACTTGAAGATGTAAAAAAAATAGAAACTGATCCATACCCAAATCCTGATTTCGGTTCCTGCTTGCGGTATCTCCCCACCTTCTGATTTCTCCCACTTCTTTTCACTTATGTGTCCTCGTAATGCCCTCAGTTCCCTTTATTTCCTTCCTTGGTTCAGTGCCTCGCTCCCACGCCGTAGTGCCGCTATTTGCCGCTCCCTGCTTGCGCCGCTTGCTCCGTTGTTCCTTCTCTGCGTTTCTTTTTTTTCTCCAACGCATGCAATGCATGCTTCACTTTATAACTCGCTTTCAATTTCCCTCTTTATCTCTCTCTCTCTCTCTCTCTCTGGCTTTTCCACTTCCTGCGCATAACCCTCCTCTCTCTCTTTCTTTTCCCATCCGTTATGCCCCTTATCCCTTTATCTTTTTTTTTTTTTTTTTTTCCTTCCTCTTCAGGTCTAATGCTCCACCGCCCCTTCAGTTCTTTTTTTTTTTTTTTTTTTTCCTTTTTCTTTTACATATTGTAACTGATACACCTTCACATATCTATATATATATATATATATATATATATATCTTTATACCCATATATATATATATTGTCCACACCTCCAACTTCCCATTTATTATTATTTTATTTATGTTTATATATATTTACATTTATATTTCTAATTCTTATTTTCTTTTCTTTTATTTTCTTTTTTATTTATTATTATTATTTTTTTCATTTATTTTATCTTCCTTATTTAAAATTTCATTTTTTTTTTTTTTTTATATTCCAGTATCTATTCGTAGTTTGCTCGGGCATTGCCCAAAAGCTATTTGTACTTCTAAAACCATTGAATTTCCAACCGTTCCATTTTATTCAATATGAAACAATAAGCTTTAACGACTTGATTTACATGGCCTGCTCGGTCACATCTGGGTCAGGGTGTTACATCCTCCCCCTCAAAACTCTTCTATTACGTTCCTTCCAAATGCACAAAATGAGACATAAAGGAGTCATCTTCCATGCCCTATGTTGAGCCTTCGACATCCATCTACTCCTCCAACTAAGAAGAACCTCCCTCACCATGGTAGACATCAGCTCAGTTAAATCCAAATAGGGACAAAAGCATACTCACACATCACTAGTCACCTTGCAATTAAGAAAAATATGATTTACCGATTTCGATTTCGCCTCCACCTTACACATGCTACACTTACTAGCTAACCGGAATTCTCTTCTTTGTAAGTTATCGACAGTGAGAATTGCCATCTGTGCGACCAACCAAACAAAAAAAGCAACCATGGTAGGTACATAGAATGCCAAAATGTCTTCCATGGGAAGTCCTCCCCTTCACCTACCAAGTGCTTGTAGAAAGAACTAACCGTGAACACCTTTGAGCAAGAAAGAGTCCACGAGATGGAATCCGGTCTACCCACTACCACCTTACTCCTATTTGGAGTTTCCAAAAAAATCGTGACTTCCTCAACCTGCCAATCAAAAAAGTTGCTTGTAAACAAAGGGCGAAACCCCCTCAACCCTCCTTCCAACGAACAATAGTCTGCAACAAAAGCCTTGCTTATTGAGAGCTAAGTGTCACGCCCTGCCAAAAGGGACAAAGGCTACGCCATGCAGACGCCACGCAGATGCCACACAAGCGCTTGCATGGCCTGCTTACTAGGAGTCTCTAGAACATTCTGGGAGTGTGTAGAGATCCCTAGACTTGTATAGACTCTTGTAGAATTGTATAGAGTATTCTACATACTTAGATATTTGTAGAGTTCTAGAATAGTCCTTTGAAGAACATTCTGGATACTCAATAGTAGCCATTAGATTAGATTAATCCTAGCCATTGATTGTAAGGCCAAGGGCCTATATAAAGGGGTGGCACTTCATTTGTCCACCAACCAACCAAGCAAGCAAGCAACCAAGCAATTGTATCTCTTACTTGAGTAATACAAGCTTTCTTCTCTCAAGCCCTCTTGTTCTCTAGTCATTCTCTTCTTTAGCCACAAGCCTAAGTGTGCTAGCTGGGTAGGCTGACTTAGCACTACAAGCCGAGTTGTGAGTAGCTAAGTGCCGCACGAGTGCTTAAAATATTAAGTCCGTGACAGTTGGTATCAGAGCCTAGATTGCGAGCGCGTCGCAATAGAAGGAGAAAGGGACATTATGTCGACTTCAGAGGCAATTCAAGAGGAGGAGCCAATCCAAGTCCAAGAGCGTGGTCGAGGTGTGCACCGGAACCCTGCCCAAGGGAAACGGACCAAGTCCAAGGACGCTTCCAAGGACATGATGGCTAGCTTGGAGTCACGGGTGGCTAATGTGGAGGCCTCCGTGTCACTGTGGGATTCATGCTTGGAGGAAGCTGGGCAGCGTCTCGATGGCTTAGAGACGGAGTGTGGAGAGCTTAACCAAGCTACGAAGGGGTCCCTTAATGAGCTAGGCGGTTCCATCAGACGGGAGATCCGAACCTTGTGAGACCAACTCATGGGTGAGCTCGCTGGTCTACGTGGGTACATCGATGGGGAACTTAACACTATCCGTGCTCAAGTGGAGGAGGTACGTTCTGATTGGGCACTTTGCAAAAGGGCAGTCACCGCGGGCAACGTCATTACTCGAGAGGCACCCAAGGTGGATGTGCCCAAACCCAAGAGCTATGCTGGTTCAAGGAATGCTCGGGAGCTCGACAACTTCTTATGGGGCTTAGAGCAATATTTTGAGACCGTTGGTATGACTGACGAGCCTGCCAAGGTACGCACGGCTACCCTCTACCTTACTGACACTGCGATGCTATGGTGGCGTAGAAGGCATGCCGACATCCAACGGGGTATGTGCACCATTGACACATGGGAGCACTTCAGGAGAGAAATCAAGCGGCAATTCTACCCGGAGAATGCCGAGGAGGAAGCACATGGCCGACTCCGCCGACTCAAACACGCGGGCACCATTGAGGAATATGTGAAAGAGTTCACCACCCTCGTGCTCGAGATCCCGGATATGTCGGACAAAGATTCTCTCTTCTACTTTCTTGATGGCCTACAACCTTGGGCCAAAACCGAGTTAAGGCGACGTGGGGTGCAAGATCTCGCAGCAGCCATTGCGGAAGCCGAGTCACTAATTGACTTTGTGGTCAAGAGAGATCTCTCTCCATTCAAGGATAGGAGGGATAACGCCGGCAAAGGTGGGGTAGATAGGGACAACTCCTCGCATCAAGAAGCTGACAAGCGTGCGGGACGCCACGAGTCACCTAGTAGTAAGGGCAAGTTTGACAGGGACAAGGGTGGCAAGAATCAACCGTCCTTGCCTAAAAAGCCTTGCTTCCTATGTGATGGTCCACATTGGACGAGAGATTGCCCCAAGAGGAAAGCCTTTAATGCTATGACAGCCGAGTACGAGGAGCAACAAGAGCAGCAAGGACAGGAAGACACTTGCATTGGGTCGTTGCAACTACTCGGAGCCATGGAGGTCAAAGCCACACCACCCAAAGGCCAAGGCCTCATGTTCGTCGAAGCCAAGGTCAATGGGAAGATAACTCATGCCTTGGTCGATACTGGCGCATCACACAACCTTATGTCCGTGGAGGAAGCCAAGAGACTTGGTCTCAAGGCCACTAAGGAAGGTGGTTCATTAAAGGCTGTAAACTTTGCCGCTAAACCAATCCATGGTGTTGTTCGAGGCACACGTACGAGCATTGGCGAGTGGGATGGACTCATAGACTTCTCGGTTGTGTCTATGGACGACTATCCAACGGTTCTTGGTATGGAGTTCCTTGTCAATGCCAAGGCCATTACACTTCCATTTGCCAACTCTATGTGCATCACAGGAGGAGGAAAGGTATGCATGGTTCCAACAAAATGGGTGTCCAAGACCAAAGCCAAGACCATGTCTGCCATGCGACTTTTGCTCCATGAAGGGCCGCCAGTGTTGGACCCCAAGAAAACAAAGAAACGTACTAAAAGGAAGAAACGATCAAAAGAGGTCCAACCAACTAGGAGCACGAAGGCGCACTCCAAAGGCCAGCCCTCAACCCAAGGACGATTTCGCGTCGAGGACGTCGCGAGCTTAGGTGGGGGAGAATGTCACGCCCTGCCAAAAGGGACAAAGGCTACGCCACGCAGACGCCACACAGATGTCACACAAGCGCTTACTGGATGATCACTCTCGCTTGCATGGCCTGCTTACTAGGAGTCTCTAGAACATTCTGGGAGTGTGTAGAGATCCCTAGACTTGTATAGACTCTTGTAGAATTGTATAGAGTATTCTACATACTTAGATATTTGTAGAGTTCTAGAATAGTCCTTTGAAGAACATTCTGGATACTCAATAGTAGCCATTAGATTAGATTAATCTTAGCCATTGATTGTAAGGCCAAGGGCCTATATAAAGGGGTGGCACTTCATTTGTCCACCAACCAACCAACCAACCAACCAAGCAAGCAACCAAGCAATTGTATCTCTTACTTGAGTAATACAAGCTTTCTTCTCTCAAGCCCTCTTGTTCTCTAGTCATTCTCTTCTTTAGCCACAAGCTTAAGTGTGCTAGCTGGGTAGGCTGACTTAGCACTACAAGCCGAGTTGTGAGTAGCTAAGTGCCGCACGGGTGCTTAAAATATTAAGTCCGTGACATAAGGCATATAAGTGGGGGAACCTATCTTTGAGCTTCCCCTCCCCACATCAAAAATCACCCCAAAAACCCACCCTTGACCCCTCCCTTACTTTAAAAGAGACAAGCCATTGAAACTTCTCTAGCCCTTTCCATATAGATCTCCACAGACCACAACCTTGAACCTTTGAGATTTGAAGTCTTTAGGGTATGATGGAATGGCTAACATAACTCTTTAATAAGATTATAACAATTAAGAAAATGCTGTGTGTGCTGAACAAGTATTTTAGGGCCTATGTATAAAAATGAAGGGGATTTCTAAAGTTGTACAAATTATCGCAATATTGAATTAATGAATCATACAATGAAACTTTGAAAGAGAGTAATTGAACACTAATTAAGACTTGAAAGAATATTTTTAGGAAAATCAATTTGGATTTATGCTTGAGAGGATGGAAGCTATTTATTGATTGAGGAAAATAATAAAAATGTCTTTATATGATTTTATAGATTTGGAAAAAGTCTCACAAAAAGATATATTGACATTAATAAGGGGCATGTATCATGGAACTGTGACTAGTGAATTGTAGGATAAATAAGTGATCTAATCACTGTAGGTTTGCATTAGGGATTTGCATTAAACCCTTTTTGTTTAGTTATGAATGAACTACCTAAATATATTTAGGATAAGGATTCATTATATATGCTATTTGCTATAGTATTGCTTTAAGCCTTTAATTGATGCCATTGAAGTCGGGAAATGTTAAATAAGAGGTTCGGAGATAACATTAGAGGGTCTAAGATAAGTTGCTCTAAAACTTAATATATTGAACGTAAATTTGGTAAAACTAGGAATACAATTAGGATGAGGATTCATTATATATGCTATTTGCTATAGTATTGCTTTAAGCCTTTAATTGATGCCATTAAAGTAGGGAAATGTTAAATAAGAGGTTTGGAGATAACGTTAGAGGGTCTAAGATAAGTAGCTCTAAAACTGAATATATTGAACATAAATTTGGTAAAATTAGGAATACAATTACACTATGTTTGGATGGAAGGAATTGGAAAGAAAGGGAAGGGAAGGAGAAGGAAGGAAAGCTTATATCATGTTTGTTTTAAAAATTAGAAAGGAAAGGGAGAGAAAGGGAGGGAGAGCTTAACCCTCATTTAAGCAATTTTGTTATTCCTCCAAAAGTGAGAGGAAATGGAGGGAAAGGAAATAAGGATTTAATGAATTTTTAATAATACCAATATTACCCTTAAAATTATAAAATCCAAAATAAAAATGACACCTCTATCCTAAGACATCCAAAGGGTATATTAATAAAATAATATAAAATCATTTCCTTTCCTTTCTCTCTTTTATCATTCCCAAACAAGATGAAAGGATTATATTAGTCTTTCCTTTCCTTTCCTTTCATTAGTTATCCGAACATAAAGGAGGGATTACTCTCGCCTCTCCTCTCCTTTCCTTTCCCTTGTAACTAATACTATCCTCTCCTTTCCTTTCCCTCCTACTTATTCAAACGAACTGTTAGGGATGTAGAATATCAAGAAATACTAAAAAAGTGACTAGATATGTCACTTGGCTACCAATACTCACATAGAGAGATTAGAGATGAAATTAAAGTAGGATGGACTAACAGAGGAGTGTTTCATACTAATCAGAAAAACAAGAGGAGTGTGTGTTTTTTTGGGGGCTTTTTTTTTCAATACAATTTTACTGATAAAAAACAAAAGCAACAATAAGATCAAGTTTTTGTGTGTTTCATGTTCTGAAGTGTCAAATTTCCCCAATTTGTCATGAAGTTTAAATCCATCTGTTATGGTGCTGCACTGCAATCACAAGCAATGGAATGATCCTTATGCTAGTTATATTTATCTGTATTTGATGTCTAATTTGCTCATTTGTTGAATTTTCATAATCAACTTGGTGAGTGGGAGAGGAACTACTTGGTTGAATAGAAAAGCTATTCACATGAGTTTCTATAGATACTAACCACATTTACTTTTTATTTTTTGAGTAAACGTATGAGCTTATAAAGTTTATATAAATGGTATTATATTAGTTTGTTTAATTATATATTACAACACTTCTACAGGACATTGAATTGTCAAAAGAGATAAATGAGTCTTTCAAGCAGTCATCCCAAGCCAGAACAAAACTCCCGTCTGGGATTGAGATGAGTGTTCACGTCTTAACAACAGGGTAGGTTTCATTCTCTTCTTGTTTTTTATTCTTCATGCCTGCATGATTATAATTCATATAACTAAGTTTTAAGAAGGAATCTAACTTTGGCATATGGCTGGCTCGGCTGCAGGTACTGGCCAACATATCCACCCATGGATGTTCGGCTTCCCCATGAACTCAATGTGTATCAGGTTAGACTCAAGCTGAAAATGGATGCATTCCACCATGGACAAGGCCACCCTGGGCTGGGGGGGCAATTGCCCCCTCTCAAATTTTTTTTATTTGAATTTGTTTTTGTATATATTTCAAAAAAAAAAAAATTGAATATACCTTTTTCATTTAAGTTTATTCCCCTCTTATTCTTAAATTTTTTCGGATCTTACCCTTCTATTTTAATTTGACCCCTCAATGAGTCTTCTATCAACTATTTGGAATTCTTTTGTATAGCTTAAAGTTTTTGAGTGTCTTTTTCTTTTGTTGGACTTCCTGTGTAATTTGTAAGTTCCTTTGTATCAATAAATTTAGTTATTTATAAAAAATATTATCAATCAATATTAACTTTTTATACTCCTTTAATTTTTGAACTTATGATCGAACATTAAGAGAAAATTTTGCCCCTCCTAACCTAAATTCCACGTCTTGTCCTTGCATTCCACTCGACACCATGCACTTTTTATATACAATTACCGGAAGCCTCTTTTTATTTTTTTTCTTGGTGCTGCAGGACATTTTCAAGGAGTTCTACTTAAGTAAGTACAATGGGAGGCGATTAATGTGGCAGAATTCATTAGGTCACTGTGTGTTGAAAGCAGAATTTCCCAAAGGTAAAAAGGAGCTGGCAGTTTCTCTATTTCAGGTTGGTCTCCATTTTGGTACTTGTGCTTCTTTCCCTTTATTTATTATTTTGCTTTTTTTTTTTTTGACGGGGGGAACTATCCTGGTTTGTTTTGCACAAAGTCCACAAGTATTAATATTTTTATGGGATTGTCTGTATTCTGCTCCAGACTGTCGTTTTGATGCTGTTTAACGACGCCCAAAAGCTGAGCTTTCAAGATATTAAGGACTCTACTGGCATTGAGGATAAGGAACTCAAAAGGACTCTGCAATCCCTTGCATGTGGAAAAGTTCGTGTCCTCCAAAAGGTTAGTGGTTATAGCAAAATGTTTTCCATTTTACTGATTGGAAATGTCTGGATTTTTTCCTCTAATTTTCCTAAAAAGAAAGTTCTACATTTTTTCCCCCAGCTGCCCAAAGGGAGAGAAGTGGAGGATGATGATTCATTTGTGTTCAATGATCAATTTACTGCTCCTCTATACCGTATTAAGGTACATCTGGTTGTATAATCGGCACAAATGAAAATTTTATTTCGTAGTGTTGTTTCAGTCACCAAAAAAAGGTAACATTTCAGAAATGTTTCGAAAACATAGTGGAAACGATGAAAAAAATTAAAATGTGTAGAAATACATGGAAATATAAAGTAAAATATATGAATGTGTGAAAATAAATATTATAGTTAATTAGTTAAAAATGTTTTAAGGTACATGTCCATCCACATAAGAAGATGCTAGGACGAAATTGAAAAGAAAAAAAAAACACAAATATAAATTAGTCATTAATACTAAATAACTCTTTACTAATTAAAAACTAGTATAAAAATTTTAGAGATAATTTTTTATGTAATATGAAATTATTATATATTTTTTATAAAATATGTAAAATAATTATAATTATAATTAAATATAGTACAATACCACAACAGAATAGATGTATAATGTTCAATATCTACGAATTAGACAATTGACACAAGTTACATATATAATAATAAGTAAAACAAATAGTAATTTAAACCAATTATAATTAGTAACTAAGAATTAAAATAAACTGTTTATCTAAATTTTATTTCCAATACTTTTAGTTTTCCATTGTCTACTATTTTTTTTGGAAAAAAAAAAGAAATATATTCTTGTAATTTGGGGTCTTAATCCTTTAATCTCGTCATTCATTTGAAAAACAAACAAATATTTTATTTTCCTAATTTCTAGAATTATTGTTGATACGAAAGAAATATTTGCACTGTTTCGGTATGTTTCCATAAAAACATGTGAATTTCATTATTTTACTAGTGTTTCATTTCGGTCAATTGAGAAACGGAAACTTTTTGGCCATTTTGATGGAAAAGAAATGAATTTTTTGATCCTTGACAATTAGTAAGAACTATGGCTGTCAGATGGCCTTCAGCTCTAGTGAGGCTGGCAAGTGTTTTTTCTGTTTTAGCTACTCAATGCCTCACACAGACTGAACTTATGGTAGAATTGAGTGCCATCTGACTACTACTCACATGATAGACCTTGAAGCTAACATTGATTAGAGGGGTACAGGTAAATGCTATCCAGATGAAGGAAACAGTGGAGGAGAACATAAGCACCACTGAGAGAGTATTCCAGGATCGTCAATATCAGGTTTACTTTCATTCATGTACCTCTATATTCTTTAAAATATCAATGCAAACGTTCTTAGATACCTTCAGTTTAAAGCTGTGAATGAGCCAGAGTATAATCCTTGCACAATTCTTTAATATATCATAGGTCGATGCTGCTATTGTTCGGATAATGAAGACAAGGAAAGTGCTAAGTCACACGCTCTTGATAACTGAGCTGTTCCAGCAGGTAATAGATAAATGTTCCTTTTTTCCCCCTTGGTTTGTCTTTTACTAGAGATCTGTTTATAAGCCTCCAGTTTTGTCTGGTCATCAACTTTTGCCCAAAGGAAATGAAACAACTGTTTTTTTTTTTTTTTTCGTTTTGTCGAGACACCTGATCAAGTGCTCTTTTGCACCATGACTGCAAATTATGATTGATGGTCTGTGAGGCATGTAGTCAAGAGGGACCAAACCTTTGCTTGCTAGGGTGAATTTTAGGTGAACTATTTATATAGAGGGTAAGATGCATCTTTTTTTTTTTTTTTGTTGTCACAGCTCAAGTTTCCCATAAAGCCAGCTGACTTGAAGAAAAGGATAGAAAGCCTCATTGACAGGGAGTACCTTGAGCGGGACAAGAACAACCCTCAAATATACAATTACTTAGCGTAAGCGGTGTTGTCGCATCATATTTCTCCTTGTATATGACATGGGAAACTTCAGCACTCTTCAAGAGGCTGGATGTTTATCAAATCCCATGTCAGATTATGTACAGTTACTCGTAGCTTTTATTTGATGTGATCAACACTAACTGTAAAGCATTTGTTCCTGTGCTTTTTGGAATTCTTCTGTTTTATGGACAAAGAGTACATGTAATAAGTGGAACTTTTGGTGAAAAGGGAAAAAGAATCGGAGGGAGAAAGGGCCATGCTATGGTTCATTCCTGATAGAAGTGGTAATTGGTAATATTTTACATTGCCAATGACCCTTTCAGGTTATATTGTTTGCTTAAAACCAAGTGCAGCATATGATTATTTACCTAGTCATTTGGTTTGACCTTACCAAATTGAATTAGACTCGGTGCACTCCATTGCTTGATTGTTGGGTTCCAGTGCTCAATTTAGTTAGCATAAGAAAATGAAAAGACACTGCGAAGGATAGCATTTTTTGTTGATTGGTTACCATGGAAACTATGGGAGAAAACAAAATATCAGAAAAAAATGACGATTTGATAAATTTGTCATTTTTTCCGCTCAAATTTTAATAATTTTTTTTTAAAAAAAATTAATTTGTAATATTATTTAAGATGAATAGAAAATGTAGAGAAATTCACTTCTTTCCCCTTTTCCGTTACTTTTCCTCACAAAATCAGCTAACAAAGCGCAGCTTTTAATTGTTTAATTTTGGGTTAATTATGATTAGTTATTATTATTAGTTTTGTTTTCATAATTAAAGGCCCAACAATTACTTGATGACTTTTAATAGTAAAACTCAGCTAAACTATTGTGTGTATACACGAGTAATGGGATTTCGAACTAGCTTGCAATATTAATCAAATGCTTCTCGGAATTATTAAGATGTACTGTCTTGATAGGATATTTAGAAAATTATGCTAAATATCAGATTATTCGAGTAAGTAGTCTGGCAAATGCAATATTGCAAGATGAGAGTAAAGGATTTTGATGAATGTTGTATTAAATTATTACCAAGAGTACATTACAATATATACAATTGAATGAGAAGCCAATCCCACTAGTCTAGGCTTGTATAATGGAACCAATCTCACTAATCTAGGCTGTACAATGGAATACGAAATCAGCTAACTAAGGAGAGAATCACAATAGGATTACAATCACCAAAAAGTAAAACTCTCCAGAAATAGATGTGCTAACATGGTGCTCTGTCATGCCCCGCAAGCGCAAGGGTCTGGGAAGGACACTCAGCTTGGACCGATGAAGAAGAAATTGTGGTCGAGCGAGCGGTTTGGTAAGAGAGTCAGCAAGCTGGTCCGTTGTATGAACATGGGAAATGCGAAGCAATTTGCGAGAAACTTGATCACGCACGAAATGAAAATCAAAGGCGATGTGCTTCATACGTGAATGAAAGACGGGATTAGAGCATAAGTAGGTAGCACCAATATTGTCACAATATATTGTGGGAGACGCTGGGAGGTGAATAGCAAGTTGATGAAGCAAGGTGGTGAGCCAATTTACCTCAGTAGTAGCAGCAACAATGGCACGATATTTAGCCTCGGTGGAAGAGCGGGCTATAGTAGATTGCTTCTTAGAACTCTAACTAATGGGATTGGAGCCAAAAAAGACAACATATGCGGATGTAGAGTGACGTGTATCAGCATCTCCAGCCCAATCGGCATCAGCAAAAGCATGAAGAGTAGGGGGAGAGTGAGCTGATAGAAAAACACCATAATGAGAAGTACCTTTGAGATACCGAAGAACGCGTTTGACGGCTAGCCAATGAGTAGAGGTCGGTCTATGCATGAATTGAGCCAACTTATTAACGGCATAGCTAACATCCGAGTGGGTAAGAGAAAGATACTGAAGGGAGCCAAGCACTTGACGATACTCAGTGGGGTCATGACTAGAGGAACCATCATCAAGTTGGAGTTTCTCAGAAGAGGATAATGAGGTGCTAACTTCCTTGGCTGCATGCATATTGGTGCGCTAAAGAAGATCAAGAATATACTTTTGTTGAGATAAGAACAAACCATGAGAGGTCCGAGTGGTTTCAACGCCCAAGAAGTAGTGGAGCGGGCCAAGATCCTTGAGAGAGAACCGATTAGAAAGCTTAGTGGTGAAGTCACGAAGGGTCGAAGGATGATTGCCGGTGAGAATAATATCATCCATGTACACAAGCAAATACATAATGCGAGTTCCCGAAGTGTAGATGAAGAGAGAGGCATCGCTCTTAGAATTGATGAAGCCAGAAGCCAGAAGAAAGGAGCGGAGTTCAGTGTACCAGGCCCGAGGAGCTTGACGGAGACCATAGAGTGCTTTGTGTAGTTTGCAAACATGAGAAGGATACTGAGAGTCAACAAAGCCTTGAGGTTGCTGCATAAAGACACAATCAGAGAGAGATCCTTGCAAAAAAGCGTTATTAACATCCAATTGATTCAAAAGCCACCCATGAGTTACAGCAATAGTAAGAACAAGACGAATGGTGGCTGGTTTGACAATCGGGCCAAAGGTGTTAGTAAAATCAATGCCAGGCCGTTGATGAAACCCCTTGGCCATAAGACGAGCCTTATAACGAGCAATAGAGCCATTTGGATTCCGTTTGATTTTATAAACCCATTTACATTCGACAATGTTTTGTGTGGAAGAAGGGGGGGACAAGAGACCAGGTTTTATTTTTTTGCAGAGCAAGAAATTCATCTTGCATGGCAGCACGCCAATGCAAGTGTTTGTTAGCTTAGGTGAATGAGGTAGGCTCTATGTGAAAGAGGGAGGATGAAATAATAGTGTGGAGAGAGAAGGGTTGTTTTGGCTTGTAGATGTTGTTTTGCGCACGAGTGACCATACGAGCGGGTTGGACGGGGGTAGAAGAAGGGGGAGAACGAGTTGTAGGGGGTTGGGCAGGTTGGGTGATTTCTGTAGAGGAAGTGGCACAGCGGCATGGGAGAGGTAAGGCGGGGGTGCGAGGATCTAGAGGCATGTGAGAGGAACTAGAGGAACTACGAACCTGTGATGGAGAAGAACGAGAAGCAACCTTGGGAGAAGACGGAGTGGAAGCATCATGGTGAGTAATAGAGGGACAGAAAGAGGGAATGGTGGGAAGTAAGGATGGGGGGGAGTAAGGTAAGACAACTGAATTATGGGCGTCGTGGGGGAATGGGGTGATGTTGTCCAAGTGTTTGCCTGTAAAAACAGAAAGATACTTGAAAAATTTTTGGTTAGAGATGCACAAGTCAGGAGGGGATTTAGTTTTGTAGGGAAATAGGTGCTCAAAGAAGACAACATGTCGAGATATAAGGAGACGATTGGAGGAAATGTCAAAACAAAGAAAGGAATGATAAGGGAGGGAAAAACCAAGATACACACATGGGCGAGAGCGGGGTTCAAGTTTATGGGTGTTATATGGGCGAAGCCAAGGGTAACAGAGACAGCCAAACACTCGAAGGGACGTGTATTTGGGTTTATGCCCAAATAATTTGTGATAGGGTGTATCATGGTTGAGAACGGGTGTGGGCATACGGTTAATGAGATAAAGAGCACTTTGAAAAGCATGAGACCAAAAACGAAGTGGGAGGGCAGCAGTGTGGAGAAACGTGAGGCTAGTTTCCACAATGTGGCGATGTTTGCGTTCAGCGGAGCCAACATGTTCGGGGGTATATGGTGGAGAGGTGAGATGTTGAATTCCATGTTGAGCGAAAAGATGAGAAAGGGCTTGGTACTCCCCACCACCATCTGTGTATATGGTTTTGATTTTAGTGTGAAAGTGATTTTCAATGAGTTTGTGAAAGGTCTCAAAAACTTTAAAAACATCAGATTTCAATTTGAGAGGATATAACCAAGTGTACTTTGTGAAATAATCAATAAAAATAACATAATAGTGAAAATTTCCAAAGGAAGTCATAGGGGCCGGACCCCAAACATCCGAATAAACAACTTGAAAGGGTTTATCACAACTAATAGAGGAATGTGAAAATGATAGTTTATGACTTTTGTTACAAAGACAAGAATCACACACTTTATTAGCAGAGGAATCTGAAAAAGGAATGTTATTGCTAGCTAGAATTTTCCTTTGAATTAGAGGAGAGGGATGTCCAAGTCGTTGATGCCATAGTTGGGAAGAGAGAGCAACGGAAGTGGAAGGGGAGAAAGTGGACGGTTGGAGAAGTGAGGTTGAGGATGACCACTCATACAAGTTGTGCCTACTCTGGCCTTTTGCCAAGGATGCCCCCGTAGTCAAATCCTTCACAAGAAAATAGTGAGGAAAAAATTCAATGGAAGTATGATTGTGTTTGCAAAATTGAGAAATAGAGATTAGATTCTTTTTAATCAAAGGTGCACACAGAACATTATCTAATGTAAAGGTGGTAGTAGGAGAATCAAGGGAAGACGAACCAACATGAGAGATAGAGATGCCATTACCATTTTTGACTACAACATTTTCGTTACCAACATAATCTGAGTGCATAGAGAGATTCTGGAGATCGGAAGTAATGTGATGGGTGGCCCCAGAGCCAAGGACCCAATTGGTATTGGAGGGACTGGGCTCTCCTTTAGCAAGGTGCGCTTGAGGCGGAGAAGGAAAAGAGGATGGAAGGCCACGAGAACGACAAGTCTTTGCACCGTGTCCCGGTTTATCACACAATTGACAAATAACACGAGGTTGGCCTTGATTTCCCTGATAGTGTTTTTGATTCCACGAAGGTGAGTTTGATTGGAGCTGCGAGGAACGCATACCTCGGCCATACGAATGCTGTTGCCGATTGGTTTACAGATGAGGAGGTTGAGAGTGTTTTTCACTGGGGTTGGTAGCCAAACCATGAGTGGTATTAGTGTAGCCACCACGATGGCCGCCTCGACCACTACGGCCTTTTTGAAGCAATTGTGCAGTGACCTGCACTTCTTCTTCCTTTGGCACTCCATGGTTGCAAAGTAATTCCTCATCAAGTAATTTATCATAGAGGTCCTCAAAGGAAATAGGAGTATCACGAACGCGAACTGCAGCCGCCAATTCTTTAAACTCATCGCCTAATCCATTCAAGATGTAGGTCACGATTTGAGCATTATTCAGAGGATGCCCAATAAGTGCTAGATCATCAACAAGGCTTTTCACTCTGCTTATATATGCAGCCACGGGCTTCCCTGCCTTCTTGTTTGACATAAGAGAAGTGATTATAGAAATCATTCGGGTGTTGGAACGATTAGCAAAGCTCGTTTCTAATTTGTTCCAAGCATCGACAAAGGTGATACAACTGTTGATCATTGGGCTGATTTTGCTATTAACAGTGGCTTGAATGCCAAGAAGCACAAGACGATCCTGACGAGTCCAAAGGAGATAGCTAGGGTCGGTTTGCAACGAGCATGGATAAGTGCCATCGACAAAACAAAGGAGCCCATAACCAAAGAGAAGATTGGTAATTTGGGACTTCCACGATGCATGATTCCCACCGTTCCTTGCAAGCTTGAATGGAATCTGAGAAGAGGCATTAAGGGATATATGATTTCCAGTAGCAGGAGGAAGATTGCCTTGGGCCATAAGGTTCGCAGGTGTTGGGACAATCGTCGGCTCTGAGACTGCTGCTGAAGCCGTCGGTGGTGTGACAGAAGTCTAGGAATTCTCTATTGTTGTGATAAGAAGAAAAGAAACAGAGCAACGACGATATAGAGGGAAAGAGTGATGTGTAGGGAGAGAAATCGAACAAAAAAAGCTTTTCGCAGTAGCTTCTCTTTGTTTTCATTGTCGATAGAATCTTTGTTGCCATAGCTAGGCGTGTTAGAGAGAGATAGAGAGCAACAGAGAAGTGAAAGAGATCAAACGTTAAGGTTTCGACAAGGGTATTGTAAGGCGGTGAAGAAAGAAAGAAAAGAGAAAGAAATTTAGGTCGAAATTGGAGGGGTGTACGTAGTAGTGAGAGAATGAGAGAGAAAGAAATTTAGGTCAAAATTGGAGGGGTGTATGTAGCAGCGAAAGAAAAGACAGTTAAAGATTCAAACTCTATTCAAGATAGAGAGAGCTCTGATACCATAAAGGATTTTGATGAATGTTGTATTAAATTATTACCAAGAGTACATTACAATATATACAACTGAATGAGAAACCAATCCCACTAGTCTAGGCTTGTATAATGGAACCAATCCCACTAATCTAGGCTGTACAATGGAATACGAAATCAACTAACTAAGGAGAGAATCACAATAAGATTACAATCAGGAAAAAGTAAAACTCTCTAGAAATAGATGTGCTAACATAGTGCTCTGTCAGAGAGTAGGAAAACATGTATAGTTGAAACATCTATTAAAGAATGCTCCACATGATAGGTGAATGGGTCTATCTATATCTCTTTGGATGCATTCTAAAAAGATTAGGGATTCAACAACGATTTTTTTAGGAAATGGTTTAGTATTAATTTGCTTTGAGAGCAAGCATTACATGAATAATGATTTGATAAAAGAATCTTATGATTCTTTAATGGATGTCCATATGAGTTTTCAATAATTTTTTACATCATTATTGCCCCTAGGCAACCTAGTCGATCATGCCAAAGTATAAAAATCTTTGGATTAAAAAACTTCTAGTTCATCATAGCATGGAATTCAATTGTTCTTATAGTTGTCTAGTATAACCTAGAGGAAAGAGCATAAAGTTTTTCAAAATATGCTTCTTACTTGAAATAGTGGAAGTAATGCAAATATATTCCACATTACATTCTTTAATAGTCTCAATATGATATTCATTTTGACATGTATCTTTAAAATTAAGAAATTTTCTAGAGTATATAGCATCATGTATATGAAATGTTGTTCTATTTGGCAACATAATATTAGCTCTTCTAGAGCATTCGATCAAATTTGCAGTAACATATATTATATTGACATTCGTTTTGGTTAATGATTCAAGGAATATATTTTATCTCAAAAGATTGTATGTGATCTGTAGATATATATATCTCCACCTTTCTATTAGATTCTACTAATTCATTAGATTCATACATTGTCATGAGTAATAAGTTTTAACTAAAATCAATATATTTTAAAGACAAAGAAAGAAGGTAAAAGCATTAAAATAAAAAATTATAGATGATATGATATAAACATTGGTTGGTGTGGACATTTCTATCACCTATTAAATAATCAATTTTTTCATTAGAATCTACAAAGGAATTTTTAAGATCCAGGTGTATGATATCAATGGGACCAGTAGTAAAACTCATTTTTATCTCGTTTCCTTTTGCTTTTATCAAGACTTGGTAAAGTCCCACTAAATGTTTAAGTGTACGATAGGTACAACCAATGCCTTTTCATAACATACCTATAGCAAGTATCTTTATAGTCTTGAGCCAATTTATTTTTTTCATTTTCTTGTTTTACCTCAATAATATTACACTTCGGGTTTTGCAGTGTGTCTTTTTTGGAAAAATTGAAGGATTATGCTTATGATCACCACAATTTGGATTATTATTCTAGTCACAACCATGTCCACGTCTTTGTCTATGCGATGAAGTTGCATTGGGTTTAGAAAATAGAGTTCCATTTGCTTCAAGGAATGACATAGAACTAGTTAGACTTAATTGATGATTTTTCATCAAAAGCTTATTATTTTGTTCAACAATAAGAAGTCATGATATTAGTTCATAAAATTTCTTAAATCTATGCTATCGATCTTGTTGTTGTAGAAGCACATTCAAGGCATGAAATGTAGCTCCACATAATTTCAATTGAGAACTAATCTTAAATAGTGTAGAGTTATATTTGTTAGGACTTTTAGTCAAAAGTTTTGTTTGCTAATCCATGTAGACGAAATTATGGAGTTGTAATGTGTCCAAGTCCAAGTGAGACAAAGTTCTTAAGCCTTGTGGTCTTGAGCTTTATGGAGATACTTCTTCAATTGGAATGGTCACAATGGTAGGTGAGGTAATGATTTGGATACATTGGCTTAGGGTTTACATATACACACATTTCATGCATTTAAAGTGTCACAATGGTAGAGTTTAAGGTTGCATGAAAATTCATAATTGTTGTTAAGGTTGTCTGTTCGAGGATTTTAAATGGACATCTACTAGAAAAGTGCTTGAGGGTTCGAGTCAGAGGATATTCAAATCAAAAGTAAGGCATGTGGGACTAATCCATTGTGTGTACAGATTCTGTAATTACCAAAAAGATTCTAGTGGATTGTGTGCATCTGGGTAAGTGCCCCGCGATTTTCCAAGGCAGATACAATTGATCCATGACGATTTTCTCGTCAACAAAAATCGGTGTGTCATCTTACTCTTTATTATTACTTGAGTTTTATTATTATTATATGTTGATGCATGCCACCGATTGTGATTTCAAACACGTGAACATAATTCTCACATAATTGAAGAGAACCTTAATCACCAAAAGTAAATTAAAATCTGTCAAGATAATTTTTAATTTACAAAATAGACCTATTTACCCCCCCCCCTCTAGGTTTATTTCATACCATCTAGATACAAATAGGGTCCCTCAAAGTAGTATTAGAACAAAAATCTTAGGTTGGATTGATCATAATTTTTGTTTAGATGGATAGTTTTAGGGAAGACGAATCCATTACCCGAGCTCCATTGTTTGACAGCACAAATTATGCCTACTAGAAAGGCAGGATGGAGGCCTTTCTTAGGTTCATATATAGGCGTATTTAGTTAGTAGTTGAGAGTGGCTGAAAGCCTCCTGTCACCATAGCTATCGCTAAAAAAGCCTTAACATCAAAACCTGCTACTGTTTGGGATGAAACTGAACGTAAAATGAGCGGGTACAACACCAAGGGCTTGAATGCATCTTAAATGCCATTATAACTGAGGAGTTTTGACATAAATGATGTGTGAAACATCCAAGGAAGCTTGAGATATTTTTCAGACTACCCATAAAGGTATAATTGCTGTCAAAAAGTCCAAGCCCCAAATGTTGACCTCTAAGTTTGAAACACTTAGGATGTAAGAATCTGAAATATTCTCTAAATTTTATGCCAAACTAAGTGACGTGGTTAATTCTTCATTTTACCTTGGAGAGAAAATAGAGGAACCAAAGATTGTTAGAAAAATCTTGAGATCTCTACCTAAACTTTGTAACAACCTGTATTTTTATGTAATATTAAATAAATATAAAAATTAATTAATTACATTTAATTAATTATGTAAAAAGGATGAGTTAGAAATATTTTTAGAAGATTTCTGAGTTCGTTTAGACACTTAAAATGCTAATAAGGGCAAACCATCATTTTGCCTCAATACCAGGACTACGAAAATGTCATAGCCAAAGAACACTATATTGAGATTTAAAATAGGCTTAGATATATCATAATAGTCATAAGATATTTTTATGATAAGTGGGAAGGATCAAAATAGGCATTATGAATAAAGAATGGAGATAGTAAAGGAGGGGCAAACTTGTAAATAGACCAAATCTAAATATTGGTCTTTAAAAGACCAAAAGCTCACAAATATCTCACATTTCTCCAACACTTCACGGAAGCCAAGAGAGAGGGTTAGGGTTTCTTTTCATCTTCTCTATCTTATCTTTATATCTTGGATTTTTCTTGGGTTGGAGAGGGAATCAACACCATCAAGTGCTAGAGAGTGTGTGAAGGTGTTCTATTCTCGCTTTTGAAGACTATGGTTGGAAGGAATCTAGCCAAAATCAACCAAGACAAGTTAGGGTTTCCATCACAATTTGAAGAGATTGAGGTAGGGATTTCTAAACCTAGGTATAGAACTTTTGTAGATAGGTTTATCATACATCTATCCCATCTCTTTCTATGGAATTGTTCCATTCTTTGCATATTAGGGCACGTCATGTATGTGCTTTGAAAATTCATGTATTGGTTGCATTTATACCGTGAAATGACTTGCTTCTACCTTGTTTTACTATCAAATGTACTGTCGGTTGAATGGAAAAAAGATTTCTTAGTGAAATCATAAAATGAGTTTACATGTATTATACATGATATTGTTAACTGCACTCAATGTATCTGTGAAATTGCTTGAATGAATGTTTATTGTGAATTCTTGATGCTTAAGTGAGATTTTATGACGTTTTTAACCTATTGAAGAGCCAAATGAGATAATGTGAACATAAGCTTGTGTCGAATGACCATAAAATGGTGAGAATGAAAAATTTGGAAAGGAATGAACATTTGGGGCTTAATGCGGGATTACGTTATTTGTGTGCTATTAAGTGTGGTGAGATTTTTCTTATTTAGGGTTTCATTTGTGTTTGGGATTGTGTCTCCCATCGGCTTGTGAGCCGTAAATCCACATGGGTAGTTGTTTGTCTCCATCGGGTTAGTAGCCCGTAAAGCACACAAGGCTTACCAGGGGCCAACTAGGAAATTAGTTTTGGGGATAAAGACTTGAGAATTGATGAGGGGAAAACTTGAGAATTGAAAGAACTTGAAGAAATTGTGAACTTCTACAAATTGACTTATTCCTGGGTGATTTACATGGTGCTTTCCTTTGGATGATCATGAATGCAATATTATGATAGAACATTCTCTATTGACTTATTGTACTTGTGGTGATACACATACTTTGCGATCACTTATGTTCCACTATACATGCACTAAATCAAACTTAAGATAATTCAAAATGAAAGATGGGGATTCTTCCAACCACATAGAGTCATCATCAATGGATCTAGAAAACTGAGCAAACTCATGAGTTACCACGTTAGCAGATTTGTGAACAAAACTGCAGTCGAAGGATCGAAATCTTCTTAGAAGACTCCGAACATCAAACCGAATCAATCCAACAGGAGAAAGATCCTCCTCCACAAAGCGGATACCATTGATGGTGCCAAGAGAATCCGCTTCAAGGGTAATATCTCCGATACCAATATCATGAGCAAAACAAACCGCATAAAAAGTGGCAAGAGACTCTGCAATAGGAACGTCCACAAAGGCCTTCACATTTTTTGACATCCCTCTACTAAAATTCCCAGCACCGTCACGCACCACCACCCAACACCAATCAAACCCAAATTATTGACTAAAGCAGTATCGAAATTAACTTTTAAAAAGGGATTTAGGAGGCTACCAATTTTGAGCCAAATTATGAACTGGACCAGGGGAAGGAAGATGTGTACTCTGAAAATCAGAGAAATAAGAATAAGCCAGACTAGCTAACTCAAGAGGCAAGTGACTGGATTGCTCAAAAATAGCCTCGTTCCTATTTTTACAAAGGGCCTAAGTTGTGGTTAGAAAGACACAAAAAACCTCATGATCAAGACACCCAAAAACTTCATGGAACCAATCACGACACAAGGAAAGATGAAAAAACTCAGAACGTAAGCCCATGGAAATAGACTCCCCATGTTTGCTTCGTCACCCAACACATTTTGACGACATGAAAAATTGTTTCAGGTTGAGAACCATAGAAGTCACAGGAAACTTCAGAGATTACTCTGCACTTGGTTAAATTATTTATTGCGGGACGAAGATTAGAACAAGCACGCCAAACAAACATTTTTAACTTATAATATGTTAGGAGGATAACTTTCCTCTGCTCCCTATAATAATATGTTTAAAAAATATTGTACATGCGGATTGAAGAATAAGTTTTTTTAAAAAAGAATAAAAATGTACACAAAATAAAATTATTTAAAGTTAATTGTAAGGAACTATTGACATCAACCCGTCATGTCATAATCCCTTTGACTGCTTTCATTTCTGCTTTAGTTATTGTAATACACTTTGACTATTGAACTTAATATAAAGCATTACATATTGATATTATGCTAATTGCTTAGGACTTTCAGTGACCCTATTAGTCGAGCGGTACAAAGAGACAAACACATACTTTACAAAACCTTCGAAATAACAAAAGATACCCGTAGCCCATAAGGCATATATAGGTGTGGTCAAAGAGGGTTAGAAAGTTTTCTATTTTAAAATAAACACAAAAACAAAAACATAGATAAAAACAAAACATAAGTCAAATCAGCTATAAAGCAAAACACATGAGATCCGAAAGACCATAGAAAAAGGCACCAAAATAAAGACCAAAACAAAACGGAAGTCAAACAGAACACGAGACCTGAAAGACCACAGAAAACAAGACATCAAGAAAGTAAAGACACGCGAATACCGTAAGAGAGGGATAGCCAAAACACAAGCAAACACAAGAAAATTACATCTCTGGCAGTCAAAGTTGTTTGCAATGTGAATACTGAAAATCACATCATTCATCTTCACATTATTTGAATGTTTAAAAGAGATTTGAAAAAATAATAATTTATTACCACTTGTTTGAATAGTTAATTAGAAAGAAAAAAAAAAACTAATATATATAATTATTCAACAATTATATCATTTTTATTTAAAAAATCTCATTCAATATATTTTCTTTTCTTTCTAAATCTCTTTGTTTTTGGGGAGTTGAAGAAGAGAGCCTAATTACTTAAACTCTATCCTAAATTCCAAAAGTTATTGTTACAATAGAGGGTTATTTGACTAGCTAAAAAAAATAGAAATGACCTTTTTGAATGTCGTATTTGACATCAAGAGTAATTAGTGTCATTATGCCATATTAAAGTAAACATTTGATGCATCATTTTCAAATTTTGAAAATTATGTAAAAATTGTTCCTCTGGTATGTTATTTGACTTGTCAAAAAATAACAAAGTCATTTTCAATGTCATATTTGGTATCATGAGTATCTAGTGTAATTTTATATCATTCATGGAATATAGCTTGCATATGTTAAACAAATGTAAGGTACACGCCACTTTATCAAGTAAATACCAAACAGATGTGGGATCCATGTTACTTTTTAAAGTAAAATAGTTATGTTAAAAAACAACATTTTATCATTATAACAAACTTGCTAAAATCTGACATTTTTGTATGTCAACATATAAATTTGAGATGGATAAAATGGTATTTAGTATCACTAACACTGCTGTTGGGAGGAGATGATTCATTATTTATTATATAAATGTATTTCTTGAGAGGGGGAGGGAGAGATGAAATTCAATTGCTCACATTTCATAACTGTGGATGAGGTTTAGGCACCTAATACACATTACCCACCACATGCTACACAAGCTATTAGTTTCAAGCATTTGCTTCTATCTAACTTCTGGCCATATATATATATACACATTTTTTGTGCATTACAATCCTAATCAAATTAAATAGTTTAGTCTGTTTCATGATAAACAAAGATAGCATAGTCCAATACATGCAGCTGGCGAGTACTCACAATATTGAAACATCTACCATTCATAAGTCTAATTTCTTTTACTTGTATTTTCCTAACAAACGGGGTTATAAATAGTTACAGCGCTTTGGAACACAAGTCCATGGCAATTTTTTCACGACATAAGACACAGGACCTGTTTAACTTCACAAAAAGACAAAAGAGCAACTGGTTCTTTCTTCTCTTTCAAAAAATCATATAATCAGCAATATCTAAGTAAATAATCGACTTCATGATTAACAAAAAGGGGTAAATGATTTAGTTTGATTAACAAAAATGGGTTATTGAAACCTAAGCAATAAGGACAAATTAACCAACAAATAAAGACATTAACTTCCCACTAAAATTTGGTTAATTTTCAAAATACCAATAGAGAGAAAGAAAGAAAAAAAAAAAGTGAAAAAAAATATCAGGCTCCTATTAACTTGATCACTAGTTAATCAGGCATTGCTTGCGAAGAAATGGTTTAACCAGGCGCAGCATTTCTCCGGTCATTCTGCAGGTTCTTGCTAGAGTGACTCCAGCATCATGTAGGTGTATTAGAGTAAAAATTAATTTGTATTCCAAAAGAAAACACAACATAATGGGTACTGGTCGGAACTTGAAAGACTTCAGACTATAGAATCAGTAGCCTGACCCGTAATACTGATATTAGGATAAGACTTGGAGATTTATGTGTTCGAGTCATGAGACTCATAACAACCCAATGAACTTTGCATAGACATTGCTTTTAGGCTTAACGTTTTGATAGATGCAGACAGGAGTAAAAATTGTAAAGGTTCAACCACCTCCCCCCACATCCCCACAAACAGGAAAAAACACACACACACACATATATATATATATATATTTTTTTTTTCTTTTTTCTTTTTTGGCTTTGAGTCATCATTCCCCATGCTTCCTACAGGCTGTAAATGTAGGCCCCATTTGGCCCAGTGGTTGCACCACTAATTTTAGCATTTTGAACAAAAGCTCCTGAGAGGAGCTTTCCAGCCAGGCAAACACCCTCGTAAACATCTTTGATTTCTTCGTCCCATAGATCTTTAGTTATCGTAAATCACAAAGATCCGAGGGAAATTCGAATTCTTTTCACCCATTTGTGCATAAACCAAACACCTAAAAAGTAGCTAATATTGCAGAAGATACAAGGCAATATGAATCCAAGCACTTTATAGCCTAAGTATGATACAGGATATACTTCCAGACAGAGCTAAATAAAATTTGATGTCAAAGGTTGGATTGAGGTTCCTTATCAGTGAGGTGTTATTTATTTATTTATTTTGTTTTGGGAGGTGGAGGATGCCTAATTGAGATAATGCTTCACTGAATTGGTCAAAAGAGTTACTAACATTTTAATGCAGGTTGGACATACAGTATCAAAAGCCTCATCCAGATGTGCCTTGCCACTACAAATGTTAAAATAAGAGCAAAATATTTTATTTTTTTTCTAATACCATCTTTTCCCTAATTGACTTGCAGTCTATTTATGAAACTATCACCAGAAAATTAACAGATAAATTTTAGAAAACGTAAAAAATGTTCACAGTCCAATTGCACTGATTATTAGTTCAGGTAGATCATCATAAAATACCAACATCAAGCCTTTGAATACCAACTATATATGCAAACAATCTACTCTTTTGGATGTATTGATTTATAGAAGTGAGTTTATATTCTTAAGCAACATTGATTCAATCCGGATCTTTTCTGCTTGGATGATCAAATTAATACCATGTTACAAACAAGATTTATCCAAGTATGTCTGAATATGACCAGAGTACTGCCGGAATACCAGCAGTCTGTTCCATTAAGGTCATTATTACTAAACATAACATGTATAGAACAATTAAAAGTCAAAAACAAAGAAAGGATCCAAAGTTAAAGAACCATGAAACTAATACATCCAATTTAATAACTTTAAGAGCCTTTTCACACAGCTATCATCACTCTACACCTTTAACAGTCTCGCATAGTTACAATTTAAGCAAAACAAGCAACACACGACCATAAAAGAAAATCAGAAATTATGCAAACAGAACCTGTGCGCTTGAGGGTGTTAATTCAGAGAACGATTCTGGTGCATCCACCACTTGCCATTGAACAGAAAAGCCCTTTTTCTTCTCTGAAGTGCTTCCTCGGTTCAGCCTCAAGATATGACCCACAGCAACATGAAGGTTCCGACCAACAACATAGATCCTGCAATCACAGCAATTGATAGAGAAAGGCTTGCATATTTGCTCTGGTAAAGGAGGTCCTTCTACAGTTTCCCAAGAATCAGTATCTGTGTCATAAACCTTAAGTTTTGTCCTTTCATGTTCTGTAACCACAAACAAGTGCCCATAAACCACAACACTCGAACCAGTCCAGCCTTCTCGGAGCCCAGCAGCCATACTCTCCCAATTATCTGTTGTTGGGTCATAAATTCGACCCCTAGGTACAACATAAAAGGGCCATAACCAGCCTTCAGTTACAAGAAGCTTCCCGTTGAGAACTGCAGCATCATATGAGGACATGTTTGTTCCCATGTTTGCAACAGGACACCAAATTCCCTTATCAGGGTCCAGGACTTCAGCTGAGTTAAGTTCAAAGAGATCCGTGCTGTTTCCTCCAGCCACGTATATCATCCCATCAATCACCCCACTTGCAAAAAATGACCGTGCAGTGATCATCTTTTTCATCACGGTCCAACGGTTCTTCCACATTTCATATTTCAATACCAAATTGAGGGGCCAATCCACATCAGAGATCACACCACCACACACAAAGAGAGCCCCCTCTTGGGGAATGGAAACACACCTAAATCCACGGGGGCAAACCTTGTCTTTGCAAGGCATTGCAGGGATGGGGTGCCAAGATAAGTGAGTGAGATCAAGAACCTGCCACTGAATTTTTCCTGTACATTTGTGGAAGGCAAAGACAAAAAGCCATGGGTCATGGAACCCAAGTTCCTTCCTCCGGGTGAAGAATCGCTCCTTACTGCCAAGCAATAGATACCAACGCTTGCACACGGCCCTGCAGGCTGCATGGCTCTTGACTGGAAGCTGAAGGAGACAATTGAGGGCGATATCATCAGGAAGGCCTGGAATTAGGGGCTCTCCTCTGAGAGACAATTCCAACTCTGAAGAAGGATCTGACAAAGATGATTGAATTGCAGCAAACCTAAATTTTGGGGATAATGTCATTTGGGAATCCCCTAACTTGTGCACTGGTACCTGCTGGGATGAAACTCGTACCCTTTGCATCTTTCTCTCTCGATTGAAATACCAAAAACTTCAAAAGACACTGATTAAACCCTTGTTCCAATATGTTATTTCCTTTATATGCTATGACATCAAAGGGCTTAATTAAACAACCCCGTTTATATACTCAAATCCCAATCCAAAGCAAGGAATATATTCTAATATTTCTGCTCGATTCAATCTATTACAGCTCTTTGTAAACCCCAAAAATCTTAAATTAAAATCCAGCACCAGTTATTTCTCCCAAAAATCCTTTATAATCTCAAAACAGATGATTCTAAAAATCACAAAACCCCATCTAGAAAACCCAACCAGAAACCCATATGGTTGAAGACAATAAGTTTAGTTCTCTTTCTCTAATACCCACAACTTTTTTTCACTAAGAGTCTAAATGTTACAACTTCTATGCCACGATATGGAAAACATAAAAGTACCAAAAATTCAAAACAACGGATAATAATACCTCAGAATGAACTAGTTTCTCACCAAATTCATTTGATAACCGAAAACCCAAAAGAAACCCAGTTCACATATCAGATATAGAAAGTTTCAATGGTCTGAACAATTCAACAAGCCAAAAAACAGTGTACCCGGAAAATAAATAGTACTGTAATTCATAGAATAAACCCACAGAGAAGAAACAAGAACGAGAGTGAGAAACCTAAAACATGAACTTACAGATATAAAAATAGATCAGAAGTTGTGTACAGATGGTGACTTGATGGGAATACAGCTCTTGTTCATCGTACATAAGAAAGCTATTCTTCTTCTAAAGAAATGAAATTGTGTTCTGTTCCGGCCTCAAATCTGTATGTGGCAAACACGGTGTCGTGTTTATGTGGGGAACACAAGTCCACGCGCCAAAAGAGGGCGTGTAAGAGCTTCCACAACCCATGGTCTTGCTTTTGTCCAAGCACAGTTGAATAAATTATTGTCTCATGAAATATTGACTAGGCCTGAGATTCTGATAAATCATCAAATATTGACTATGCCATTGTTATTTTTTATTTTTTTAAAATTCAACATAATATATTCATGACTATTCGTAATTAGTCAAGATCAAACAATAACTTCTTTTTTTGGAGTAAAATTTTCTCCATCTACATTCTAAAAGTACAGTTAGTCAGGAAGCAAAGAAAACAAACATCATTGTCTCATGGGAAAGAAAATATTTCAAAGCAAAGAAATGAAAAACAATAATTAGAGAATAATCAAAAGCGAAGAAAAGAAACATTCTTGTCTTGTGAAAAAAAATAATTCTAACTAAAAAAGTGACAAAACAACTATCAAAGAAGAATCAAAAGAGAAAAGAAAAGAAAAACTTCGTATAATTAGTTTTGAATTCTCTCTTATCTAAATTATTGATGCATTTTCAGATAGAAAAAATTCAAATACTCGTAAGTGGCTAAAGACAGTCTTTTTTTATTATAAGAGATTGAAATCCAATGATGTCGTTTTGTGTTTTTGATAGTTAATGTCCAAAACTATTTTGACTGAGATATTTGCAAAGAAGGAATTAGTACGGTAGAAATTCGGTGAAGAATCCTTCGACGATCAAGTTAGTAGCTTGAACAAGAAACTACTGGGGTATAAAGTTTTTGAAATAAGCATACTCCTTCATGTTAAGGTCTTTCCTTTTTTATAGACAAAGAATATCTCGTTGTTGAGATCTTCCAAAGAAAGTAGGAATTTGATATAATTCTTTTGACTCAGTAATTTCTTGCATATTTCTGAATAATCGATTTTGTGCACACACACCTCAGCGCTGAGCGATGAGGTCTAAAGGGTATCTTTTAAGATATGACTGCCACGTGTCGATCTCACCTTGTGAGCTGAGTTTGGATACCCCAAAACATTTTCTCTACCAGTTCACATTAATAAATACACTTTGTTTCCTTCTCATATTGATAAACTGATCAGTGTGAGACTTAATAGTAAGATTATGCAGTGAAAATTTAAAGGGAGAAAAAAAGGGAATAATTGTTACACATTTTAACTTTGGAATAATTTCCATTTAGGTTTATTTAGTTAAAATATTCAGAAGAAAGTAACTATAAAAGGATAAAATGTTATGATGCCTAACTGTAAGAGGCAAAGGACTAATGAGGCAATGGCCCCCTAAAAAACTTGAAAATTGTATTTTTATTACTCATTTTGTTAGAATTTGTTTAAAATTAGCACTTAATTTCTCATTTTTTTTAAAACATTCATAAGAGTTTCTTCTAAATTCTAATACATAATTTTCGCTCTTTAATTAAAATTTTTGAATCCAATCACAAATAAGGAATAAATGGTAAATTTTTCTAAAATTTAATGTTATCTTCAAATAAAAATATATTTTAGTAATTTTATATTTTTTTTTCAAGATGATGGAGAGTTAAGTGCATTATTTAAAAAATATACCACAGACAATGTAAGTGCAATTTAAGAAACAACTAGTATGGACTAGTAATATTGTTGAAATGCATGCACCATTGAATGACTGAATAAGGTGGTGAGATTGAGTGTGATATAATTCGATTAGAAAAGATTATCAGATATTGAATATTCTAGTTCAATATTTGGAACTAATCCGAATAAAAAGTCTTAATATGTTGTTATATCTCAATGTTGAGTGCTTACCGAATATAATATTTAGATATAACTATTTTCATTTTTTTATTTTCTAATGCATTATTTATTTTCAAGTTTTTCAAAAATTATTTTTCTGAAAGTCATTTAATTTTTTTTTTTTTCAAAACTATGCATACAAGGTATCTAAAATTATAATTTTATTAACAAATCAATTGTAAAATCTAATAATTATAATCACAATATTTTAGAATAAAATATTGCTATTGTTATATATATATATATATATATATATATATATATATATATGATGTTGCACTTTTCTGGTTTGAAAGCTTCTCCTTCCGAATTACCTGTCAAGAATTTGAGGTCAGAGGATCACCGGAAAGGTTCTGGTGGTAGTCACTTCGATGATAAAGTTAGTAAAAAAATAAAGACAGTAATTCAAGAGATGATTTGAACATGATTTGAAAGCATACCTTATTTATAAGTTGTAAATATCCTAAGTTGAGTAGGATTAGAAGTCATGAAAGTAGGGATTTAAAGATATCCATAGATAGTTGTAAGGCTTCAGAAAATCATATAGAGCAATTTGGCAAATTGTCAACATTGACTAATGTCAGATATGAAATTAATTCAAGATGTGTTAAAATGATTATGAAATCGACTAATAACATCAGTGTGACATTGTAAGGCTAAATTAGAATCTTGGTAACTTATTCGAGACTGGTGTGAGTCACGGGACTACATAGTCATTTACGGGACGAAGATAATTATGAAAATGCAAAAGATTGAATTTGGAGAAACGGACAACGTATTTGGAATGAGACTGTAAAAAATTACTAGGGTGCCAATTTTGGTGCGATTTCGAGGTAGTTCATGTCCGGACGTGTGTGCGTGCACATTTGGCCAACTGGCCACGTGGCACATCAGTAAGTATGCAAAGCTTCCTTAAGAAGCTTGGTGGATGTTTCTAGGCTTGGACACACGGCACCATTTGATTGGGCTAGAGGGGATCCAACATGGAGTGGTTTGGATATAGGCGAGGTACATCATAGGGGGGCCAAAAAAATGGGGGATTGACATGGATGGGACAAAAGCCTTACAATGCCATATCATTTTCCCCCATTTCAGCTGAACCTATCTCTCTCTCTCTCTCTCTCTTTCTCTCTCCCATTTCTGATTTTATCTCTCTCTATCTCTTACACATGCACACATACGGATGTATGAGTGTATATGTGTGAGCACAAAAGTGTTTATGTATGTGTGTACATATGTGTGAACCATGGACTGAAGGGCTGCGAGACAGCCATAGGGAATGGAGAGGATAGTGTTTTGTGTGCGTTGAGAGAGGTAAACATTGAGTGTGTGTACAGCGTGAGAAACTGTGCGGGCGGTGTGTATGGCAATATGTGTGTTTGTGCATATCTAATGAACACAATGAACCAGAAACTGAAACTAGGAGAAGAAAAAGAAGAAAAGAGGAAGAGTGAAAGACTAGACCAGGCCTGGTGCGGGTGGCGACCATTGAAGCTCAAGCCAAACTTTCACTCTCCTCGGGTTTGTCTCTCTAAACTAGAACAACATCAAGTAGGGACTCTTCTATACATTTTAAGTTAGTTTTGGTTTCTCTGGGCTCATGAATGCATGTATACGTGTCTGTGTTTCAGTTTATGTACACACACACACACACACACACACACACATATATATATATATATATATATATATATATATATATATATATATATATATATATATACAGTAGGAGAAGGAGACCGAAAGTGGGTCTGCTAATTTTTTTTCAAGACGATCACAAAACAGGCATGGGGTGGTAAAATGTGAACCTAAAAGTTGTTGGGAAGTAGTTTGGCGCAAGTGAGGGTTAGGATAGTAGAGAACTAGCCAAATAACCAGTTTGCTAGAAAATCGGGTTCTTGAAACTTTAACTTGATTTGAGGGCTGTTAATGCTTAAATACTACCTTAAAATGTGTAGGATGATAATATATGAAGGTTAGAAAGAAAAAGGATTGCAAACGATTCGAAAAAATATAAGTTTCAAAACTAGGGTTTTCAGTTTTTCGGCTAGCTTCGCCGAAGAAGGCGACCAGAGCTTCGTCGACGGTGGTTAACTGTAGGGAGTTGACCAGTCAATGGTCAACTTGGGTCGGGTTTGGTCAATGGGTTTGCTCAATCGGTCGAGTCGGGTTAGGTCAAAGGGGTTGGGGCCTTAGGGTCTGTTTGGCAGCATAGTTAAGGAAAATCAGACTTTGTAAAAGGTTCAAAATGAACCAGTTCAGAACTCAAAGGTTTACTGTTGAACTAATTCAAAAAGGAAAAGGGTTCATTATTGAACCAGTTCAAACAGAGAAAATTACAAAAATACCCTGCTTTATATATATATATATAAATTTAAATGCAATTAAAATAAAAAATGGGGGGCTTTCTGAAGGTTTTTAGACATTCCAAACTCAATGGTAGGGTCAGTTTGGATATTCAGGAACCCGGGGTGGTCCCACATAAACATGTAAAATTACGAGAATACCCCTAATGATAATTTTAAGTAATTTGAAGGTTAATTGAAATCTGGAAAGGGCTAGTTCAATGTTTTTGGATGTCCGAGATTCAAATAGGTGATCAGATTAAACAAATTAGGACCTAGTGATGGTCTAACATAAGGTGAGCAAATGGAAATTATACCCCTAGACTTGTTTTAAATAATTGAAAGCCGAATTAAGATCTAGAAGAGGCGTTTCTAATATTTTTGGACGCAAGTGACTCAAATATGATATCAAAATAATGAAATAAGGACTCGGGGTAGTCCCACATGAATATATGAAATTATTAAAATGCCCTTAGGCATAGAACAAACACTAGGAAACGTTAATAAAATATAAAGAGGATATCTTTAGAATTGTTGGGACTTCTAAATTCGATTCTAGGGTCGATTTCGAGAGACGGCATCTCAGTAGATGCATAACTTGTCCGATAATTTATGAAAATGCCCATATGGGTTTAAAAGACAATCCAATGATTTATAGACAATACGATAGGGCTTTTTTAGGATTTTCGAGGCTAACAACACGTTTTTTATATCCGTTTGGGACAATAGGCATTCTGTATGTTGGCTAATGTGAAGTTAACCTAAGAGAACTTAAAGAACTAATATAAGACCTTAGTGTCGAGGGTCGGGGTTGTCTCAAGAGTTTAACCATAAGTGGGTGAGGTATTCAGTACATATTATGAAAGACACAAGTAGTGTCTCCTTATAGTCGGGTGGTGACTAGGACTAGGATCTTATTATGATTGGTTGGTATCATATGCTTGTCATTAATCCTCATAATATGACTATTATTATCCTGATGCTTGATCTTTGCCTGTCCTTTTGATCATGATTGTCATTATCATTCTGATGTTTTACTATTCAGTTTACTTGTGTCTTGGATACATGTATGGGCACTCTGTGGAGTATATGATTTTTGTATATTGAGATAGCTTGTATTGCATTGTATGATTGTTGATGTGGATGTGGTGTGGGATTATGTGGCCACCATATATTATGAGACGGTAATAATATAGATAGAAATAAGATAGTTGAAGGCTTGAGAAAGGGAAAATTATGAATTAGATATATCTAAGTTGAGAAAGGGGAAGCTATGGATATCACTAGAGTTTTGTGACGGGGATTGTGTCTATCTTTGATTTTAAATCGTAACCCCGCACGAGTGGTTGTATGTCTCTATCAGGTTAGTAGCCCAACAAGCACTCAAGCAATTTACTGGAAGCTATTAAGTAGTCTTGAAGGATTGTGGAAGAAGTAGAAAGAAGTATAGGACTTGCCGAGGTCCGACTTGTTCTGATATGGATTATACTTATTATAGATATAGATTGTGTAGTGATTACAATTGATTGCCTTATCATACTGTTGACTTGTATTGAATATACTGTTATTGGATATCATTGTTCTGACTAATTTGAACAGAAATATAGGTGCTTCGTGAGGTTTGTTTATGTTGATGTACTTCATGTTCGATATACATTGTATACCTTATCACTATTGTTGTACCACACAGAGTGGTATCTTATTCTTTTGACTATTATGTCTATACTTGTGATCTGATTGATGATATTGCTGTGTGTTTGGGATTTTCATACTGGACATTAGGAAATGTCCTTATCAGACTTGCATTAGTTTTTGCACGTTGTATGCTTGTGTGTTTTGAGAAACCTTATTGAGCGTTATGGCTCACCCCTGCTGTTCTTGGGAATGGAAAATACTGAACTTGTAGAGGATAACTGTTGGAACAGCACGAGATGGACAGAGACTTGAGTAACATTGGTTTCAGATAGTTGTATTCATTTATTGTATATTATAAAAGGTGTCTGTACCCTTCTTTGATCTAATGCACGTATTGTATATTGACCGTTAGAGTCAGCTATGACTTCACCTTATTATACACTGTTAATTGATGTTTTTCTTGGTTTAGTTGCACCTTATTATGATCTATTTCATTTAATCCCGTTATGGGACTTGAACAAGTCTAATCATGAGAACGAACTGAAATCAATTAAAGGAAAATTGTTTAAAGAAAAAAAAATCAATTCTAAAATAAATGTACTATATTAGATTTACTTGACTAGGATTATTAGTCTCTATCACCTACCTGCCTATCTTATAATTTGGGGTCCCGATGACCCCTTAGTCTGATCCATTTGGGATTAGGGAGTTATAATAGTAGTTATTATATTGAATTATGTTTCCTTATTTTGAGGTCGGTAGCCCATGGAAGGCGGTGACCAGCTCGGTATGTCCCATTCTTATAGTCTGTACATTAATTGCTCTGATGGAATTTAATCTTGTGATCTACATAATGAAGATCATTCTTAAAAGACACATGTCATATTTTTAGTGATGTGGTCAAATCATGGTATATCAACTACTCCCCCCCCATCCGAGCCTTAGTTCTAGGGGACTTATTTAGAGTTGAGGTTTAGGGCTTCTGAAGCATCACACATGTTTCAGTTATAAATGTGTCGTTCTTAATTTCGAGGCAACAACTGTTGATGTGACATTTATTGCGTCAATCGTTGTTTGGAAAAATGGGGCCATCATTGCCTCAACCACTACGTCGGTTCAAAAGTGGCGCCTCAATGAAATTTTCCATTGGGGCTCTATAAAAAGGAGGCAACACCTCACTTCGTCCCCTTTCACCACTTTTAACACCAAGAATGATTTTTGAAGCGATTTCTGGTGTGCTAGAACATTTTTCCATGTTTTTCCAAGATTTGAAAATGAAAACTTGCTATTAGACTTAACCAAAATAGTCTTCTAATGTCAATCAATTATCTTTCCCAATCTATATTCAACATTAGTCTAAGTCATGTTCAAAAATGGCTTCCAAGATGGCCCCAAAATATCCCTAAACATGCTTTGGAATAATGGCCCAAATGGGACCCAAATGCCTTAGGACATGAGCCAAGAATAGGTCAAAAGGTCTACCAAAGGTAATTTAAGGAAGTGGCCAAACATGACCTAATAAGGTGGCCAAATATGGACTAAAAAGGTGGCCAAACATGGCCTAAGGATTGGAAAAACATGACTCAATAAGGTGGCCAAACATAGCCCAAAATGGTGGCCAAACATGGCTCAAAAAGGTGGCCAAGGGTAGGTGTCAAGAGGGGTGTCAGGCTGGCGCGCATGGGGGCAAGGTAGGGCACGCGCATGGGCCCGCAGGGGCAGGCGTGCGGCATGGCAAAAGGTACGTATACGACAGGCAGAAGGCGGGCGGCGTGGGGCGCGCAGGGCGCGGCGAGCGCAAGGGTGGGCGCGTTGGCGGCAGGGCAAGGGTTAGGCTGTTTTCCTGCAGAATCATTGTAGCCGACTACGGCTGAATTTCTCTGTCTAGCAGCCAATTTTCTCTGTTTTCCAAAGTTATGCAAGCTACTTTTTCTCCATTTTTAGTTTATTTCTTCAAGGTTTCTAAACCCCTAGTTTTTGGTACTTTTCCCTCCTATTCATAGGGTGTTTTACACACCTAACTAATCTTTTAATTTCACAAAATTTTAGCATGGTTTCCTTTGTTTTCTAAGCCTTTTTCCACCTAATTTTTCACAACACAACCTATCATTTCTTAAATTAGCAACCAAATATATCATTTGATCCAAGTAAACATCTATACATCATTTAAAATATACAATCTTCCATACATACACATGCTTGAAATTTAAAACGTCACAACCTCACGTTCGTTACAAATATAGGGCCTTACCCATTATGTTCATAATATACAAGATTTTTACAAATTCATTACATATGTCTTTGGGCTTATGCCTTCATACAACTTAAAAATTATGCCCTAAGGCCAAATATCCTTCATGGTCCATGTCCCTTCCATTCTTCAAGACTTCCTCAAGTCTCAAGTACCAGGAGCCTCATTTGTAATATGATATCCCACGAGGGGTCAGCACAACCGCTGGTATGACACAATGCTAATACAATGAACAAATTTAAGGCGTGGCATGTGCAAGGGTACATTTATAATCTACAGGCCTTCCAATTCATCAATATAATGCAATGGCAATATGCGTGACACACCCATGTAAACTCTATGCCACGCCCATGTCTCGTTTCACGGATCACTCCCGTTGGGTCAATCGAGTACCAACACTTGTTTCATGGATCGCTCCCGTTAGATTAAGCAGGCACTAATGCAATGACCAATTTTGAGTTTTTTACCATAGGATCTACACCCTCATAATGCATAGCACCAAGTGCTCAACCCACACTATGTTTTCAAAGAATCACAATATACCAATATGTCTTGATTTTTTTATGCAATTTCGATGAGACATTTTATCAAATACATGGTATACACCTTAAATCATGCATCATCCATAAAGTAAATTCTAACTTTCAAATCACACAACTTCTTCCACATGAACATATGCTATATACAATCAATTTAAACACAAGCTTATGTTACATGTTCACTATATTACCAATTCTCAAGGAACACATAATTACACAAAGCATCAATACATTAAATAACCATATCTTCCAAAACACAAGGTCTATTCACATGAATATAAGTCACAATGTAATAAATCAAACATATCTTCAAGTGACATGTTCATCGTTTTGACAAATTTTCAAAGAACTCAAAGAACACACAAGTATACAAATTACCAACTCTAGGTTTTTCAAAGCAACTACATCCTAAGTGACTTTCTAACAACAAGTAAACACATAAATCACTCAATCAACATATAAAACACTCCTAAACTTAACCTTATTCTTTACTTAGCAAGATATCATACCTAAAAGGATTTTTCTCAACCCAAGGGATTTGTGTTCGCTGTGCAACGGAACCAATCAGTGGGAATGTAGCCCTTAACGTGGGGAACAACTACCTAGAAGGAAGTCTTGTGAAAATCCAAGTATAGAAGTGAGTTTTGGAAGCTTGACAGTTGAAAAACCCTAGGTTTTTTTCATCTTTCTGTCATGCACGACCTGCTGCTATATTATTAGACCAAATTTTCTATTTTTTATACTAAGGGGTCCTATTTATAGTAAAGGGCCAAGGGGTATAAAGACCTTTTTGCCCTTAATGAGTTCGGGACCCCGTTACACTACAACCCATCCTAAAACGTCTCAATTTGACATTTTTCTTTAGCCAAAGTTCTTAAAATAATTTTAAATGAAAATTTTTCAAAAAATTTATTTTCGCCTGGGGCCAGGTTTGGCCGGTTCCACCCGGGATGCCCTTTTGGTTCAATTTTTAAAACTATTTCCGATTAGGCTCAAATTCTCATAAGAGGTGTATTTTAGCATTCTAAGAATGTTTCTCTTCTATGGAATACTCAAATTGTACTCCTAAACACGAATTATGCCTCAATGATGCATGTATAGCGCTCTACTAGCAAACAGCGTATGAATAGTGCCTTACCGGCAAAAATAAAAAATTTACCCTAATTTTTTAGATCTCTATATAATATCCCGGCTAGGGATATGACATGCATATCGAGGTAGACCCGATCAAGTAGTGTAACACTAGTTGTAACCTGAGTTGTTTAAGCTCTATATCATGATATTTTAGTGGACTGAACGATTTTGGAATGTGAACAGTTTATTTTGTACAGCTAGTGCTGGACGACGCCCAAGCAACCTAGGACCGAGTCTTGTAATTTCTACACGCACGCATTCCCATGCATGTGTACGATTTCATATATGTGTAGCCCGCTAAAAATAAGTGTATGTATATCCTTATAGAAATGTGTATATACGTATATATATATAGATATGTATATATGTATAATTAGGGTATATATATATAGGTATACATACGGTATAGTATAGTGCATATATATATATATTTGTTTGTGTATGAAAGGAAAAAGGGGAGGAAGGTGGGGATTGCATGGCAGTGTTGTGTGTGTGGCTGTGTGTGTGTGATGTGTATGGGTGTGGTAAAGGCAGCAAGGCTGCCGACACTTAAGGTGCAAGTGGGCGTATTGTATATACATATATATAATGTATGTGTGGTGCTTGGAGGATGAAGATTAAAGGGGCGGTTGGAGGGTAGTCCATTTTGGGGTTAATAAAGGGAGGAAGAGAGAGAAAAGGTGGGCGTGGGAATGGGGCAAGTGGGAAGAACTGTGCCTATAAATACAGTAGAGGTTTTGAGGGGAATTAAGAAACAGAGAAGGAGATTGAAGAATTTACCGTCACTAGAGAAGGTGACGGAACCCTATTGTTCCTTCACCGAAAAAACGAGGAAGGAGATGAATAGGAACTTCTCATGCGGCGTCGTTTGGGTCTTATTTGGCTTAATGCTATGTCATTTAGGTTTTAACTGATTTTAAATTAAATTTAATTTAGGGCTTTTTGGTTGTGAGTGTAAGGAATTAAATTGAATTAAATTGGGGATCGGGGGCTAGGGTGAGGATAGAGTACGCGTGACCAATTGGACAGGCAAGCTCGTGTTAACTTTTGTGGATAAATAGGTATATATATATATATATATAATATAATATAATATAAAAATAATATAAAAATAATTTAATTAATTTAATTAATTTAATTAAATTTAATAATAAGAAAATAATACGAAACCCAAATTAAACAAGTAGATAGTGTATTTTGACTATCTCGGGCATTCCGGATCTAATGGTGGGGTCAATTTTGCGATATGGGACCCTAAAAAATAAAAACTCGTAGAAATACTAAATGACCAAAATACCCCTATTGCTACCCAAACCCAAATGGAATTCCGCAAAAGCCTAAACCGAATTTTTTCGGCATTCCAGACTCAATGGTAGAGTCTAAATTTGTGATAGAAATACTTATAATAGTAAGGCATAAAATTTGATGAATAGTATTAAAATCGAGACGTATTTACTGATGTATAAGGGACTCCAAAGGAAAAGGCAAAACCATAGAATACTGATCTAGGAACGCATTTAGAAGTAAGTAAAACCTATTCTCTTCCATGTGGTGTTTCCAAGACAAGTTTATTCTATTTACTGCCAAACTTGTACTCTTGAACATACTAGATATTATTGTTTTCCACAATGTGATATTGTTTTATCTTGTGGATATTGATTGACTGCTATATCATTGTTATCATGTTGAACCATGCCTTGAAAGGCCTACTGTTATGTTTTCACTGTATATATGATATTCCATTTTATTGCTCTTATGGAATCACTTATGATCATGATATGTTTATGTATACCAGATTTGTGTTCGGTCACAATATCCATCTGATGCTTTCTGATTCACTGGGGACCTACGGGTCAAGTCTGTGAACGGACACATATGGAAAATCATTGGAGTTCATTGGGGGGGTATGCCGGGCCCCAAAAGACCGAGGGTGTGCCAAACCTTGACACAAAGTAAATGCATTTCTTATATGATTGGTATGACTACAATTGTTGAATGACACTATCCTTTATGATTTGTCTTATACTGAGAGACATTCCTTATTGAATTGATTGAATCGGTTTATTATGGAAGTATATTTTTATTGTTACATTGTTATTAAGAGTTCCTTGTTAATGTTATATCCATTACTCCTGATTGTATATTGTGACCCACTGTTCATTGTCTATTGTGGCAATTGTTCTCATTGGCTATCATAGCATCTCTTTTCTTATGATTGGATATCATATTCTTATTCATGGATTCATATTCTTTTATGATCACTGGTACCAGTGTTAGAGATGGGAATTTACTTGCTGAGCTTTTGTAGCTCATTTCATTTACTTACCATTTTTTTCAGGTAGTGACGCTGCAAAACCCCAACACGAGTCTGAGAGCGTAGAAGGACATTTTGAGGAAATGTACCAGTCTATGTTTTAGTTCTCCCATGTATTCACCACCCACGGGTGCTGGTTATGTTTAGTTCTTGATTTGACATTATAGAACCATATGATTTATGTTACAGAGTTCTGTTGATTATTGTATTTATAAGACTTCTGCTGATTATTGTTTTAAATTTTTAGTACATTACATATTAGTACTATGATACAAGAATGAAAAAAGTAGGGACGACCTTAGGGTCGGCCCCGCGACATGAGATTCGTATAGGGTGGGTTTTAGGTCGTGACAGCTTGGTATTAGAGCTATAGGTTTGATTGTGAGTCATGGGAGACAGGTCTAGAACTAGAATCGATAGATAAAACTGATGTTTCTTTAAATATATTTCATACGATCATTGACTAGTTTCTTATACATTGACTGGTCATTTTACTGGTTATCTTATAGACATGGTTAACACGAGGAACAATCCGTTGCCTATAGATCATTTAGATCAGTTGGAGAGATTGATGCAGAGCGTCATCGAGTCTCTGCCACGGATTCAAGCCAGCACGAGTCAACCGGTACGACATGAGCAGCCTGTCAACATAGGTGGCAACATAGGCCGCCGTCAAGGGAATGAGAGAAACTCCACATTTCTATACGAGCAGTTTCAAAAAATGAAACCCCCGTCATTCGATGGTACTAGAGGAGCCACTATAGCTGAGGAGTGGTTATTGGAGATGAACATGATTTGCAATATCCTGATATGTACTGAGGTTCAAAAGGTGGCATACACCACATATATGCTCAAAGGGATGGCGCATAAGTGGTGGATGATAGAGAATGGTAGGGAGCCAGGCATGGACTGGCAGTGCTTTACTACGATCTTCAACAAGAAGTATTTCCTTTAGGAGGTACGGAATCAAAGGGTTGCCGAGTTTATGGTACTACAACAGGGAGGGATGACGGTAAAGCAATATGAGGCCACATTTATTGAGTTGGCGAGATTTCCTCTGAACGTCATCAACAGTGAGGATTTGAAAGCTTGCAAGTTTAAGGAAGGGTTGCGGTGGTCTATCAAGGATAGACTTAAACCTCAGTGGTTGTCACTTATGATGATGTAGTAGAGACTGCACGGATTATAGAGAGAAGTGGTAAAGAGTTCGCCAAGAGGCGAGGGAATCAGAGGTCAGAAGGTAATCAGAATAAGAGGTGAGGGCCTTCTTCTTCTGGACAAGGGTCCATGTTTACTAGACTTGGAACTGTTTCACAAGCGACAAGGTCCGGTCAGAAAGAGTAACACTAGAGGGGGTGCAACCAAATGCCCCTACTGCGAGAAGATCCACAGAGGCCAGTGCCTCAAGGATAGCCACACTTGCTACTACTGTGACCAAGAGGGACATTTTACGAGGGAGTGCCCTCAGAAGGGTTAGGCCACAACGAGCACTGCTTTGGTTAGAGCGCTAGTACTCGAAGCAGCAACATCTAGACCCCAGACCCACAAGAGTGGACAGGGGAATGTCCAGCAGCAGGTCGGATGAGTTTTCTCCATTTTACCAAGAGACGTGCAACCTACAACTTCTGTAGTCGCAGGTACTCTTTTAATCTGCTCACATCTTGCCCATGTTTTATTTGATACTAGATCTACACATTCATTTATATCCCCTACATATGCTGCTAGATTAAGCATAGTGACAGAACCCTTAGGATATTTACTAAGTGTTTCTATACCGTCGGGGAAATCATTGTTGAGGGATACCATGTATAGGAATTGAGGGGATACAGATTGGGGATACACATTTATTTGCTGACCTTATACCATTAGGAATTTGTGATTCGATGTTATCACTGGAATCGACTGGTTGGCCGCCAACCATGCTACGATAGACTGTGTGGCCAAGTGAGTTCTCATACAGAACCCCAGATTTTCGACAGTTGATCTTGAGGGGATAGGGGTGGCTTCCCCACCCTACTTCGTTTCCTTTATCTAGGCTAGGCGTCTGCTTCACAAGGGATGCCACAGTTTCTTATGCAGTGTCTTGGACATTGACTCTCAGCAGCCTGAGTTAGAGAAGATTCCCATTGCTAGGGAATTCTCTGAGGTATTTCTGGATGATCTTCCAAGGATGCCCATAGACAAGGAGATTGAGTTTTACATCGACATACTGCCAGGCACTACACCGACATCCAAGACACCTTACAGGATGGCACCAGCAAAACTGAAGGAGCTGAAGCTTTAGTTACAGAAATTGTTGGACAAGGGTTTTCTACGACCTAGCTCGTTACCATGGGGTGCACCTGTATTGTTTGTTAAGAAGAAGGATAGAGCCATGAGGCTGTGTCTTGACTACCGTGAGTTGAACAAGGTTACCATCAGGAACAAATATCCGCTACCTAGAGTAGATGATCTATTCAACCAGTTGAAGGGAGCTCAAGTATTCTCAAAGATCGACCTGAGGTCTGGTTATCATCAGCTGAAGGTCAAACCCGCTGACATTCAGAAAACAACGTTCAGGACATGGTATAGACATTACCAGTTTCTAGTTATGCCATTTAGGGTGACCAATGCCCTAGCCGTATTCATGGACATGACAAACCGTGTGTTCAAGCCGTACTTGGATGACTTCGTGATTGTGTTCATAAACGATATCTTGGTTTACTCCAAGAACTAGGAGGAACACGAGGTACATCTGAGGAGAGTTCTACAGAAGTTAGGGGAGCAGAAGCTGTACACCAAGCTCAAGAAGTGTGAGTTCTGGCTCCCTAGTATAACATTTCTAGGGCACGTGATCAATAAGGAGGGAATCTCTGTCGATTCTCAAAAGATTGAGGCAATCATAAATTAGCCTTAACCTACTAGTGTCAAGGAAGTGCGGAGTTTCATGGGGTTAGCAGGCTTCTATAGGAGATTTGTCAAGGACTTGTCCAAGATAGCTACGCCTATTACCCAGTTGACTAGGAAGGGTGTTCCTTTTGTTTGGACAGAGGAGCAGGAAAGGAGCTTCCAAGAGTTAAAGGATCGACTAGTTACAGCTTCGATATTGACAGTGCTAGATGGAATCGAGGGGTTTGTGATCTATAGTGATGCCTCACTCAATGGCTTGGGGTGTGTGTTGATGCAGAATGGAAGGGTGGTAGCATATGCTTCACAACAGTTGAGACCACATAAGGGGAACTACCCAACACACGACCTCGAGTTAGCAGCCATTGTCTTTACCCTGAAGATATGGAGGCATTATTTATATAGAACCACGTACAAGATCTTCACTTACCATAAGAGCCTCAAGTATCTGTTTACACAGAATGAGCTCAACATGAGACAGCGCCGTTGGTTAGAGTTGTTGAAGGACTACGAGCTCAGCATACAATATCACCCAGGGAAGGCAAACTTGGTAGCTGACGCTCTTAGTAGGAAGTCATTAGGGAGTTTAGCTTACTTGCTGACGGTACAGACAGAGATACTGAGATACTTGGAGGATATGGAGATAGAGATAGTTCTGCCCAACTCTGAGGCACTGTGTGCCAACATCACAATTAGTTTATTGATTGTGGATAGGATCAGAGAGCAGCAAACTCAGGATAAGAAGCTGGCTAAGCTTCGTCAAGAGGCTGAGACAAGCATAGACTTCGAGTTTTCAATGGGAGAAGGGATGTTATGTTATTAGGGCAGAATCTGCGTACCAGATGTGCCAGAGCTCAAGAGGGAGATCCTTGATGAGGCACATAGTTTGAGATTTGCCTTGCATCCAAGGAACCCCAAGATGTATCACAACGTCAGAAGCACTTATTGGTAGCCCGGGATGAAGCGTGACATAGCTGAGTACATAGCACGATGTGCCAAGTGCCAGCAGATCAAGGTAGAGTATCAGAAGCCTGAAGAACTTCTACAGTCACTACCTATACCTAAATGGAAGTGGGAACACATTACGATGGACTTTGTGTCAGGGTTGCCAAAGACATCGAGAGGGAGTGATTCTATCTAGGTCATTGTGGACAGGTTGACCAAGATAACTTACTTTTTGGCGACCAAAACAACATAGACCTTACAGCGACTAGCCGAGTTATACATCAGAGAGATCGTCAAACTTCATGGAGTTCCAGTATCGATCGTATCTGATAGGGATCCATGGTTTGTATAATGATTTTGGAGAGGTCTACAGCAAGCTATGGGAACGGAACTGAGTCTCAGCACTGCGTATCATCCTGAGATTGACGGTCAGTCAGAGAGGACGATACAGACTCTAGAGGACTTGCTACGGTTTTGTGTCATAGACTTTGAGGGGAGTTAGGAAGATTAGTTGCCACTGGTAGAGTTCACATACAACAATAGCTATCAAGCTAGTATTGGTATAGCGCCATATGATGCATTATACGGCAGGAAGTGCCAATCACCACTGTGTTGGATAGAGGTGGGTGAGAGGAAGCTCTATGGGCTAGAGATAGTGGAACAAACTACAAGAAAGATACAGCTGATCAGATAACGTCTACTAGTGACTCAGAGCAGACAGAAGAGCTATGCAAATGCTCACAGACGAGAGTTGGAGTTCACAGTAGGCGATTACGTGTTCTTAAAGGTGTCACCCATGAAGGGTGTAGTGAGGTTTGGCAAGAAGGGAAAGTTAGGGCCGAGATACATTAGGCCATTCAGGATCATAGAAAGGGTTGGACCAATAGCCTACCAGCTTGCCTTACTTTCAGAGTTAGCACATGTACACGACGTGTTTCATGTTTCGATGCTAAGGAAGTGTATACAGAGTGGAGATCAGGTAGTTGAGCACGAGCCTTTAGACGTCTAGGAGAATCTAAGTTACATAGAGCATCCAGTGCAGATCTTGGATCATCGAGATCAGGTTTTACGGAATAAGACTATTCCATTAGTCAAGGTTCTGGGGAGGAATCATCAGATAGAGGAAGCTATTTAGGAGCGAGAAGACGACATGCACGCCAAGTATCCTCAGTTATTTTCATTGTAGTATGTGCTAAGTTTGGGGACAAACTTATTTTTAAGGGGGTAAGAATGTAATATCCCGACTCGGGATATGGCAAGTATACCGAGGTAGACCCGAGCTGTTTAAGTTCTATATTATGATATTTTAGTGGACTGAATGATTTTGGAATGTGAACGGTTTATTTTGTACAGCTAGTGTCAGACGACGCCTGAGCAACCTAGGACCGAGCCTCATAATGCCTGCATGCACGCATTCCCATGCATGTGTACGATTTCATATATGTGTAGCCCGTTAAAAATAAATGTATGTATATCCTTACAAAAATGTGTATATATGTATATATATATGAATATATATATATATATATATATATAGATATGTATATATGTATAATTAGGGTATATATATATAGGTATACATATGGTATAGTATAGTATATATATATATATATATATATATATATATAGATATGTATATATGTATAATTAGGGTATATATATATAGGTATACATATGGTATAGTATAGTATATATATATATATATATATATATATATATGTTTGTGTATGAAAGGAAAATGGGAGGAAGGTGGGGACTGCATGGCAGTGCTCTGTGTGTGGCTGTGTGGCTGTATGTGTGTGATGAGTGTGGGTGTGGTAAAGGCGGCAAGGTTGCCAATACTTAAGGTGCAAGTGGGTGTATTGTATATACATATATATATATATATATAATATATGTGTGGGGTGTGGAGGATGGAGATTAAAGGGGTGGTTGGAGGGCAGTCCATTTTGGTTGCAAGAAAGGGAGGAAGAGAGAGAAAAGATGGGCGTGAGAGTGGGGCAAGTAAGAAGAACTGTGCCTATAAATACAGTAGAGGTTTTAAGGGGAATTAAGAAACAGAGAAAGAGATTGAAGAATTGAGACTAAGAGGAGTGGTTTTAAGAATTCAGAAACAAAAGCTAGGTGATTCTAAAGGGTTATAGTGAGCAGGAACTGAGGCAAATAAGGTGAGTTAGCAAACTACTGTTTTTACAATTTAGAGTGTGAATCTAACTTTTATTAGTATGGTCTGAATCACCATGAATTAGGGAGTATTATGCAAAAGAATCAATAGAAATGATGCCACGAAGAGGCAGAAATAGTGAGTTGCAGGTTTAGGGGATAATTCAGGTTTCTGACTTTTCATGCTTCAAACTTTGTTTTAACTACGAGGAATTGATCCTCAATAGTGCGGAAACCATTTAGAAGTAAATTAGAGTGAAAACAGTGGCTTAGAAGTCACGAAAATGAAAGTAAAGACTTGGCCGAAAAATCAGCCGGAGCTGTAAATCGCACTATTCATAAGGATAGAGAGGTTTAAATGGGAAACTGAGGGTGGATTCGTGATCTCCATTACATTCTGAAGACGACTACATTGAGAAAGGTTAAAATTATGATTGGAAATGGGTTGTTGTCACCGAAGAAGGTGATAGAACCCTGCTGTTCCTTCTCCAGAAAAATAGGGAAGGGGATGAATATGAACTTCTCATGCAGCGTTATTTGGGTCTTATTTGGCTCAATGTTACGTCGTTTAGGTTTTAACTGATTTTAAATTAAAGTTAAGTTAGGGCTATTTGCTTGTGAGTGTAAAGAATTAAATTGGGGATTGGGGGACATCCTATACTCGGTTTAGGGCTAGCCACTATTTGGCTTAAAAAATAAGGGAAAAAAATGCGCAGGACCAATTGGACAGGCAAGCCCGTGTTAACTTTTGTGGATAAATATATATATATATATATAATATAAAAATAATATTAATTTAATTTAATAATAAGAAAATAATACGAAGCCCAAATTAAACAAGTAGATAGTGTATTTTGACTATCTCAGGCATTCCAGATCTAATGGAGAGGTCTATTTTGTGAGACGAGACTCCAAAAAATAAAAACTTGTAGAAATACTAAATGACCAAAATACCCTTATTGCTACCCAAACCCAAATGGAATTTCACAAAAGCCTAAACTGAATTTTTTCGGCATTTCAAACTCAATGGTAGAGTCTAAATTTGTGATAGAGATACTTATAATAGCAAGGCATAAAATTTGATGAATAGCATTAAAACTGAGACGTATTTACTGATGTATAAGGGACTCCAAAGGAAAGGGCAAAACCACGAAATACTGATCTAGGAACGCATTTAGAGGTAAGTAAAACCTATTCTCTTCCATGTGGTGTTTCCAAGCCAAGTTTATTCTATTTACTGCCAAACTTGTACTCTTGAACGTACCAGATATTATTGTTTTCCACAATGTGATATTGTTCGATCTTGTGGATATTGATTAACTGTTATATCATTGTTATCATGTTAAACCATGCCTTGAAAGGCCTACTGTTATGTTTTCACTGTATATATGATATTCCATTTTATTACTCTTGTGGAATCACTTATGATCATGATATGGTTATATATGCCGAATTTGTGCTCAGTCACAATATCCATCTGATGCTTTCTGATTCACTAGGGACCTATGGGTCAAGTCCGTGAACAGACATATGGAAAATCATTGGAGTTCATTGGGGGGTATGCCGGGCCCCAAAAAATCGAGGGCGTGCCAAACCCTGACACAGAGTAAATGCATCTCTTATATGATTGATATGACTATGATTGTTGAATGACAGTATCCCTTATGATTTATCTTATACTGAGAGACATTCCTTATTGAATTGATTGTGATCGGTTTATTATGGTAGTACATTCTTATTGTTACATTGTTATTGAGAGTTCCTTGTTGATGTTATATCCATTACTCTTGATTGTATATTGTAACCCACTGTTCATTAGCCGTTATGGCAATTGTTCTCATTGGCTATCATAGCATCTCTTTTCTTATGATTGGCTATCATATTCTTATTCATGGATTCATATTCTTTTATGATCACTGGTACTAGTGTCGAAGATGGGAATTTACTTGCTGAGCTTTTGTAGCTCATTTCATTTACTTACCATTTTTTTTAGGTAGTGACACTACAAGACCCCAGTAGGAGTCTGAGAGCGTAGGAGGACATTTTGAGGAAATGTACCAGTCTATGTTTTAGTTCTCCCATGTATTCACCACCCGCGGGTGCTGGTTATGTTTAGTTCTTGATTTGACATTGTAGAACCATATGATATATATTACAGACTTTCGTTGATTATTGTTTTACATTTTTAGTACATTACATATTAGTACTATGATACATGAATGAAAAAAGTAGGGACGACCTTAGGGTCGGCCCCGCGACACGAGATCCGTATAGGTGGGTTTCGGGTCGTGACACTCTATACCAAGTGTACTCATTGTTTCTTTTGTTATTTTACTTCTACTCTTCCTTTTAAAAAATGTCTGCCCTCGACGCTTAGTTAAGTATCGGTCATGATCACGTAAAACCATTAGAGGTTAATGACCAAGTAGAATTGAACCTAGAAGTTAGTAATCCATTAGAGAGTTTAGAAAATAGAGCTATCGATAGTTCGACCTCTAGTTCTGGACTTAAAATAGTTGAGGCCCATTTAAGGCCTAGAAATAGGGATGCAGAGACCTCTGGTATAACTTATAAGAGAGAAGAGGGGAGTGTCATTACTCAGATAATGATAGATGCTCTGAAGGTTACCCTTGACTTTCCTAACAACGTGTCTTGTAGGATACCCAAACCCATAGACCGCCCTTCTGATGTTCAGCACGGTGAGATATGTGCTTATCTAAAGTGGCTCGAGATCGGAGTGCATTTTCCTTTTCACCTTATCATTAGGGAGTTTTTTAGGTGGTTCAACATGTGTCTGACTGATCTAAATATCAACAACTAGAGGCAATTACTTGGTTTTATAGTTTTAGGCCATTTGAATGGGGTCAAGGTAGACACCCCTTTAATTAGAAGCAACATGGACATGAAGTACTTGAGGTCAGAAGGCATGTATTATGTCTTTCGACAAAAGGTTCAAACACTTCTCCTCTGTACCCACTTCCAATAAGAATTGAAAGAAGTGGTACTTCTTCGTAAAATAAGGCTGGGAATTCGAGGACTTCGAGAAATGGGCCACTATTTTCCCAAGAAGAACTAGTGTTAAGGGTGAGCCCACCTTCTCCACATAACTTGTAACTCCTTCTCTTTATTTTTTTGTTTATTCGATCTAATATACTCTATTCTGTTATATAGTGCAGATAAGAAGGCTTGAAAAAGACCAATTTTTACCTATAATTTGCAAGATAGATACAGGAAGCTTCTTCGAACCAACAACCATTACCACGAAACAATCTTGACACCCAAGAACCTAATGGATGCTGGTTTGGTGAAAGAAAAAAGTAAGGGGCTGAAGAAGACGATCTACTTTGGATGGATACCAGGAAAGAAGAAAAAGGTTGGAAAAACTTTGACTCTATTGAGGTTACAAAATTCCAAACTAAGAAAGACTTGAAGGCTAAAGTCCAAGAGCTGGGGGGAGAGCTCATCGAGCACAGGTACAGGACCTTCAGGAAGAAACTCCAGAAGATGTACCCCGACTTGAACTTGATCGCCCTGAACGATATCCCGATCTCTCAGACTAAGATAGAGGCCTTTGATGCTGATGATGAAGAGGAGTCGACTTCAGATCCTCCAGAGCTGCAAAAGCCTACCGAGTTTATAGAAGGGTAGTTTTATAAGATTTTTATGCATTTTTTGTTTTTACATTTTTTTTTTTTGCCTTCGATATGTACTCTTTCCCCTTAGGGGTTTAATATATAAGATGGATCATTTCAGAATTCGTGTTTAATTTTGTTGATCTCTTTGAGTTATCTTAACTTCAAATAATATCTCCAATACTCTTACTAGTAGTACTCTGCAAAAATATAAGTTTTTAAGAGTTCCATAACACTTATAAGATATAAGATTTTCTAGGAGTCTAAATAATAGAATGTATAAACCTATAACACTTATATGATATAAGGTTTTTAGGGGTCTAGTGGCAACACCGTAATGATGGATATACAGACCTGTAACACTTGTAAAGAATACAAGATTTTTAAGGGTCTAGTGGCAACGCCGCAATGATAGTTATACACACCTGTAACACTTGTAAAGAATATAAGATTTTTAAGGGTCTGATGGCAACGCCACAATGATAAATGGACCAGACCTGTAACACTAGTAATGAAATATAAGGTAAATGGCCCAGACCTATAATACTTGTAATGAAATACAAGATTTTTAGGGGTCTATACCTAGGTGGCAATGCCGTAATAGTAAATGGACCAGGCCCTTAACACTTGTAATGAAATACAATATTTTTAGGGGTCTGTACATAGGTGGCAATGTCGAAATAATAAATGGACTAGACCTGTAACACTTGTAATAAAATATAAGGTTTTTAAGGGTTTGTACATAGGTGGCAATGCAGCAATAGTAAACGGACCAGACATGTAACACTTGTAATGAAATACAGGATTTTTAGGGGTTTGTACATAGGTGGCAATGCCGTAATAGGAAATGGACTAGACCTATAACATTTGTAATGAAATACAAGATTTTTAGGGGTCTGCACATTTGATAAACACTAAAGTGGACAAAAAGCTTTGGATCAATTTTTACTAATAATACTTGCGTAGGTGCTCGACATTCCAAGGCCTATACGGGTCTCCTAGCCAAATCTTCTAACCAATAAGTTGTACGTAAAACAATCTTGGTTACTTTGTAACGCCCCTCCCAATTACGGGAAAGCTTCCCAGTGGTGGGATCTTTGGTGTTTAGGAACACTCTTCTCAAGACGAGATCTCCAAACTAGAAATTAATAGGTTTTAACCCTTTGTTGAAGTATTTGTCCATCCTTTGTTGGTAGGCTTCAATCCTGATCTGTGCATGTTTGCATTTTTCTTCCAAAAGATCGAGATTTTTTATGAGCTTTTAACTATTGATTTCTTGATCAAAGAGGTTTGTTTTAAGGGTCGGCATACTGATCTTGACAAGAATGATTGCCTCGGTCCCATAAGCGAGCAAAAATGGTGTCTCTGTAGTTGGAGTTCTCCTAGTAGTTCGGTAGACCCAAAGGACCCTAAGGAGCTCTTTGACCCACCTTCCCTTGGCCTCTTCTAACTTTCTCTTTATGGCTTACAGAATGGTTCGGTCTGTGACTTCAGCTTGCCCATTAGCTTGACGATGTCCTAGAGATGAGAAATAGTGACTAATGTGGAGATCCTTATAGAATTTTCCGAATACCTTTCCTGTAAACTGTGTTATATTATTTGAAATAATGACTCTAGGGATGCCGAACCTGCATATAACGTTCTTCCAAGTGAAGTTCTTCACTTCCACCTCTGTGATGTTGGTTAAAGGTTTTGCTTCTGCCCACTTTGAGAAATAATAAATGGCGACTAGTAAAAATCTTATGTTCTGAGGGGCCTTTGGTAGCGACCCTACAATGTCTATTCTCCACTGAGCAAATGGCCAAGGACTAGTGATAGGGATGAGCTCAAGTTGAGGTTGGTGTTGGTAGGAAGCAAAACGTTGACATTTTTCACACTTCTAAACATATTCTTTAGCTTGTTTTAGCATACTAGGCCAGTAGTAGCCTTGAGTCCGTGCTCGGTGAGCAATGGTCCTCCTACCATTATGGTTGCCACATATCCCCTCATGTATTTCGGCCATGACGTATTGAGCTTCTTCTAGAGCCAAGCACAATAAGAGGGGTTGCATGTAAAACCTTCGGTAAAATTTTTCTTTAAGGATTAAATACTGAGTCGCCCTGATTCGGATCCTTTGGCTTGATTTTTATCTTGCAGAAGTAGTCCATCCATTAAGAATTTGATAATGGGAGTCATCCAATTAGAAGACTATTATGAAACCTGAAAATACTGTGGCATCTCAATGTTGGGACTTCATTGGTAAAAGATTTTCACTATATAATCCCTTTCTAGCCTCAGGTGGGCAGCCATATTTTTTAGTGCGCTAGCTCTGGAGTTTTGATTTCTTTCAATCTTCTAAATGGTAAATTTGAGAAAAGATTTCTTTAATGACTCCACCAACTTTGAATACCTTATGATTATGTTATCTTTTGCTGAATATTCCCCAAAGACTTGACTGACTACAAGCTGAGAGTCAGAAAATACTTTGACGTTTATTACTTCACATTCTAAAGCTAACATCAACCCTAAGATAAGTTCTTTATACCCAGTTGCATTGTTAGAGGCTTTGAATCCTAGGTTAACGACCTTTTTAGTTATGATCCCATCAAAGGACTAAAGTATTATCCCTGTTCGAAAGCCCTTATCTATGGAAGAACCATCTATGTATAGTAGACATGTCAAAGTGTTCGCATAGGTTTGAGTTTTAAATGTTGTGTTCCAGTGAATTTAGCTATGAAATCTGCTAATGCTTGAGCTTTGATAGCAGTTCATGGAACATAAGATAAATCTAACTCTCCTAACTCCATTGACCATTTAACCAATCGTCCATAGACTTCAAGCTTGTGAGGGACTGATTTCAAAGGATAAGATGTGGGGATTACAATAGGATGAGCTTAGAAATATTGCCTGAGCTTTCGAGCATATATTACCAAGGCTAAAGCCAATTTTTCTATTTTGGAATACCTCGTTTCAATGTCCAAAAGTGTTTTACTAACATAGAAGACAAGCCTTTGAACTTCTTTTTCTTCCCTTATTAAGGCAGAGCTGACCGCACTTTCTGATACGACCAAATATAGGAACAATTTTTCTCCTGGCACAGATTTTGAAAGAAGATCGGGAGAGGCCAAGTACTCTTTGAGTTATTAGAAGGCTCCTTCACACTCAGAGGCCCATTCTAGGACCTTACTCCCCCTTAGAGCTTTAAAGAGCGGAAGGCACCGATCTGTAGATATAGAGATAAACCTATTCAGTGTTGCAATCCTACCATTTAGCCCTTGAATATCCTTCTTAGTTCTGGGGGATTCTAGATCAATCAAAGTTTTGTTCTAAGTAGGATCTGCTTCAATTCCCCTTTGGGAGACTAGGAAACCCAAGAATTTTCCCTCTATAATCCTGAAGGTACACTTTGATGGGTTACGTTTCATTCTATGTTCCTTCAAGATGTCGAATGTTTGGGATAAGTGCTAAATGTGGTCAGTCTTCTGAACACTTTTAATAAATATATCGTCGATGTAGACTTCCATTGTATCTCTAATCTGGAGGCCAAACATTTTGTTTACAAGCCTTTGATATGTTGCTCTAGCATTCTTTAGATTGAACAACATCACTCTATAATAGTAGAGACCTTGTTCTGATATGAAAGTTATTTTTTCCTGGTTTGGAAGATATATTTGGATTTGATTGTACCCTGAGTAAGCGTCCATGAAGCTCATGACTTGGTAACCTACTGTAACATCCATGAGTTGATCAATTATAGAGAGAAGGAAGCTGTCTTTATGACAGGATTTATTGAGGTCAATATAGTCAACATAGACTCTCCACTTGCCGTTCTTCTTCTTTGTAAGGACTGTATTGGCGAGCCATTTAGGATAGAATATCTCTTATCATCCCAACATCAAGTAACCTCTAGACTTATTCGTTGATGATCTTATAAAGTTCTAGAACAAATGTCTTCCTCTTCTGTCTCACGAGAGGATGTTCTGGATCTATCATTAATTTATGAGAGGTGAAGTTAGGGTTTATTCCCTCAATGTTTCTAGTTTCCCAAGAGAATACCGAAAGGTTAGCTTTCAAGAATTTAACGATCTGCTTCTGCTCGAAAACAGATAGATTTGAGCTAATTTGCAAGTACTTTCATTCTTCTTTGGTGCTAACGAGCACTTTGATTGACTCCTTTATTGGTTTGACCTTACTGTCCCTTCCTTTGGGACTTAATGGTTCATTGATTTTGGAAAGACATTCCTCGGCATCCTGAAGATTTGGAGCGAAAGAGTCTTCCTCTTTATGATAGTACTATAATTGTTATTTAAAGGATCTTTCTTTGAGTATAAAGGCATGACACTCCCGAGCGGTGGGCTGGTAGCCTTTATTGGTGAACACTTTATCTTGATAAAGTAAATTTAAGTCACTAATATAGGGTTGAAGTAACTGCCTCCATTTGGTGAATCCAAGGCCTTCTAATAATGACATTATAAGAGGATTTGGCATCTAAGATCTTGAATTCTAAGAACAAGGTCTTTTATTCATCTCTTTCCCTTGTCATGGTTGGTATATCAATTCTATCCATTGGAAAACTGAGGTTCCCATTGAATCCTGCCATTACTGCATGAGTAGCTCTAATGTCCTTAGAGTCAAGCTTCATATGTTTGAAGGGTTCGTAGAATAATACATTGGTGGAGCTCCCAATGTCTATGAGAACTCTTATGATATCAAAATTAGCAATTTTAAGTGAGATAACAAGGGTATTGTTGTGGGGGAAATGTATCCCGACAAGGTCCAGTTCAAAAAACTGTATCTGAGGTTCGTTTTCATCCTCTTATCAATGGTTAAGATCTAAATGACGTGGGGATTTGCCCTGACTTCCTGAACATATCTTTTTCTTGCTCGGTTAGACATTCTAGCCATCATATTGTCAGCATGAAGTACGAAGATGACTTGTTGATTGTTTGGTTATTGTTGATCATTTCAAACTTTCCTTTATTCGGGCCTCTACTCTGGCCTCCTTTGAGAGGGCCTCTCATCTCTAAGGTTTTGTCTCTCGTCTTGGTGGACGAATTCTTTTAGTAGTCCTCTCTTGATGAGGTGCTCTATCTCCTATTTCAGAGCTCTGCATTCCTTAATGGTGTGCCCCTGCTCTTTATGGAAATCATAGTACTTACTTTTCAGCGGTTCTGACCACTTTAGGTTTTCATGAGTTTGAACCTACTGGAGTATATGAGTAAGGGAAGCATTTAACGAGGTATAAGTTTTTTACCTTCCAAAACTAGAGTTATTATGTGCTCTTGATGTTGTTCTCTTTTTGGGACTCTTGGTTATCTTTTTATTGTCCCTGTTGTCTTTCTTTTGAACTTGTTCGTCCTTCTGAGCTTGCTCTTTAGCCTTCTAGAAGGAGGCTTTGGAGTCTTCTAGATTAATATATTTTTGTGCTCTCTCCATGATTGCTGTCATATCGGCTAGGGGATTCTTAGTTAAAGAATCCTAAAAGTGTCTAGGTCTTAGGCCTAAAGTGAGGGCGGCCATGAGAAAACTTGAACTGCAGTCGTTCGTCTATGTGAGTCCGGTATTGAAACGAGCTACATACTCCCGTAATGATTCTTCCTTCACTTGCTTAATAGTTAGCAAGAAATTTGGTCCCTTCCTTAACTTCCTACTTGTCAAAAAATGGTCAAGGAATAACCTACTGAGTTCAAAAAAGTTGCTAATCGAGTTTCGAGGAAGGCTATGGAACCATTTAAGGGCGATACCCTTTAGACTGGTTACGAAAGTTTAGCATATAAAGGCATCGGTAGCCCCATGTAGAGCTATTGTATGTTGATAATGAGATAGGTAGTTTCCAGAATCTTCAGACCCATCGTAAATAGTGAATTTTGGGACAATGAATTTCTTGGTTCGTTCCTTTATCAATATGGCAGGGGTAAAGGACATGAAAAATCTACCGACCAATTTACTTAACTCATCTTGTTCTAAAGGGACGTGGAACCTTTTGGTCGAGATTTTCTAATCTGGGAATTAACTATATCTTCCACCCTTTGAGGCGCCCTTGGTATGTTCTGTCGTGCTGTTGATGCCCATTGTTAGTCATGTCCTATGCTTCCAACTTCCGGGTTCATGAGGGGAATTTGTCTTGCGGCTGTAGAAGGGTCTTGATCTCCCAAGACCGGTGGATGTGGGACTTCGGGAGGCTGAAGTCCTTGATGTGCTGGATTGGCTTTAGAGGTCGTTGGGATTGGTATTCTTATTATGCTCTGATAATGGATGGTAAGGCAGAACGATGGTAATTCTCTTCCCAAAGTTGTTGACAATTGGGGATCAGTCCATACGTGGACGGAACCATAGGGATGCACCAGTTGTGCATTAGGCAGTTCCTCATTGTGGAATCCTCCACTCGTGGGGGTAGTAGGAGGCTGAGGTTCTCCTTGAACAATATTAGTAGAATGAAGAAGATTGTTTCGCTAGTTCTGAGCCAGTGAGGCCAGAGCCTGTGACATGGTAGCGAGTTATTCTTGCATTTGATTAGACTGTCATTGAATTTGATTGAGCTGTTGTTGTAGATGAACGGGTGTTTGTCCTATTCCTTTTCTAACATGAGGTTAATTTTGAGGGTTTTAAGAATTCCTTATGGGACGAAGGTTTGGAGCCATTGTTTCTTTAGTAAAAGAAGTTCAATCTATTGATATAAAATAATGAGAATGATCGTCGTTCCCACAGACGGTGCCAAACTGATGTTGTACTTTTCTAGTTTGAAAGCTTCTTTTTCCTAACTACCTGTCAAGAACTTGAGGTCAGAGGATCAACAGGAAGGCTCCGGTAGTAGCCGCTCCGATGATAAAGTTAGTAAAGAAATAAAGACAGCAATTCAAGAGAGAAATTGAACATGAATTGAAAGCGTATCTTATGACCTTATTTATAGGTTATAGATCTCCTAAGTTGAGTAGGATTAGGAGCCATGCAAGTTGGGATTTGAAGATATCTGTAGATAGTAGTTACCATATTAAATTTTGTTTCCTTATTTTGAGGTTGGTAGGCCATGAAAGGCAGTGACCAGCTCAGTATGTCCCGTTCCTGTAGTTTGTACATTAATTGCTCTGATGGAATTTAATCTTGTGATCTATATAATGAAGATCCTTCTTTAGAGACACGTCATAATCTTGGTGATGTGGTCGGATCATGGTATATCAATATATATATATATATATGTGTGTGTGTGTGTGTATGTATATATGACAATCCATTTATTGATATGAAAAATATATTAAAAAACAGAAACATATAAAAAAGAAAGTAAAATAAAATTGAATAATGAAAAAAAGAAATATCTAATTTTTTAACTTGACTTTTCAATGTCTTCACCTCTCTATATTGCGGCGTTACAATTTTTTTTATGATGTGACTTTTTTTTTTAATCCAATGAGATGGGATAACTCAAATACCAGTTATATCCTACTCAAGTGGCATATAAATGTTTCACGGGATGTAAAAATCCAATCCAATTGAAGACACTAAACATGAGATAAGTTAATGTTTATCCTATCCAATCCTCTTATCTCGCCATCCAAACATGACTTAACGACATATGATCTTCCGAAAAATAATTGATGAACTCAAACCTTTTAAAAATATTTGAAAGATTCATGATTTTTCCGTAGGCAAGATTTCTCCCTTTACACATAATTTGAGCTAATGAACATACAAATTGGACAATTATAAGAAAAGTGAGCTTATTGATGTCTTATGTGATCCAATACCATTTTGTTGTTTTTCCTAAAAAGTTTCAATATTTTTTTAAAGGACATACGGTCTTTTAAAAAATAATTAGTAAATGTTGGACCCAAAAAAATACTTTTAAATATAGATTGTTAAAAGAAAGGAAAAAAACAAAGTAGTAAAGCAAAAACTAAAAGAACTTAATATTATTGCATCGGTAAACGTGATCATAACTTAACAAAACCAATTAACTCACATTTTTATTCACAGTTGGAGGAAAACTTTCCCATGGCTTTCAATGGCTGATGGATTTTTGGCTTAGGGCAATAACACACTGTGTTTTCTTTTTCTTGGCCACATAGTTGCGCAACACATAATAGCTAATATATATAAAATATGCTAATTCTACTTCTAATACAACTAGGACTTCTAATCCCATTCAAACTAGTAATGCTACTACAATTAGGATAAAGACTCCTAGTCCTACTAATAATAAATTACCCAACTCTTATCTAAGATAAAAATTATCTAAAATATATCAAATACTATTAGGACTCAAAATTAAGAGTCCTACTAAAATTCTACTAACTTGGTTTAATTGGCTTACATTGCTTCCCTTAAACAAAGCTCTTCAAGTTTCACCATGCCAAGCAATCTCTTTAACTTTAAAAAGCGATTTGTTTTAAACGGCTTTATAAAAATATCTGCAACTTGTTCTTTAAAAGGAGAAAATTCAAGTTGGATCTCCTTGTCATTCACCAAGTCACGAATGAAGTGAAACTTGATATCAATATGCTTGCTTCTCTCATGAAAAATTGGATTCTTTGTCAAAGCAATGGCTGACTTGCTATCACAAAATATTATTGTAGGACCATCCTACTTGTGTTGTAGAATACCTAGCATCCGCCATAACCAAACTGCTTGAGTAGCAGTATTCCTTGCTACAATATACTTTGTCTCTGCTGTTGAAAGAACAATAACCTGCTACTTTTTGGAAGACTAAGAAAATATACTAGAACCAAGATGAAAGACATAGCCTGAAGTACTCTTTCGCATCTCAGTATCACCCGCCTAATCACTATCTGTATAGCCAACAAGTTCCAAACTTTTAGAGGATGAGTAAAAAATACCCTTACTTTGCGTATCTCGAATGTATCACAAAATCCGTTTAGTAGCTTGCAAGTGAGATTGATGTGGAGTCTCCATGAACCTACTAATCAACCTAACACCAAACACAATATCTGGTCTAGTAGAAGTCAAATATCTCAACCTTCCCACCAACCTTTTAAAGTAGGTTGGATTCACAAGATCACTTATCTCATCTCTCACCAACTTCAACCTTTCGTCAACCGGAGTCAAAATTGGATTGGACTTGTCCATCTTGAACCTTTTCAAAATATCACTAACATTCTTTTTCTGTAAAATAAAATTACACCATCTATTTGAACAACTTCAATGCCAAGAAAATAAGATATTAGCCCCATTTCTGTCATCTCAAAGTGAGCAATCATAACCTCCCTGAATTTTGAAATCAACTTTGGATTATTGCTAGTAAAGATCAAATCATCGACATATAAGCACACAATAAGAATATCACCATGTAAATTAGACTTGACATATAAAGTATGTTCATAAGGACATCTCTCAAAACCATGCTCAACAAAATAAGAATCAATGCGTGTATACCATACTCTAGGCGCTTGTTTCAATCCATACAAGGCCTTATTCAATCTAAAGACTTTGTTTTCATACCCCTTTATCGCATAGCTGACAGGTTGCTTAACATAAACTTCTTCTTCAAGTACAACATTCAAGAAAATAGATTTAACATCCATTTGAAAAATTCTCCAATTATTTTGAGTAGCAAAATAAACAAACATACAAATTGTATCAAGTCTAGAAATAGGAGTAAACACCTCAAAATAATCAATACTTAGCTTTTGTTTTTAACCCTTAACCACTAATTTCCCTTTAAAGCGACCTACGTCACCATTGGGCCTGGACTTTGTCTTGTACACCTACTTCACACCAATTAGTTTCTTACCACTAGAAAGAGTAGTAAGTTGAAATGTGTTATTCTTTTCAATTGCATGAATCTCATCATCCATGGCTTTAATCCAATGATCATCACGAGAGGCTTCTTCAAAGGTCACTGGATCACAATCTACAAATAAAGCAAAATTCACTAAATATTCATTAGTTGGCTCATTATCACTACCAACAACATAATCTTGTAAGCAAGCAGGCAAGTGGCATTGGCGTTGAGGGGGCCTAGAAGACTCTGCATGAGGTGATAGCACATCTAAAGATGAAGGATCACTAATTTGAGGTTCATTCTGTATTTCAATCTGTGGATCTACATTATTAAAAATTAAAGCTGGCTAGATTTAATCATTCTGAGACCAATCCCAAATTCCTTGCTCATCAAAAGTCATATCATGATTGATAATCACATTCTCTGTTATTGGATTGTATAACTTGTAGGCCTTTAACAACTGACTATAGCCAATGAAAATATACTTTTCAACTCTATCGTTAAGTTTCTTTCTAAGATGATTTAATACATGAGCATATGCAATGCATTCAAACACCCTTAGATGTTTAATGATAGGCTTTTGTACACTCCAAGCTTCTTGCGAATTTTGTTAAAAACACTTCTAGTAGGACACATATTTAAAACGTAGATAGCACAAGCAACAGTTTCAACCCAAAATCCTTTAAGCAAATTTTTAAATTTCAACATGCATCTAACTATATCCATAACAGTTTTATTCTTTCTCTCTACCACTCCGTTTTGCTGTGGAGTATATCTAACAATCAATTGATGCCTAATACCATGCTTCTCCAAAATATCATCATAAACAAGATACTTTATATCCCTATTAGTTCTCAAATTTTTAATTTGAAACCCACTTCGCTTTTCAACATAGGCCTTAAATTTTTTAGAAGTATCACCACCATTAGAAGGTACCTCTACTAAGCACAAATCTGAGTGGATCAACTCCAAAGGCCTCTTGGCTCTCCATGAATTTCTTGTAGGAAAAATATCTTTATGTTTCTTTCCCATAACACAAGTTTCACAAACCTTGTTAGGTATATCAATAGCAGGAAAACCAGAAACCCAATGTTTTTTAGGTAAGAAAATTAAGACTGTCAAAATTCACATGCCCAAAACGTATATGCCATAATCAACTATCATCATTAATCATTGAACTAAAGTAAGGTAAATTCTCACATTTAACACTTAATGGAAATAAACGATTTGGAGTCATATTTACCTTTGCTATTAGCCTCGTACAATCATCATTGATTGTGCAAAATCTATGATGGATCCGCATATCATAATCTCTCTATGAAATTTGCTACATACTCAACAAATTTTGTTGCAGACTTAGTACATAGAACACATCTGAAATACACTTGTGAGACCCATTCTTCAATCTGATTGTAATTTTACCTTTTCCCATCACAGGTATCTTTGAATTATTTTCAAACTTTACCTCTAATTGAACGGACTCATCCAAATCAGAAAACTTGTCTTTTTTACCGCACATGTGATTACTACAACCAGTATCCAAATACCACTTAGTACCATCATCACTATCTATAACATTACAAGTCAGCAACACGGTCTCTGAATCATTATTACTATCAGGATTATTTTCAGCAACATTAGCTTGATGATTTCTATTATTTGTCCTTCTAGATCTACAATTAGACTTTTTATGCCCAAACTTGCCACAATTAAAACATTACATATTGGATTTATGAGATTGTGGATTAGAATTGTTACCGTCCCCTCTTCATTGGATTGGTCTGTGCTACCAATTATTATTTTGCCACTGATTGTTGTTCTGCCACTGATTGTTATTCTGCCACTGATTGGTATTCTACCACTGATTGCTTCTGCCTCTTCCTCCACCAAATTTGTTTTGAAAATTATTGCCTCTACCTCTTTTATTATTGTGATTTTGCCCTCTGTTCTGGTAGCCTTGAAAATTTTGATTAAATCTTGCATTATTCTAAGACTTGCTTTTTTCATTCTTCAAATTTAATAGAGATTGCAAAGCTTCCTCCACTAAATTTTTTAATTTCCTATTCAAGTGTTGTTCATGAATTGTCAATGAACCCTCTAATTCATCCACCGTCATGGACTCCAAATTATTAGACTTTTCAATATCAATAACTTTATATTCAAACCGCAATGTCAAGCTTCGAAGAATTTTTTCAAGTATTTGACGGTCTGCTATTTTTTCACCATTAGTCCTCATCTCATTAACAAGTGTCGTGGTTCGCAAAAAATAATCAGAAATAATTTCTAATTTTTTCATCTAAAACAACTCAAAATACCTATGCAATTTTTGTAATCTAACATTTTTCACCTTATCAACACCAACATATATTTTTTAAAGAATATCCCATGCTTGTTTCACAGACTGAACATGTGTGCTTTTACAAAGAATAGAAAAATCTAATACTTGATGAAAACAATTTAAAGTTTTAAAGTGTACTCCCCTTATTTGTTCATCTGCATTTGCTGCAAGTTCTTCTTTACTGAACTTTGTCGTCAAACCACTTGAATAAAAAAAAATTTATCATCGCATTCTCCCAAATAAGAAAAAGGAATTTTTGTATCAAATTTGTGCACCGTATAAATAAGCAAAGTCATCTTCACAAATTAAAAAAAAATTAGACTTTGATATCAATTGTTAAACCCAGAACAATACTCTCAAATATAGATTGTTAAAAGAAAGAAAAAAAAAAAGTAGTACAGCAAAAACTAAAAGAACTTTAATATTATTGCATCGATAAACGTAAACAAAATTTAACAAAACTAATTCACTTACACTTTTATTCACAACAGCAGGAACACTTTCTCATGGCTTTCAATGGCTAATGGATTTTTGGCTCACGACAATAATGTTTTCTTTTTTTCTGGCCGCACAGTTGCGCGGCACACAATGTTTAATATGTAAAATATGTTAATTCTACTTCTAATACAACTTGGACTTCTAATTTCATTCAAATTAATAATATTACTCTAATTAAGATAAAGACTTCTACTCCAAATAATAATATATTATTCAACTCTTATCTAAGATAAGACTTATCTAAAATATATCGAATACTATTAGGACTCAAAATTAAGAATCCTATTAAAATTCTACTAACTTGGTTTAATTAACTTATAATAAATTAAAAAAATATTTAAAAGACTCATAATTTTTAGAAGGAGCCTTTATTAATGCCTCCTCTAGATATTGATACACTCTTAAGTTTAAATCTCTATTGTACCTTCAAATTAAAAGTATTTTTTCTAATAAGAACACAGTTAAATTAAAAGTGCTTTCATTAAAATTGTTGTCATTAAAGGCACTTTCATAAGAGCAACTTTTTATCTAAAGACACTTTCATCAAGAGGACCATTTTATTAACATGTATCCTTTTTGATTGAACATGAATTTTTTAAATATTTTTAAGACAGTTTGATAGTGATAGATATTTTTACAAATTCTTGGGTACTGGAAATTTCAAAGTCCCCTCTGAGCAAGAGCATAGGACTGGAAATGGTAGAGCTAAAATTTTATAGACCCAACTATTTACTGGCTTTAAAAATATATATAATCTTGATTATGGGAAATGATATTATCACTTCATATTTTATTAAGGAATTTATTTGTAAAATGAGCTTACATGATTCTTAAAAAACAAAAAGACATCTATGTAATTTTATTTGAATAAAATAATAAAAGTGGAATCCCTAATATTAACAAGTTTGTAATTCTAATGAACACAGATAATGCTACGTAACTCTAATTTATATCCTTCATTATATTTCTAATGTGATGATTTTAAAAATTACACCATATGAGATTCAAGAATAATACATAATGTCACATCAAATTAGAGATAAATTAAAAAATCAAATTGAGGATACACTAACATTTTTCAATGAACAATTCACTTGTGCACTTGGCACTTGAACTGATAGGTGCAATGAGATCTATGTTATTACCTTTTTAATGACATGATTTAAAAAAACTCATCCTTTAATTAACAACTGTCTACGGAAAGGGGGAAGCTATTGGCGCATTCTATCAAACATTTGATCCTCATATGTACTTCAACTCACATGAAGTAAACTGAGTAGCAGAGGAGATATTAGGCTATCTCTCTCTCTTTTTTATTTTTTATAAGAATAATTGAAAAAAATATGTTATAAGATGAGTATTTGACACCATACGATGAAATGTGTAGTTACAACTCACGTGACTATGTTTTTTCTTTTCAATGTTGACATGACATTGTAAAGCGATATATGAGCTTACGGAATTGGATTTGAAAAAAAAAGGGAAATGGGGTGCCTTTATTTATAGCTTGAACATCCATTTGAGGAATAAACGTTGGGTTGTTAAAAGATAAGGATTGTTGATGATGGTGATACAGAAAGACGCCTACATATTTGACCAAAAGGCAGAGATACTGTTCAAATTGAATGCGTTCGGATGGATGTCTTTTTTTATACTAGAATTTTCCTTGGCGGGCCTCCCTGTTGCCCACTTTGACGCGTTACGAGTTAAGCAATTGAGTAATGTTACGTTGACCCAATAATTTTATTAAAAATATTTATACAGTTGAGACAGAACGATGATAAGAGGAGCGGATTAGAGCCTTTACAAAATAAATTTGAATAAAATAAATTTAGTAAAAAATAATTAAGACATGAAAATAAATTTTTACGTAAAACAAAAGTAAAGATACAAAAGTTACGAATAAGCAAGTTGCATCACATTATATATTCAAAAAATGTAAATACATATAATGTGTATCTCTATCCACTTCTCACTTTATAAAAATAATCACATATAATTTGATAAAAAAATGTGAGTAATATTTTCAATTCTAAATAAAAAAGAAGTTAATTAAAAACATATATAGAATGCAACGTTAGTAAAAAGAAAAAAATAACATATAAGCTAGTATTAAAAGAATTTAAAAATATATGTTAGTCCTAAAGGTTTTCAACTAAGAATATCTTTGTAATTTTGATGATAGCAAAATATTATCCAAATGGACTAATGTTTTATCTAAATGACATTGCAAATAGATCATATAGATTGAATAAGAATGCTGACCAAGAAATGACAAAGTCCATCAAGCTAAAAGATTTTACTAAAAAATAGGCTTCTAGGCAAGAATCAAAACAATTGAAATGCTCTTATGATGAATCAAGCAAATGGACACACTCAAATCCAAAGATTCAAAACTAGTCAAGCGAAGACTTTTATTTTTCTTATTTTGGGTTTTGAGTAATTTAGTATTAGATTGATTATTAGTCGTAAATTCTTACTATTTAAAATGATTAACTAAGAATTAACCTGAAATGATTTTTCAAAACAAAATAACTGTTATACTTTAAGTTTTGAAAGATTAAAATTTTTTAATAAAAGTATACTGAGAAAAATAAGATAGACGACATTCACTGTTTAAACCAGTCAATCAGTTCATGGAATCAGCCAACTTATTCTTAAGGCTTATTTTTACACTAATCAAACCAGTCGACTAGTCCTCGATCTAATCAACTGGTTGATGATTCAGTTGACTGAATTTGTCGATCTGGTAATCGCAAATTCAAATTTTGAACAAACAAAAAGAGAAGAAACGACTTTTTTTGAAAAGTAACCAACATCTTCTTTTAAGGATATAAATAGAAGTTCTCTAAGGCATTTCATGCTATCGCTTTACATGCTTACACCTTACATCTCTATTATTGACTTTAGATACAAACATTAAAAATCTAGATATAAAGTTTTATTCATCTTAAATACTCTGAACTTACACTAGATCTATCTATAGAGAGTGAGTATTTTATTGTGCCAAATCTAGTCTTGAAGAGAGTGTCTTTTGGTAAACAACATTGTATCAACTCATTGCGGTAAGAGTTGTGGGTAGGTGCGACCTGGTGAAGCAAAATGATATATTTTGTTGGGATAATAGGATTACGGTATTCACATTGTAAATGTTTGGTCTCCACCAAGAAGCTCACAATAGTAAAAAATCTCAAGTGAAGATACTTGAGTTGAGGACGTAAGAAGTTTTTCGAATCTCGTAAACTATTGTGTTTACTCTCTCTCTCTCTCTATTGTTTACTTATGCATTTGCAACATTCATATTTGAAGATACAAAAAGAAACCAATATTTACAAAATATTAGGGTAATATCTAGACAACAATATAGAATCCCAAAATATTAAAATTAGCAAAAAAAACTTAGGATTTTAAAATGTAAAAGTGGATAAAATGTGAAAATTAATTTTTAAAAATACATGTGTTACTTTTGTAGTTATAATTTGTTAAAAAAATATAGAATTTTAATAAAATCTTTGAAGAGTTAGTGACAAATATCATCTGTTTTGAGCTAAACTTCTTTTTTTTTTTTAAAAAAAAAAAAAAATTATTAGCTAGAAAGTTATATGTTAAAAAATAAAAAATCTAATAAAAATCTGATTTTAAACATATGTTATTTATTTTGGACATCTATACTATTGTTATCAAATAAAAATTAGAAAAACAAAAATCAAGATAATAAATATTTTTGCAAAAGTGTGAACTTTGGTTTTTATTTTAGATTCCTTACCTTGTGAGCTATTGTGACAGAAATAAGTTTAAAATTTGGCATAAAATCAATGAAATTTAAGTGATGGCTTGCATGAATTTTTTTTTTTTTTTTTGGATTAATCTACCATACATAATAAATAATATGGGCATAAATTTTCATTTAAAGTAAAGTATAATAGAATACATGCTTAATTGAAACCAACTACAGCAACAACATTGAATAGCATGGGTGTGAATAATTTTTGTTTTCAAAAAATAAAACTATTATTAAGATATGGCTTCTTCAATACCGTAAGAGTTACATCAATATAGTCATACTGAAAAATTACACCCACACCAATAATACCATCTAATGGCTGGTCTCATTTAGATTAATGGCCCACATAAGTAATATACCACAAATATACAAAATAAATCAAAGGTCAATATCCATCGATCATGAAACAAAAATTGAAAATCAACAATCTCCATTCATTCAAATTGGTACAGTGTGATGAAATGATGAAGATATAACAACATAATGATATACCACAAGTACACAACAGAAATCAAAGGCCAACATCTACCGATCATGAAACAAAAATTAAAAATCAACAATCCTACAAACTATTATAGTGTGACAAAATGAAAAAAGATATAAGAACATCTATGCACAAATTTGTTGAAATATAAAGAGAACTTTGGTTGATAAAGTTGAAACATGCATGAAGAGATTGGAAACACAGATATTGGATTTAAACAAAATGATATAAAAAAGAAGAAACGACTTACCTCCGATTGAACTACTGTTTGCAAGAAAGCCTCGAACTAGTCTATACGTGGTCAGACGGAACTTTTAAGGATGATTTTTTGAAATATTTTACTAAAATTTGTACAACTATTTTCTTCGATGGTCGCTTAAAATCTGATAACGATGAAAATTTTTAAAATTGAAGAATGAGATTATGGCTCCCTTATCAATATAAGTGTGTAAATTGGAAGATTGAGCAAAGAATGTGAAGAAATAATGTCGCAACCCGAAACCCACCCTACGCGGATTAGGGGGCAACGACCGACACTGCCACTCGAACAGGCCGTACAAAATCAAATGAATCACACAAAATGATAAATCATATCAATAAATCATAAATCATTAAAACATTTAATACGGAACTACACCAATGCAATTCATCTGATCCTAAACCGAACTCCAACAATCATCAATCAAATATCTCTAAGTATCATTTCGATTATCATGATTCATTAATCAAGTCTAACATCTCCATCAATGATACAATATTTACAAATACCTATTATTTAAATAAGCCTTACAGAGTGCATATTCAAATCAGGACTTGGAGTTCACATCATCAATATTTCTCATAAGTATGCCACTAGTTCCACTAGTCGCCTCATTTTGTTTCATTCCTTATAGAACAACCTGAAAAATAGTTATAAATATGGAGTGAGCTAACTTAGTTCAGTAAGTAAATTTCATCGCTCTGTCATGAGTCAAGATTAGTCCAAAAGAAAGAGAAATGACAATATCACAATAGCATGCAAAGGATAGAAAATCACAATAGCCAGTCACTAAGTATGTGAATCAATAAAATGACCCATAGGTCCCAAAGGCACATCCCAAGGTAGAATAATAAATTAATAATAGGGATCGGCCTGTACAATAAATAGCTGCCACCATATCTGAAATCAAATAGTACATCATTAACATATCCAAAGATAGGCTCACAAAGCCTATTTATAATTCATGAGTGCATCATCAGAATATCAATAAATGATATAAAATACTAACAGAACAGATGCTAACACATATAGGGGCCCGACATACCCTCATAAGCGCTCATCCAGGTCCCTTCCCCCTTCGAACTACTAGATAGCACTAGAGTTCTGTACATATATCATGTTATAACATGAAATTTTTTTTTTATTATTATTATTATTTATTCTTGCAATTGTTAATTAATTATTATTATTATTATTATTACTGTTATAATAATAATTATTGGATGTATGTATATATGTATATATATATATATATGTGTATATATATATATGTATAAATTTAAGGTATTTATATAATATATGTGTGTACCTGTGAGTGTATAATTAAAAAGTGAATATATATATATATATATATATATATATATATGGGTGTAGAACAGTGTGTGCATGTGTGTGTGTCGGTTGTGTGTGTGTGTGTGACCTTGAGTGTTACACACTCAAAGGGGTATGGGTGGGGTTGTGTGTGTGAGTAGAATTCAGGGAGTGGGGGGGTGCAGAGTCAGCAGAGAGTGGTTGGTCTTAGAGAGAGAGAGAGAGAGAAATATAGAGAGAGAGAGTGAAGAGAAATGAGGGTGTGTCTCGGGTGAGAAGAAAAGAGAAGGAAAGAAAGAGAAAGAAGAGAGAAACAGAGAGAGAGAGAGTTCTAGACTGTGAAGAAGGAGAGGAAGCTCGAGGAGGAACCAGAAAGGTGGAAGTGGGCACGGCTAGAGAGAGAAACAACAGAGAAGCCACGGGTAAACCCCTTCTGTTTCAATTTTTTTTAAGCATTTTTAATTGATTCAAATTATAGGATCTTAGAGAGAATAATGTAGGGATTATTTTGCAAGAAGAATGAGAATGAATGGTTGAGAAACTAGGGAGAAATCCCTAGTTGCAGGTTTCGGCCATGGAGGTTGAACCTCATCATTTTATGTGTGAAGCTTCCTTTAAATGATCCTAAAATAACCCTATGAGGTGCAGAAAGTGAATGGGATTGAATTGGGTTCAAAACAGTGGGGGAAAGTGGGGGAAAAATGGGTGGCCGGAGAGTTGACCGAGGGTTTGACCCTCTATTTCGTGGAGATGGAGGAGGTTTTGAGGGAAATGGGGGTTGGGGATGTGATCTATGTGAAAGAAGGAAGAGAATGGCATTTTGAAAATGGGAAAATTCGTCGGAGGTCGGTCGCCGGCGCCGGAGAAGGCGCCGGAACCCTACCGCTGCTTCACCGGAAAATCGGAGAAGAAGGTGGGGTGACCGGGTCGGTTCTCGGGTCGGATCCAGATCCGGTTCGGGCGGGTACGGGTCGCCCCTGCCACGTGTCAGCCCATTGTTTTAAATTAAATGAATTTGAACCTTTTAGAATTTAAACCTTTGAATTTGAACCTTTTGAATTTGAACCTTAACCCTGAACTTTCGGAAATTACAAATTGACCCCCCAACTGTTAGAAATTACACTTTGACCCACCTGATTAAATTATTAATAAAATATTAATTAAATTAATTAATTAATTAATTAATTAAATATTCAAAAACATCCCGGAGTCCAAATGAGACAAGTCATTAGTGTATTTTGACTATCTCGACTATTCCGAGACCAATGGTGAGGTCCATTTTACGAGACGGGGTCCCGAAAAATAAAAGACCCGTAGTAACCTTTAAAATTACCAAAATGCCCCTAGATTGAAACACAGTCAAACGAACTCCGAATTAGGTAAACAAATAGTGAAATTTTATTATCTCGAACAATCCGGACTCAACCGTGGAGTCCGATTTGTGAAAAGAGGTCACGAAATGTAAGGACACGTGTAAAGTGCAAAATGACTGTTTTGCCCTTTTGAACCCCGGTGTCCGAATTGAGTTCTACGAAAACCTAGACTTACTTTCTTAAACGTTCTAAAACCAATGGTAGAGTTTAATTTAGCAGAATAGAAACCTATGAATTTAGGGACGTAAAATTTGATGAATAGCATAAATTCAAACAACAATGGACTGAGTTGTAATTTCTACTTTTAGGGACACTGACAGGACAGGAGGAGGCGATCTGATCTCCTACATTTTCATCCGTCGGTTCAGTTACTTATAGTTCTCGATCTTCTAGGGTTGATACCAACCCATCAGGTATGGTGTTTTGCTAGTGTTAGAAATGAAGTTAAGTTAGGAATATTTGTGAATGACTGAATGCTGTATGTGTTTATCTGTAATGTGTTTACCTATTTATTTGGAATTGGTTGTTCACATGCTTACATGTTACTTGTACCTTATGAATATTTAGTGAATGATGAATGTGACTCACGACATGTGTATATGTTGATTTTACGAGATATGCTTGCATGTGGAATCAGTTAGGTGATTTATGTATTATTGTCTTGAGCATGCTATATTGTGGAAACCATGTATCATTGAGATTGCATTGGCATATTGGCATATGATGAATCCTTTGAGAACATGGCGTGGGTAAGCACGTGGTGCTTTGCATTATGAGGGTGTAGATCCTGTGGTGAAAAACCCAAAATTGGCCATTGCATTGGTACTTCGTGCCATCGGGGAGTACCCGTAAATGAGACATGGGTGTGGCATAGAGTTGTGCATGGGTGTGTCATGCATACCATTCATATATATATTACTGCGATGTTTGAATGTCATTTAGAAATAAATGTACACTTTGCACATGCCACGCCTTAGCTTTATTTCTAGCATTAGCATTTCATCATACCAGCAGTTGTGCTGACCCATTCGTGGGAAACATTTTCAGATGAGGATCCTCCAGCCACATGAGACTTAGTGATGCCCTGAGAGGGCGAAGCACGTGATGTATTTGTGATCCATGAGACTTGTATTTTGTTATGTAAGGGCTTAAGCCCGAATGACTGATGAACAATGTATTCGATGTTACTCTATGTATGGATGATGATGGACGCATGTTTATTGAATTTAATTACTTTTGTCCTTTTATTTATTTTACTTTCTGTCTCGTTACTCGCGCCCCGGGTTCGTGGGAAGTTCGGGGCGTGACATATCATGTCCTTCATGGACTAGGTGTTGAGCTCATTCCCAAACACCGACCTGTAGGTCCTCAAGCATCCGTGAATTAGATGGACGTCGTGATAGATCACAACTCTAGGCACTCATAACAATATCATGATCGTCAAAATTTCCCAGGCGATATACACACACACACACATATATATATATATATATATATATATGAAATATCATGGGAGAATTCTAGGCTGCTTTATATATATATATATATATATATATAGATAGATAGATATCTGCTGGAAGTTGTGAGGAAATTTGGAAAAGAACTGGGGGAAAAAGTGAAGAAGTTGTTGCTCTTGGGTCTGCGGATCTGGCTGAAATTGGATGGATTTGGAGGGCCTGATGTGTGATGAAATTGGGAAAGAGTGAAGAGAGTTGATGATGCTGATTGGAAGAGCATGAAGCAACAAGTAGTATTTTGATTTCACTGGAATTCTAGAATTCTAAAGTGTGGGGGGTTCAGTTGGTGGTGCCGTGAGATTAAACCAGGAGTAGTTGTTGAATGATGAGTTCAGTGCCGGTGGAATATTAACTGCAACTAGACAAAGGTTAGAATAGAACTTTGTGAAATTATAATTATGCCCAAAAATTATGGTCAATTGTGAATTGACCCAAGTAATAAAATAATATTTAATTTAAATAATTTAAAAGGGAGAAATTACCGAAATGCCCTTAAGTCGAAAAGTAGTCAAATGAACTCCGAGTAAAATAAAAGAATACTGAATTTTAAATTATTTCAAGCATTTTGGACTCAACCGTGGGGTCCGATTTGCGAAAAGAAGTCCCGAAAAATAAAAGACCTGCAAAACTATAAAATGACCATTTTTCCATTTTTAGTACAGATGTCTGAATTGAATTCCGCGAAAGCCTTTATCAACTTTGTTCGACATTTTAGATTCAATGGTAGGGTCTATTCAAGTAAAAGAGATACCAATAGCAAAGAGACATAAAATTTAATGAATAGCATAAATTTATGTAACGATACACTGAGACAAAATTTGTGGATCTTAGGAACACCGAAAGGAAAGGAGAGGGTGGTTTGACCTTCTAGACAGATACAGTAAAGAGGACTGCTTTCTCACTGGTTGGTTCGGCTACATAGCGAACACAACTCCCTAGGATTGAGAAAAACCCTTTCAGGTATGATATTTTGCTAAGTAAGAAATAGGGTTAAGTTTAGGAGTATTTTATAAGTTGATTGAATGATTTATTTGTTTAATTGCTATTAGGAAATCACTTAGAATTTGGTTGTCTTGATAACCTAGAGTTGGTTGTTTGTGTACTTATGTGTTCTTTGAATTATTTGAGAACTTAGTAGAGTGATAAGCATGAACCATGACTACGTGTTTAAATTGATTGTATATGGCATATGTTCATGTGGGAGCCGTTTTGTGATTCAAATGTTATTGTTGCTTTAAATGTAATGTATTATTTAAAGCATGCTCTATGTGTTTGGTAAAATGCTTCATTGAGATTGCATTATTGTGTGGTGAAATCAAAGTATATTGGCATATGGTGAATCCTTTAAAAACATAGTGTGGGTTGAGCATTTGGTGCTATGCATGATGAGGGTGTAGATCCTGTGGTGAAAAACCCAAAATTGGCCATTGCATTGGTATCTAGATACAACGAGAGCGATCCGTAAATGGCTGTTTGTACTCAGATCCATCGGGAGCGATTCGTAAACGAGACATGGGTGTGGCATAGAGTGCATGGGTGTGTCACGCATATTTGCATTGCATTGTATTGTATTAATGAACTGGAAAGTATTTAGATTATAAATGTACACTTTGCACATGTCACGCCTTAACTTTGTTCCTTGCATTAACATTATGTTATACCAGTTGTCAAGCTGACCCATTTGTGGGATATCATATTACAGATGATGCTCCTGGTACTTGAGACTTGAGGAAGTCTTGAAGGAAGGAGGGAAAAAGAACCTTGAAGTATATTTGGCCCTTGGAGCGTATTTTGTGATGTAAGGGCTTAAGCCCAAATGACATGTAAGATATATTTATCGAATATGCCTTACATGTATTTATGTTGAAGGGAATAAATGTATGTTTAATTGAATCCATTAAATTGTTTTTTATTTTCTTTTCTTAAATTCATTTCACTCACTCCCTGGGTTTGTGGAAATTCGGGGCGTGACAGACGTATTCGTCATTTTTTAGTTTGTTACCGGGTCTTATTTTCCTCAAAGGAATGTTACCATCAAGTTTAGAATATTGAATATAATTAATTTAAGTTTTTTTGAATCTTAATTAGCTCATTTGTGACTTACATTAAGTCTAGGGGTATTTTCATAATTTTACACTTTTACGTGTCAAATTTTTCAGTACTTCGTTTACTAAAATGGACTCTACCGTTGAGTCCCGATGGTCCAAAATAGTCAAAATAGGCTACCTTTTATATTTACTTGGCCCTGGATATTTTTAAGGATAAAATGGTAATTTTACATTTTATGAGTCTTAATTTTTTGGGACTTAATCTCACAAATCGGGCTCCACTATTGAGTCTGGAATGCCCAAAAATAGTGGGTTGCACTATCTTTTTATTTTATCTGGTCATCGGAGTCATTTTAGAAAATTAAATTAATTAAATTCTTTTAGATTATATATATATATATATATTCAAGTCATATTTTAACCAAGTGTCTCAATGGCACAGTGGTTAACACACTTGGGTTTAGGGTTTACACACGCATGCGGTTGGGGGTTCGAATCTCTGGGGCTACACTTCGTTATTTATTTATTTTTTTTTTTTTATTTTCCTTAAGCCAAACGACAGATAAGATTCAATTTAGGGATGAAATATCCCTATTCACAACAAGGTTAGCTAATTGATTTCTAATCTTCATAGCCAAACACCCCAATTATAATTTAAATTAACCCTCAAAACTATGCCATTTCAATTTACCTATTGTGCGATCGATCGGGTTCCGACCCGAACCCGAAACTGACCCGACCTGAATAGACTTCATCTTCCTCGTTTTTCCACTAACACTCTAGTGACCTTCTCCGGCAGCGGTCATCGAATTTTAAAAAAAATCTTTAATTTTTAAATTTTTTTTCTATTGTTTTAAGGCTAATTTTTTAATCTTAAACAAGTCCCCATAAATATTAGAACCCCTTGGAACATATTTTACCCTTTAACTCGCGGTGATCAGACGGTTTTCTCCGATTTTTGCTTCTTCGAACACCATGAAATTTCATAGTTTTTCCCTCATTTCTCCACCAAAATAGCTCATTTTTGAAGCATTGTGTTCCATAGCTCAAGGGCTACAACTTCATGGCTTCAAAACGAAGCTTTATGTTCATTTTCTGAGTTGGCCGATTATTTCTTATACTTTGCAACTTGTTATTAAATGTTCATTTCTAAGCCAAAACGTGTGATTTTTGCTTCTTTGTGATCCATTTCTTGTCTAGATTTGGTCCTCGATCACAAAATATCATTTGGTTCAAGTCAAAAGCTTGACCCAGTTTCAAGCCGTCGTTAATGGTAGCCTAGGTTTTCCTAGGATTTTTCCTCACTGTTTTTCTCGTCTTTTGTCATTAAACTTCTAGTTTTCAATAAAAATAGCAAATTAATTCTTTAAGAAAAGGTTTCATACCTGTTTCGTCCATGACCCAGATTTTCTCTATCTACAACTTGTCCCTCCTTCCAGGCTTTTTCTTTCTCTCTACTCTCTCCACAGCCACACTTTCAGTCGGCTATAACACACTCACCACACACCTCAGGTCAGTTATACATATCTTCATATAGCTGTCATTTCTATTATTGTCTACATATACATATTTATCCTCACATGCACACAACACACATACTTATACACCTTAGTCGGTTAACTCACACACATATGCACCGATCAGCTTATATATATATATATATATATATATCTCTCTCCATCCTTATCTAATCTCACATGTCTATATATATATATATATATACATACATACATATATATTCCTGCATGTATATCTATATATATATATATATTTATAGCTGCATGTATATATATATATATAGGTCTAATAGCATGCTACCACCTCAATTTGAGTGTGTAGCAATTGGACTTATTAAAACATCTATGTATAGTTGGTGAAATATATAGCACAAAATACTCACAACCCAAAATGTATTCTTTTTGGGTTTTTAAGTGCCTCCCCATTTTGGTCTAGGGTTCAAATCATTTTGGCCACATTTTGGTTTCATTTTTTCTCATTTTTCTGACTAATGTCATGTTTGGCATTTTAGGCATTACTAGTCAAATTTTCAAATCGTGCTTTAGTCGCTTTTAAAAACTCCTCGATTAACACTTGTTCTACCTTCATCAAATCATGGCCCTCGGCATTATTCTATTTCTCCCTTTTTGCTTTATTCCCATTTTATGGCTTTTATTTTTTTTAGTCTAATTTTCATAATTATTGCCATTTTAGCCCTTAAAGTCTCTAATATTTAAATTAGTGACTTAATTCCTGATAATTAGTTCGGGATGTTATAAATAAAATATTGTGTAATTTGAAATTTTCTTTGAATTGTGTAACTGGAAGATTATGAAGAAGTAAAATTATGAATTAAGAAAGGAACGTGGGAAGGGGGGTTCGGACGGGGTGGCTTTTTTTGAGTTATTAAAAATTAGGAAAATAAGGAATGAAAAGTAGATTTGGAAAAAAGGAAAAAAAGTATCTACCTGAATAATTTTGTTTTTGAAAACGAAGGGTTATTTAGGTCGGTATTTTTTTAGTTATTAAAAAATTGGAAAAAAACGAAGGAAAAGTAGATTTGAAAAAAGAAAAAGAAAAATGTATTTAACTAAATAATTTTGTTTTTGGAAACGAAAAAAGGAAAAAAGTATTGAACTAAATATTTTTTGTTTAATTTTAAATTTAATTGAGAATAAACGAGAGATGAGAAAAACTGTAGAGGGCTTTCAGGAGCATGCCACATAGGATTTAGAATAAAATATAAAAAAGAGTGCCACATTGGCATTACATTGTAATAATATATTATGTAGATTCCTTTTTTTTTTTTCAGGACTAAACCAATTATTTGTTCAAATTGTTCAAAGAGTATAAATATAGTAAATTTTTTAATAATTTATAATTTTTTAATGTTTGTTAATTAATAATTTTAAGGAACCAATTTCATCTCATGCTAAATAGTTAATCAAATTCTAATAAATTGTAATCTAAATCAACTTAATTAAAAAGTCAATGATAGTTTTTTTAAAATTCATTTGAGTGTTAATCCAATTGCCAAGCTATAGGTCCAATCAATGTATGACACATTTAGCCAATGTTGAACACAATTTAGACAAGTATCGAATAACTGGTAAATATGATAATGGATATCAAAGTCTATATCTAACTGCCTTACATGCAAGTTCTATTTATATATACAACCCTGTTAGACCCAAGATTTCAATCTAAGGATAAAAAGGTACTTTTGATGATGATAACAAATTGATAATATGCACAAACCATTTCAACCTAAGTCTGAATGCTCTAAGTTAGGTACAAAAATTGGATACCAAGTGCATGGTATGTGGAGCTGTGGAGTATTGGATGGAATGAAGACACTTGAGGTGGTTGAGTGAGTATGTAGATTTTTGTGTAGTTATTTTAAGTTTGTGAAGATAGACTTTGGATTTCTAGGAGCCTTCCTCCTAGAATGACAATAGAAAAGGTAGGGAAGAAAGAGAGGGGGGGGGGGGAGGAGAGAGCATGAGTGAAGATGAGGGTGGACAACAAGGCAGAATAATGGGAAGAGGAGGGTAGTTGTCACTAAAATGAGGGAAAAGTATTAGGAATTCCCAACTTTTTCTCAATACCTTTTCCTTTAGGAAATGGGTCCTATTTATAAAATTTAGGGTATATGGTCATTAGGGTTCCCTTATTTCTCACCTAATATGACATGTGCCCTCATCCTATTATTCTAAGTACCTTAGAAGCATATTCCTTTTAGTCAATATTGAGTCCCTGTTGTCAGCCTTCGATCAAAATATTATCTTATTCCAATGTAGGGGATACAACCTGATGTGTCATACTTTGAACTAAACTTTAATGCGAATGAGGAATCATGACCCAATCATATGTGGGAGTAGGATTAGAACTGCTGGTTTCCAAGGTATACACGCACATACCTTATCCTAACAATATGGGCTTATGACATATCTCACGGAGAGGGGATCACCACAACCACAAGAAAGGAAGGGGATATACAACAAGTCACAATCCTAAGAGCATACCATAGTTGCATATTTGTCATTACGCCAGTGGATAAGGTGGTTGATGAAATTGGAGAAAAGTATGTGGTCCAAATAGTTACGGATAACGAAGCTGCTATAAAACCTGAGGGTAAGAAGCTTATGCAAAAAAGACCACAACTGTATTAGACAACATATGCAACGCATTGCATTGATCTCATGTTGCATGATATTGGCAAAAAAAAAAAAAGAGTGTGGCAAAAGTGTTATCTGAAGCAAGAAAAATAACTAGCTTCATTTACAATTCTAATTGGGTTGTTGACTTTATGAAGTGATTTACTGAAGGTCAAGAATTACTATGCCTCGTTGTCACCCATTTTGCCAAAAATTTTATTGCATTGGAAAGTATTGTCAGGTACAAACAAGCTTTGAAGAAAATGTTTAATTCTGAAGAGTGGAACATTTCTTGATGGGCAAAGAAGAATGAAGCTAAAGTGGCAAAGAAGATTATACTCGAGAAGGATTTTTGGAGTAAGTCGGCACATATTATGAAGGTGCAGGAACCACTAGTGAAAGTGCTTAAACTTGTGGATGGGGATGAGAAGCCTACCATGGGTTTCTTTTATGAAGCAATGGATCGAGCCAAACTTGCAATTAAAAAGGATTGCCGCTATTACAAAGATTTTTGAAAAATACTTGATAAGCGGTGGAACTTTCAATTACATCATGACTTGCACGCAGCCGGTGAGTAATTACTAATTAGATAATGTCTTGCATGAAACTTTCAATTACATTTACATCATGTATTTTAATTATCTAATATTTTAATTTTTTGTATTATATGTTAGGTTATTTTTTTAATCCCCAATTCCATTATACTAGAGCTCTTTCAAATCACAGAGAAATAATGGGTGGGGTTAAAAAGTGATTTTAAAATTAGAACCCGACATTAACAACCACATTAGAGCTATCAACCAGGTAAATTTTCTATTTATTTAGAAATTAACACATTTAATGTTACTTATCATTTGTAATTTAAAATATTATAGCTTCTCATCTTTTGTGACAAGAAAAATTCATTTGGTACACTGTAAGTTTAGGCTATTGTCATTAAAAGGTCACTCAGTCGACTGATTCTAGGAACTGGTCGACTGATTTGTTCAGTGTAAAAACAAGCCTTAAGAATTAGTCGACTGGTTCTTAGAACTAGTCGGCTAATTTTGACAGAAAGTGTCTTCTTGCTTATTTTTCACTATGCATTATTTTGAAAACCTTTTGATCTTCTGAAACTTGAAGTGTGACAATGTGTTAGTTTAAAAAATCATTTTAGGGTTTGTCCTTAGTTGATATTTTTAAATAATAAGAGCTTACGACCAATGATCAATCTAATTCTAAATCACTCAAAACTCAAAATAAGAAAAATTTAAACAATCTTCTCTTGACCTGTCTTGATTCCTTAGGCTTGAGTATGACCATTTGCTTGAATCATCATAAGATCATTCCACTTGATTTGATTTTAGCTCTGAGGCATGCACTTGAGTGTAATCCTTTAAGTTTGATGAACTTTGTCATTTCTTGGTCAACAATCTTCTTTAACCTAGATGACCTATTTTCATTGTCACTTTAATAAAACATTAGTCCACATGGACAATGCCTTGTTATCATCAAAATTACTAAGATACCATTGGTTGAAAACCCTTAGGGCTAACATACACCAGTAAATTTAATTCTAGGATCCATTCGCGCAGCTAAACTAAAAATTGAGGGCAATGTTTCTCAATATTTTTAAAATTTATCTTCCATTATTACACAAATATCTTTAAATAATTTAGTATTCCCATATATTACAAAAGTATTAGAAATCTTAAATAAATCACTAAGAACAAAACAATAGGTGGGATACTGAACACTTGAACAAGTATTAGTTATAGAATAAAAAATTTTAAGTAAAAGTAATGCTCTAATCCAAAGTAGTTAAATATGTATAACTTGTTTTTTCATTGTAATAACTAGTAATAACTTGTTATTTTTCAAAAGATTCCAACATAATATATGTAGAGTCCCCATGAGTACTAATATTAGTTTTCAATTTTCTAGTTTTTAATCAATTTATTCTGCGCAAGTTTTTCAAATTTATGTATCTTATTAGGAGATTAAAAAAAAAATGCAACTAATTGCATCCCTAATTGTTGCTATTTGGGTCTCAATTAATTTTAAACTATCTTGGACCATTAAATTAATTATACGACATATACATCTATTATAATACCCCAAAAAATTGTCAAAGAGTATTTTGGTAATTTTTTTTTGTCTTAATTGGAATTAAATAATTAATTAAATCGAAATAAGATAAAATAAGTATGAAATTAATAAATAATTAATGAGTATGACATTGAGAACTCAAAATGTAACTATAACATTGGGCCACAAGGCCACAGTTAGATTTGGAACACTGATAAAATTATAATTTTTATAGACACAATTTGAGAAAATAGACAACATATTTGGAATCTATACATCAAAATTAGCTACCTTACCAATTTTAGTGTGATTCTAAGTTAGTTGATTTTTGGACACACGTATGCTTGTGTAGCAGAGAGGCCATGTGGCGCATCGTATTGCTTCCAAAGCTTTATAAAGAAGCTTGGGGAGATTTCTAGGTGATGAAATGTGGCACACTGTGATTGATTTGGAAGGTATCTTAAAAAATGGGATTAGGTGCACGTGAGTGCACCATAACATTGATGTGTGTGATAAGATATGATGTGACAGTAGAATGTAAAAGGCCATACCTTCCACATTTTTTGTTGACCCCCTCTACTATCTTCCCTTACTTCATGCAACTCACTCACTCTCTTTGTATCTCATGCTTTCTCTATATAATACATGAGTGTACATATGTTTTGGTGTATATGTGCATATATGTATGTGTGTATGTGAGGGAATATGTGTGTGTGTGTAACCACCATGGGAGAAAGAAATAACTTAAAGATGGTGCTTAAAGAGGTTGTAAGTTCATTAAGGGTGGCTGCCATAAACGATTCTTTGAAACTTTCTCTCTCTATAATTTTTTCTTTCTAAGCTTTCTCTCTATGGATAAGGTAGGGGTCCTATGAACCTCTTAACACCTCTTCGGGCTCCGAGCTTTTTCTTCTCATCTTTGTTTGACCTTACGAGGGTATATTCCTCTTTCTTGGCCAACTCTTTAGTTTCTTTTGAGGAGGACATCACATCTTCCAAGGTAATGTACTTCTGAGCTTTTAGCAATAGTCCAGGCATGATGGTTGGAGGACTCTTGATGAGAGAATCCCTAAACGTTCTAAAAGAGAGGTTGGAGGTCAAAGATGTGACTAAAAATCGCTCTTCACATCCTTCCATCGAGGCAAGCTCTCTGTTGAATCTCTCGATAAAGTCCCTTAAAGACTCGCCTTATATGGTTCAGACTTTCATAGTGAATGTGAGTTATATGCATATAAGACTACCATAAAAGACTCCTCATGGGTCTACTGTGTTAGTAGTATGCCCTAAAAACTAATGGTTAAAAGAGTGTTTTAGGAATATTATATTTGAAATAGTTTCATTTTATCTAAAAATAAAAGAGAAAGTTTATTTATCATGTTTTTACAATTATTTTCTAGATGATAAGCCTATAGATTAAAGTTAAGAATATGTGTTCTTAAAGAGCTAAGAATTGCAAATCTTATACTTTCTATACTTTACTCCTGAATATGTTCCTTGTCACCACCCGGGCCCCAAAAACCCAAGTAGTGATGTAAAAATGTTATAAAACCCTTATAATTGAGCTTACAAGGGTAATCAATTTGATAAAAGTCAAACTAGACTTCTAAATGCTAGGTTTGACTAAGGCACTGCTACGCTAAGACATAGAAATTTAGGTATTTGAAATCTTTAGAATTGGCCTTGCAAAAGTCCCAATAATTGATCATTAGGTATTTAACAATCTAAAAATGATTTTTAATAGATTTTAGCTATAGGATAACCCACCAAACTAGCTATGGTCCAAAGTGTTATTTTCAAAAAACAAAATTCTTTTTTTTGGGAGGGGGAGTTGACTTTTTATTCAAAAGGAATTAAGTCCTAAGACTATTTTTATTGGTTCCAAATGAGAGGTACTTCCTTATTTAAATTAAATTTCATTTAAGTAAATGAAAAGAAAATTAAATAAAACCATTAACTTAAATGACATTTAATGTAAATAAGGCATCCACCAACAATGTTGTTTGCTGTGTATGTAGTAGAGTGTAGAGAAAAAACTGCATTATACCCATTTCAATTGATTGGGTCTAGTTTTTGGTCGACTGGTCCTTCCATTTAGTCAACTATAAGTCCGAACTTTTGTGTTCTTTAGCTTTTATTAATTCTAGTCGATTGGTCCTTCCATCCAATCGACTTGTTCTTCCATTCAGTTGATTGAAAGTTCAAGATTTTTGTGTTAATTAGGTTCTATTAATTTCAGTCAACTAGTCCTTCCATTCATTCGGCTGATTCTTCCATTTAGTCGACTGAATCAGTCATCCAACACTTGAACATGTTAATTTTCTAAATTTTTCATTCCACGTGTTTTTCTCATACCTTAAACGTTCTTTTTTTCCTTATTTTCATTCATTTTACAATTCTATATCCAGGCATGCATTCCACAATTCATACACCAATGTGCTCATTCAAGAATCAAGTTTCAAATATAGAATTTCTTAAGAGTCCAAAAATATAAGTCAAGTCCCTTGTAATGTTTACATCACCATCAAGCTTTTTGTTTCTATACATTTAAACTACAAAATGCATAGTCCATTCCAAGGAAAACATACATTCAAACCAGTTTACAAAAAAGAGGTGATGATGTTCTAACATACAAAAAATATGGATATCTTTTAAAAATAGCATGGTAGAGGTTCTTCAACTTGCAGTCGTTTTCTTGCTCACTCTTGTATTTAGTAGAGGCTAGTACAACAACCTCAATAGGAGAAATCTAAACAGAGGAAAGAAAATGTGGTGTCACGTGTATGCTTGTATATGTGTAGTGTCACACAAGTGATCATGGAGGAATGCTCATAACAAGGAAATAATCCAACATGTAGTAAGATTTCACATTCAATACTTAAAATTCACTAAGAAGAAAATACCAAGAAATTCCACAAAGTATAAGTTAATTAATAGAGATTTCACAATTCATTCGAATCATTCCGATTATCAAGTTTTCACTCATAAACTCTGTAACAACCTGAAATTTTTTTTTTTAAAATAAATAAAATTTTCAAGTTATTATTATTATTATTATTATCATTATCATTATTATTATTATTATTATTATTATTGTTATTGTTATTGTTATTATTATTAAATTCAAATGATGCATGTAGGCATGTATTATATATGAAATTATATATTGTGTGAATATGCATGTAGGTCATGTGAAAAGAATTATGTGATCATGTATGTTATGTGTGTGCATGAATGTGTATATATATATATATATATATATATATAGGTCAGAATTGTGCAAGTGGGTGTGTGCGTACGGTTGTGTGTGTGTTTGGTGTGTGTTTTATATTATATGTATATATAATACAAGAGGTCAAGGACCTATTAAGTAAAAAGCTGAATGGGGGAGTGGGGAGTCAGAAAAAGAAAGAGAAACAGTGGGCTGGCAGTAGGGGTTGAGTGTGTAGAGAGATTTCAGAGTATGGATGGGTAGAGAGAGAGAGAGATGATAGAGAGAGAGAGTGGGTGTATGTATATGTGTTCGTTGGGAGGGAAAGAATAAGCAAAGGAGATAGAAAAGAGAGATAAAAGCTGAGAGTATCTTGGGGAGTTCCAAAAGCTTGAAAGGAAGGAAAACCAGAAGGAGAGGAGGGCCTAGCAACTGGAGAAACCAGAAAATAGGTGAGTCAACTATGCTTCTGTTTCTAAATTTTTCAAAGCATAATGGTTGAATTAAATTAGAGGGTCTTGTAGACTAAAATATTTAGAGTCTATTGCAAAAAGAATGAACTGAAATGGTTCAAAAATGAGAGAGAAAAAGCGAGTTGCAGGCCTAGGGTGAGAGCTTAGTTCTTGATATTTTATGTGTTGAAACTTGTTTAAATGGGAGGAAAATATTCATATTAAGTACATGAAACTTTTAGGAAAAAGAAATGGTTCGAAACAGTAATAGAATCGGAGGAAACAAGCTCGCCGGAATCTGGGTTTGGGGTGGCCGGAGCTACGGTTCTAGTCATTTCGAAGGGTTCTGATTGATGAAAGGAAAAACAAACTCGAGATACGTAATCCCCTAGAAAAACCGAAGAAAACTGTATTAAAAAGTCGATGAAATCTCACCAGAAAAAGTCGCCGGCGCCGGAGAAGGCGCTGGAACCCTACTGGGTCATCGCCGAAAAAACGGGGAAGAAGGGAGGCCACCCGGGTCGGGTCTCGGGTCCGGGTCGGGTCCGGGTCAGGCTTGGGCTGAACCACCCTACCACGTGTCGCGCTAAGGTTTTAAGTTAAAAATGAGATTGGGAGTGTTTGGTTACGTGCATAAGAAATTGAAATAGAAATTGAAATCAGAATAGGGATATCCTATCCCTGTTCTATCGCTATACACTGTTTGGTTATCCAAATGTGGGATAGGGTTTTACAAATTACGAAATTGCCCCTGAACTTTCTGAAAATTACCATTCTGTCCTGAACTTTCAAAAATTACCCTTTAACCCCTGAACTTTAGAGAAATTACAATTAGACCCACCATATTAAATATTAATAAAATAATAATTAAATTAATTAATTAATTAATTAATTTAATTATTTAAATACTCTAAATTAACCCGGAGTCCAAATGGGACAAGTCATTAGTGTATTTTGACTATCTCGGCCATTCTGAGACCAATGGTGAGGTCCGTTTTACGAGACGGGGTCCCGAAAAATAAAAGACGCGTAGTAACCTTTAAAATTATCAAAATGCCCCTAGATTGGAACGCAGTCAAACGAACTCCGAATTTAGTAAACGAATAGTGAAACTTTATTATCTCGAGCATTCCGGACTCAACCGTGGGGTTCGATTTGTGAAAAGAGGTCACGAAATGTAAGGACCCGTGTAAAGTGCAAAATGACTGTTTTGCCCTTTTGAACCCAGATGTCCGAATTGAGTTCTACAAAAACCTAAACTTATTTTCTTCGACGTTCCGAACTCAATAGTAGAGTCTAAATCAGTAAAATAGAAACTTATGAATTAAAGACATAAAATTTGATGAATAGAATAAATTCAAATGACAATGAACTGAATTACCTGTTATGATTTTAGGGACACGGAAAGGCAAGAGAAGGTGACCTGACCTTCGGTGTTCTTACGGTGATTTCACTTTACTACGAGTATACTTTCCCCGAGTTGGGGTCGATTATCAGGTACGATATATTGTGCTAAGTAAGAAATAGAATTAAGATTAGGAATACTTGATCTGCTGCCTTGATTGTTCACTTGTTGCTTGAATGTTTACATGCTTATGTGTTCCATGCTATCTTGCTGATGTTGGGTGATGATGTGGAAGATGATTATGTGTATATCGCATGTGTTAGTGTAGTGTGTGAATCACATGCTTGGAGAACTGTTGACATTATGAAATATGTACTTGAAAGCATGTTTTATGTATGAATGAGATGCATCATTGAGATTGTATTATGACATGATGAGATCAGAGCATATTGGCATAGTGTGATTCCTTGGACATGGCGTGAGTTAAGCACTTGGTGCTTTGCATTATGAGAGTGCAGATCCTGTGGTGAAAAACCCAAAATCGGCCATTAGGTACTTGCAAGCCTGACGGATTCCGGACCGTGAAGCGAGACATAAGTGGCGGTACTCATGCCAGCGGAGAATGATCGTATCATGAGACATAGGTGGCATAGAGTTGCATGGGTGTGTCACGCATACTACTCATATACTGTATACTGTTTATATACTGCCATCATGATATCGAATGCCATATAGAAATAACTGTACACTTGCACATGCCACGACCTTAGTTTTGTTTCTTGCATTAGCATTATATTGTACCAGCATGTTGAGCTGACCCCTTTAGTGGGGCAAACATTTCAGATGATGTCCCAGCTGTACGAGACATAGAGACGGTCTGATTGGGGATTATGTTGGGCCCAAAGGGCGCTTTTGATATTGCGTAAGGGCATAAGCCCGAGACTGTATTTTATTTTATATGTTGTGAACAAATGGACCAGACCTTATGTATGTATCAAAACAGCATGTAGAATGGATGAGATCGTCCTTAATCGTCTTTATTTACTTATTATTTTTATTTTCTTTTGTCTCGTTACTCGCGCCTCGGGTTCGCTGGAATTTGGGGCGTGACAAACTCTCAAGTCTCAATCCCAAGACTAATATCTTGGTCGGCCCCCAGCAAGTCTTGTGTGCTTTTTTAGCTATTAACCCGATGGAGACATACGACCACCTGCACGGGTTTACGATTCGCAGGCCGATGAGAGACACCATTCCGAACATAATTGAAACCTCGGGTAAGCAAAATCTCGTCACACTCAAGAGCACACAAAAAGATGTAATCCCATTATAAGCCTCAAATGTTCATTTCTTCCCTTTCACCAGTAACAACTAGTTCAAGGGCAATCTATTTACATTCATATCCATAATTTTTAATTTTATTTTACTAACATAGTCAATTCATTCACACAACTATGAACAAGCACCATATTTTAACATAAATAGTCATTTAGGAATTTTTCACAAACACTTGGCATACAAGATGTATTTTCCTATGTATAGCATACAAACCCACATAAAAAATTCATGATATAAACATTTTCGCATTTAACCGGGAGTTACACACATAATGAGATAGCATAAAAAAAAGATGTTTCATGGTAAGAATACACTCATTACATAAATGTTCATGATACATGCAACATATTACCTAACATGAACAACACGAGTAACTTTATGAAAAGAGATGAAATAATGTATGATAAATCTACCTGCATAAGTTTTATACTTAGGTTTAGAAATCCCTACCTTGTTCTTTGAAGATTTCACAAACCCTAGTCTTGTCTTTCTTGGTTTTGGTGAGATTCCTTCAAGCCCTAGTCTTCAAAAAAGAGAATAGAACACCCTCATACACTTCATAGCACTGGATTGTGTTGATTCCCTCTCCAACCCAAGGAAAATCTAAGATGTAGAGAAGTGGAAGAGAAAATGAGAAGAAACCCCAAAATTCTCTCTTTTGATTGTTGTGAAATGCTGGAAAATGTGAGTTGTGTGTAGTGGGCTAGTCTTTAAATAGGCAAAAACCTGATCTTTGTTTATTTACAAGTTTATGCTTCCTTTACTATTTCCCTTTCTTTATTCATAATGCCCATTTTGGCCCTTTCCACTTATCATAAAAATATCTCATGACTATTATGATATGTCTAAGCCTATTTTAAATCTCAATATAAAGTTCTTCGACTATGATATTTTCGTAGAAATGGTACTATGGCAAAATGATGGTTTTGCCCTTATTAGCATTTTAAGTATCTAAACGGACTCAGAAATGTTCTAAAACTTTTCTAGCTCATCCTTTTACATAATTAATAAAATGTAATTAATTAAGATGCATTATTTATATTATTTAATATTTATTTAACATTACATAAAAATATGGGTTGTTACATTTTTCCCTCTTAAAGGAAATTTCGTCATTGAAATTTAAAACATACTTTGATTAGGAAATAAATTTTGGTATTTGGTGCGGATCTCATCCTCAAGCTCCCAAGTAGCCTCTTCAAGGCCATGATGTCGCCATAGGACCTTAACTAGAGGAACAGTCTTGCCCTTCAAGACTTGTTCCCTAGTGTCCAAAACTCGAATAGGACGCTTTTCATAAGATGAGTCTTCCTCGATATCTAACTTCATCTAATCTAACACATGCGAAGGATCCAGTTGGTATTTGCAAAGCATGGACACGTGGAATACATTATAAACCCCAGATAATTACGGCACCAATGCAAGTTTGTAAGACACTTCTCATATTCTCTCAAGAATCTCAATTGACCCAATATACCATGGCGCTAACTTTCCTTCTTTTTCAAATCGGATCAAACCTTTTTGTAGCATTACCTAAAGAAAAATGTGGTTTCCAACTCCGAAGGTTAGAGGTGTTTGCCTCTTATCCACATAGCTTTTTTGCCTATTCTGTGTCGTAAGTAACCACTGTCGGATAACTTTTATCTTATCGGTAGTCTCTCAAACTAAGTTCAGACCCAAGATTGTAGCATCACTGATGAGTGCGCAAAAGTGTACTCTAAATATCCCATTATTTGATTAAAACGCCAGAAAGTGGATAAAAATGTAGAAATATAATTGATATTATTTTATTTAATTTCTATTTACAATAAGAGGTATTTGAGCATTAATTTATAAGATTTTATATCTCAAATATTGCATTATTTGTTGGCAAGAGATAGTTTGCAATTGCGCTTTACACTTAATATTTTTGGAACTATTTTTGGCTTTTTGGCAGATTTGACCATTGAGTTTCAATTGAGATTTGGATGGCATTAGAGTTTCAGAATGAGAAAACGGTCTTCATGAAGTTTTTAGAGAACGTCTTGGGATTTTCAGAAAGGTATGGGTTGCAAAAGTCGGAGTTCGTTTGGGCCTCCAAACATTGTTTCGAAATCAGGTCTGGAAAGCTGCTCCAAATTCTGTCCGACCAGCCAACTTTAATGAGTCATAACTTGAGCTTCCGGAGTCCAAATCAGGTGGTTTTTGAGTCTAAAATTATCTACTCATTTGGGGCTACAACTTTTGTGAAGAACCCGAGTTAAGATTCAGTTGTTATCTCATAGAAAATGGAGCATAAAGATGGGCACTGCTGGCTGTGTGCGGCTGGACAGTGCAAGGTTGAAAAGTCAAAAGAGATAAAATAAAAATAAAAAATAAAGAAAGGCAAAGCAGTGGGGAGGCTTGCGTTGGAATCAAAAGAAAACAAGGAAATTGTGGAGCCCACGGCTTGGAGAAAAAAGAAGGCAATTGAAGAAGAGATGGGTTTAAGGCGCTGGGTATGTTAAAGAGGGGTTTGAAAAGTCAACATCAAAAGAGAAAAGGGCAGGCGGCTTGGCTTGTTGCGGCTGCTGGTTTAGCGGTTTGAAGGGGCTTTGCGTTGTGCGGCAGTTCAGGCTTAGTGTTAGCCCCTTGAAGGGTTGACACGGCCATGGCATTGGTGAGCCTCGGCCAATGCCTAGGCCAAGGTGGGGGTGGCTTGTCACGGGCACCCTCACTTGAAGATTGGGATGTCTTGAAGGGTACTTAGACTCGGTGCAGCTAGTGTGCATGACTTGGGCGCAGCGAAAGACCAAGGCAGCACTTTGACAACAGTTGGCACGCACTGACAGCCTTTGGCAAGATGTACGCGCACAGGGGGAGCTATCTAGCTTGCAAGTGATTGTGTTCACTCTTGTCAGTTAGGCAAATTGTACTTTGACATATATAGGGGGTAGTACCTCCTCGAGGCGCCCATGGGCGAGAGACCCATGCGGCCTAAGGCCTTGGCACCTGCGGGGCAAGGCTTGTTGTTGCGGCAGAGCGTGGCAACGTTTAAAGTCCAAGTCATGAGTAGGCATGGTTTGGCAACGAGGGCTAACACGGAAGCTCGGGTTGGACCAAGTGGTGTGCGGGTTCAAGGCAGTTGCGCCAGGCAGTTGCAGAGCAGTTGCGCGAGGCAGTTGCTGGGCGTGAGGCAGTTGCGCCAAGCAGTTGCAGAGCAGTTGCGTGAGGCAGTTGCTGGGCGCAAGGCAGTTGCGATGCGGTTGCGCAAGGCAGTTGCAGTGCGGTTGCCCAAGGCAGTTGCGCAAGGCAGTTGTGATGCGGTTGCCCAAGGCAGTTGCGGGGCAGTTGCGGTGCAGTTGCGCAAGGCAGTTGCGGGGCTGACAGAGGGCGCAAGGCAACTGCCTGCTGACTTGGCGCATGGATCCAAGGTCTCATACTGCATGCGGCAAGAGAGGCACGGATCCTCATAGGTGGCGCTTTGATCCAAGGTGTGCGGCAAAGGGAGGCACGGATCCTCACAGGTGGCACACATCCCAGACTTCCGAGAGCACAAGTAGTTGTGGGCGAAACTGCAAGGCACAAGTGGCAGCCTATGACAAACCCTAGCAGTTGGGGTGTAACTGCATGTCATGTGCTTGGCACATGTAGGCGGTTAAGATTTTGGCTATAAATACATTGTAATACGGGGGGTGCAGATATAGAAGAGAGTGTGTTCTTCTTGTCACGCAACCCCTAAGGCTGTGTTCCTATACTGAGTTGAGTAGTAAAGGTTGGGAAGAGTTTTCCTGTAATCTGTCTTTGTTTGTGTGGTTGTGTTCTCTTTACAAGCCTCTTGGCGTGAGTGAGTGTTTTGGCTGACTAAGACAGTGTCTTAGTGCCGCACAAGGCAGAAAATTCAGAAACGAATTTAGGCCCTGTGACACTTAGTGAGGCGCTGATCTATTAGTTTAATGGGGCCCAGGTGTTTTTACAAAAAAAAGGAAAGGCTGCGGCTGGTTGTGGGCTATGTTAGATGGCTGGGCTGATTCAAGAATAAAGCTTGCGTATGGGCTTGTGGAGGCCTGGCGCATCGCATTAGGGCGCAGTAAACAGACAAAAACCCGCGGCAGTTTAAAAGAACAAAAAGAGAAAAATATAAGAGGGAGGACGGCGGCTGTTAACAGAAAGCTGCGGCAGAGATTAGAAAACATACAGAGAGACGGTTGCGCAGCAGGGAAAAAGAAGCCGCAGCTGATCCATGGCACAGTTTTTCCCCATGAAATTTATGTTATCTATTCTGTACATGAGTAACTAAATTTTTAAGTAGAGTTAGAGATGAACTTACACCATAGATGATTGTTTTAATTTATTTTTGATTCCTGTACGTGATTTTAATTTGTTAAAATTCTTCGTTGATCATTCTAAATTTATTGTTGGATTTTATTGTCCGAATAATTAAAGATTATAGTCCGTTTATAAATTCAGTCATGCTTTTCTATCGAATGGATTAATATTTTGATTATTTTTGGAACAATTAAATATTCATATTGATTCAATTCTCTGCTGCAGTATTGCTCGTCGGGTATATTGTCGTCGTTGGGTTGTCTCAATATGAATAATAATTTGAGTGATTTAAAGATGATGAATGATTTTTTGAAAGATTATTTTCAGTCTAATTTTGATGCATAATTTTAAATCTTCCGATTGAGATTTTTGGAATTTAATTTCTCAATTGAGTTATCAGTGAATTAAAAATAGTTAAAATATCATGTATGTGCAAGGGATTCCCGACACTCCACTGTTTGTTAAATTTGAATATTTTCTTCCATTAATTAATTTGTTTAATTATTAATTTGCATTCAAAAATCACTTTTCTATATTTTTATTTTCTCGTTAACCATCTAATACTTTCTTTAGCTTCAAAGATTCTGTTTATTATTCTTTTAATTTAGTCTCCCTGTGGAATCGACACCCCAAAGCTACACTACAACTACCGCGTTATTCTTTGGGCGTAATCAATCACTAACCTGCGTCCAACAAATAGGAGATCGACACGGCCCACCATATAAGGCCTCGAATGGTGCCATTTGAATGATCACTTTATAACTATTGTTATAGAAAAATTCGACGAGTGGCAAGTGACCCTCCTAACTGCCCTTGAAACCCATGACGCAAGCACGTAACATGTTTATAAGGTCTGAATAGTTTGCTTGGACTAGCCGTCAATCTCTAGGTGGAATGCGATACTAGGTGTTAAGTCGGTACCCATGACAGCCTATAGACTCTACCAAAAGTGAGCGGTAAACCATACATCCTTGTCAGAAACAATAGATAGTGGGACCCCATGGAGACAAACGATCTCTCGTATGTACAAACGGCTAAGAGACTCCATAGAATCAGTAGTCTAGATGGGCAAGAAGTGCGCGAACTTTTTCAGCCGATCCAGGATAACCCAAATACCATCATGTCCCTGTGGTGATTTATGAAATTCAAATACAAAGTCCATAATAAGGTGTTCCCACTTCCATTTACAATTGGAAGTGGTTGGAGCAATCTTGCGGTTCGCTGGTGTTCGGCCTTAACCTACTGACATGTCAATCATTTGCTAAAAAATTCTGCTACGTCAGTTTTTATGCCTTTCCACTAATACTATCTACGAAGATTACGGTACATCTTCATGCCTCCTAGATGAATTGCTATCCTAGAATGGTGAAACTCTCGCATAACGTCCTTGCGACAAGGTTGTGGAACATAGACTCGTCCCTGAAATCTCAAGCCATGGTCGATGTGAAGTGTCCAACCTTAGATCGTGTCTTCACTAGCAATACGAGTATGAATGATCTCCGCCTTTGATTCTTGCAACTATGCATCAAACACCCGAGTAAATAAGCTAGGGTGCTTAATGAGAGAGAATAACATAAAGGCCCCCTCGGTCTCCTCAAGACATAGGTCATACTCCGTTGTTGCCTCTAGCATTTCCCACTTCTGAATGAGTATACTAACCAAATTCCCTCGAATTCTTCTGCTAAGTGCATCGGCAATCACGTTGGCCTTTCCTGAATGGTATTGTAAGTTAAAATCATATTCTTCTATATACTCCGTCCATCATCTTTACCTTAAGTTCAAATCTTTTGAGAAAAAAGATACTTAAGGCTCTTATGGTCGAAAGAGACTTCAAACCTCTCGCCATAAAGATAATGTCACCAATTTTTCAATGCGAAGATAATGCCAGCTAACTCCAAATCATGTGTTAGGTAATTCCTCTCGTTAGGTTTCAATTGTCATGATCCATATGCTACCACTTTTCCCTTCTACATAAGCACGCAACCTAACGCTTCCCATAAAGCATCACAGTAAATAGAATATTTCTCTCCACTCTCGGGAATAGTAAGGATCGGTGTCATGGTAAGGTGAGTCGTCAATTCTTGAGAAGATCTCTCGCAAGTATCATCCCACATAAATTGAACTCCCTTCCTAGCCGCGTCATAAGCGTAGCCAAGCGTAAAAATCCCTCAATGAACTTGCAGTAAAACCCCACTAAGCCCAAGAAACTACAGATCTTAAATACATTCTTTAATCTTTCCTAGGTTGTAATAGCTCCAATCTTTGAATGATCCATAGATACTTCTTTTTGTGAAACAACATTCCCGAGAAACTTTACTTTTGCTAACCAAAAGCCACATTTCTCAAATTTGGCATATAATCGGTGTTCCCACAAAGTTTACAAAGCAATGCGAAGATGTTCTTCATGTTTCTCCTTAGACGGTGAGTAGATAAGAATGTCGTCAATAAAGACGATGACAAAGACATCAAGATATTGTTGGAAAACTCAATTTATGAGGTCTATGAATGGGGCTGGTGTATTATTCAACCCAAATGGCAGAACTAAATACTCATAATGGTCGTACCGTGTACGAAAAGTAGTTTTCAGAATATCTTTTTCCTTGATCCTCAACTGATGGTAGCCATATCTCAAATCAATATTGGAGAAAACAACAGATCCTCTCAATTGATCAAACATGTCATCAACGCATGGCAATGGCTACTTATTCGTCACGGTCACCCGATTAAGCTTACGATAATCAGTAAAAATCCAAAGTGATCCATCCCCTTTTTTGGCAAAAAGGGTTGATGCTCCCCACGGTGACGTGCTAGGACGTATAAAACCCTTATTTAATAATTCCTCAAGTTTGACCTTTAGTTCCCTCAATTCCATTGGATCTATGCAGTAAGATGCCATAGAAATCGGTGTAGTGCTCGGTAAAAGATCGATGGACAACTCTATCTCCAGGTGTGGTGGTAACTTATATAAATCATCTAGAAACACGTTTGGGAAGTCTCTCACCACTAGAGGTAGCTCCCCATGACTTCCACTAACATTATCTATTATCCAACTCAAGAACATATAACTAAGCTCACCCATATCGTGCGAGTCCCACGAGCGTGGAGTAGCAAGGTCACTACGATCACCCAGAAAATAAAAACAGCCTCCCTCAAGAGTACAGATTGTCACGCTCCGTCGATAGCAATCAATGGTTGCCCAGTAAGTTGACAACCAATTTACACCCAAGATCATATCAAACTCGGTCATATCTAGCATAATAAAATCAAAGATTAAGCGACGATTAACCACCTCTACCTCATAAGAACGAAAAATCTATCTAAGTGAAACCCTGGCTACAACTAAAGTTTCTACTCAAAGATCACGATCTAGAATGTCCATGTCCAACCCTAGAATATGTGCAAAGGATGAAGAAATAAATGAATGAGATGCACCCATGTCAATCAAAACGTTTGCCCATGAATTGAATACTAGAATGGTACCTCACACAACTGAAGGACCAACAGATGAGTCAGTTATAGTAACTATATATACTTTCCCTTGTGTTTGGTTTGAAGACGGGTCCTGGCGTGTCATCCCTTAATATGTAGTTTGTGGTCTGGCTGTAGCAGATGAAGGCCTTGGGGCTGGCTTAGAGCTCTAAGCTGAGAAAGCAGGTACTAGAAGGAAACTTTAACCAGTTTGATGGGTTTAAGAAGAATGACCCAAATGATAACCTGAAGAAACCTCGATCTCCTGAGGCTAAGGTGTGGTATAAACTTTGATCGTGTGTCCCAACTGGCCGTATCAATAACAAATAGAGGTCCTCCCTTTTCTTTGGGTCTATGTCTAGCTTATGCTCTGTGGGGGTCCTTGGCCCCTACCCTTCGGCTATCCTCATCCCTAGGATTGTGTCTGCCTCTTCTATGGACATTCTGCCCGATGATTTCCTGAGTGATGACACTCATAGCAAATTAACTCACCTTGTTTACCTTTTGCATTAGCGGAGAATGATGAATAGGATGGTCGGTAAGAAATATGAGTTTGCTTCTATAAGTGAGAGGCTCTATCTCTTTGTCTCTTTTTATCCTGTTTATCGAGATAAGAACTTGAACCTCGAACTGGATACCTCGAGTTACAGATCCTCTTCATGTGCTCTAAGTTTGCCTCAATCAATGGCTTTATTATAAAGCTTTGAGAATACCCGAATCTTAAGAGGAACTATCATGTTCTAAATGATAGGCTTAAGTCCAAGCTCAAAAGTATGAGATTTTTCAAACTCGTTATCAACAACCCTTGGAGTAAATCGGGCTAAAGCCAAAAAATAGGACTCGTACTTAGATATAGTCATATCACCTTGATAAAGATGGAGAAACTCATGTTGCAATGAATCCTTAGCAATAGAAAGAAAGAACTTATCTAAAAAGGCTTTAGTGAAGACATCCCACTCTTTAACCAATAGTAGGCCCTACGAACTCCCACCAAGTTAGGGTTCGCCCCTAAAACAAAAGACTAGCATAATCAATCCGGAGGTCACCTTCCTGGATATGGACCATGTCTAGAAGTCTTGAAACCTATCTCAGCCAATCATCTGCAACAAACGGATTGGGTCCCCTTGAGAACTTAAGAGGATTCAACCTCTAGAACTATCTCAAGCTATGACTCTAGTCTCTCCCGTCTGTGAATGAGACTGGGCCTAGTCCCGATTAGCCGATTGAAATTGTTTCATAAACTCCATCATCCATTGGGCAATTTCAGCCCCATCTACTTGGACCTTTGGAACTTGCGGTGGAGGTTCGGGAATGGGAACTTCCCCTTGGTTTTGCCCTACTAGCTCTCCTTGAAAAGGTAGTGGAGGATTGGGAATAGGGATATCACCCCTACCTCGACCCACCTGGTCTCTTGGAAGTGGTGGTAGAGGTGCTGGAATGGGTACTTCTTCCCCGCATTGATTCACTTGGCTGATTTGAGGTGGTGGTAGAGGCATAGGATTAGGAGTTCTGCCTCAACCCCAACCTCTTCCTTAGCCTTTCCCCCTCGACCTCTTCTTTTGGGTGGCATCCTATGATAACAACAAAAGGAAGGAATAAAACCTTCTAAACAAGCTTCCAATTCACAATGAATTCTTTAGCTTTCCTTCCACAAGGTTCTATCCTCAACCGTAGCCAATTTTATGCCCAATTACCACTAGCATATGCCTGAATGAACCTATATGAGTGCAAAATATAACACATGCATCAAACAACCAATAAACAAGCATGTTCATGTATTCATAAAAATAAGTCAACATTTACTCAAAGCAAGAGATCTTATGCAACAACATCAGCGATCAAGTTTAATGCATACTAGATTCCTACGTGCTCAATTAATGTCCATCCTACACTAAAGTTTTTAATCAATATGAATTTATGATCACAAGGTATGTCTTAAGTTGGCCCTATCCCATCATTCTTGGTATTCGAAGCCTAAGCTTTGATACCATTCTGTCACGACCCGGGCCCCAAAGACCCAAGTAGTGATGTGTAAACGTTATAGAACCTTTGTAATTAAGCTTACAAGAGAAATCAAGTCGATGGAAGTCAAACCAGACTTACGAATGCTAAATTTGCCCAAAGCACTATCATGCTAAGACATAGAAATTTAGGTATTTGAAATCTTTAGAATTGACCTTGTAAAAGACCCGGTAATTGATCCTTAGGTATTCACTAGTATAAAAATTATTTTTAATAGATTTTAGCTATAGGGTAACCCACCAAACTAGCTATGGTCCAAGGCGCTATTCTAAAAAAAAATAGAATTTTTTTTCTTGGGAGAGGGAGTTGACTTTTCATTATTAAGGAATTAAGTCTTGGGACTATTTTTATTGATTCCAAATGGGGGGTACTTCCTTATTTACATTATAATGTCTTAAATGACGTTTAATGTAAATAAGGCATCCACCAACAGTATTGTCTATGCAGAGCAAAAATTTTATTATGCTCATTTCAGTTGATTGGGTCTAGTTTTCAGTCGACTGGTCCTACCATTCAATCGACTAAAAGTCTGGGATTTTTGTGTTCTTTAGCTTCTATTAATCCGAGTCGACTGGTCCTTCCATTCAGTCGACTAGTTAAAGTTTAGGATTTTTATGTTATTTAGGTTTTGTTAATTCTAGTCGACTAGTCCTTCCATTCAGTCGATTGGTTCTTCCATTTAGTCGACTGAATTAGTCGTCCAACACCTGAACATGTTACTTTTCTGAATTTTTCATTCCACATGCTTTTCTCATACCTTAAACATGCTTTTTCCTATTCTTTTTCATTCATTTTAAAATCCTATATCAAAGCATGCATTCCACAATTCATACACCATTGTGCTTATCCAAGAATCAAGTTTCAAATATAGAATTTCTTATGAGTCCGAAAATATAAGTCAAGTTCCTTATAATGTTTACATTACCATCAAGCTTCTAATTTCTATACATTTAAACTACAAAATGCATAGTCTATTCCAAGGAAAACATATATTCAAACCAGTTTACAAAAGAGGTGATGATATTCCAGTATACAAAAATGTGGATATCTTCCAAAAATAACATGGTAGAAGTTTTCAACTCGCAGTCATTTTCTTGCTCGCTCATGCATCTAGTAGAGGTCAATACAACAACCCCAATAGGAGAAATCTAAATAGAGGTAAGAAAATGTGGTGTCATGTTTATTCTTGTGCATATATAATGTCACACAAGTAATCAATAGCAATGTTCATAATAAAGAAATAATCCAACAAGTAGCAAGATTTCACATTCAATAGTTGAAATTCGCCAAGAAGAAAATACCAAGAAATTCCACCAATTATAAGTTAATTAATAGGGATTTCACAACTCATTCGAAACATTCCGATTATCAAGTTTTCCTTTATAAACTCTCAAGTCTCAATCCCAAGACTAGTCTCCTAGTCGACCCCCGGTAAGCTGTGTGTGCTTTCTAGGCTACTAACCTGATGGAGATATATAAGCACCCGCGTGGGTTTATGGATTGCAAGCTGATGGAAGACACCATCTCGAACACAATTGAAACCTCGGGTAAGTAAAATCTCACCACACTCAAGTGCACACAAAAGATGTAATCCCATTTCAAGCCTCAAATGTTCATTTCTTCCTCTTCATCACTAATAACTAATTCAAGGGCATTCTATTTACATTCATATCCATAATTTACTTTTATTCCACTAACATAGTCAATTCATTCATACAACTATGAACAGACACCATATTTCAACATAAATAGTCATTTAGGAATTTCTAAAAACACTTGGCATGCAAGAGATATTTTTCTATGTATAGCATACAAACCCACATCACAAATTCACCATGTAAATCTTTTCGCATTTAACTAGGAGTTACACACATAATGAGATAGCATAAAAAGAAGATGTTTCATGTAAGATGTTACATGAATGTTTATGATACATGCAACATATGCCCTAACATGAACAATGTGGGTAACTTTATGGTAAGAGACGAAATAATGTATGATAAATCTACCTACACAAGTTTTATACCTAGGTTAGAAATTCCTACCTTGTTCCTTAAAGATTTCACAAACCCTAGTCTTGTTTTCTTGATTTGGGTGAGATTCCTTCCAGGGGATTTTTTACCCTCTCTTTAAGATGCATATGGTATATGCTTTTATGTTGAGATACATGTGAGTATTGGTGTATGTGGAGGTGCGTTCTATGTGTGGAAGCCATGGATGAACCTTATTTAGGTTCTTGTTGTGAGGGAAACATTAAAGGAATTTTAAGTGACTCTGAGCTTGGGGAAAGGTTCCTTGAGCTTCCAGAAAGAAAGAAGAATGGGGGAGAAATGAAATGGTCGTTGGAGTGGTGGAAAACACAGAGGACGAAGGTATGCCAAAGAGTCAAACTAGTGAGGTTCGATCTCGATTTTGGGAGGTTTTGATGAATGAAATCGGTTATAAACTGGTTAAAAAATCATTTAAATGGTTTTAGGATGAAAACCATTGAAAATAGTAGAAGAAAAGTCGAGAAAAACACTGTGAAAAATTAGGTTTCTTGGGACCTCGTCGGAAAAGGTGACCGACGAGTCGCCGGTGGCGGTCATCTCTAGTGGGTTAATCTGGTCAATGGTCAACCGATTTGGGTCAGTGGTCAACAGGGTATCTGGGTTTGGTCGTGGCTAGTTCGGGTCTGACCCAATTGGTGTAGGCTTAAGGGTCTGTTTGATTGTAGTAATAGCGTGACCTTGAAATTGAATTAGAACAGGTGTAACACCCCGATCCTGTATAATTAATAATTAAATATTAATTATTAATTAGTACCGGCTTAGGGAATAATTAAGGAAATTAACCTTAATCTCCCGGTGGTCACACTAGACCAATAGAATGACAAAACATGTTCGAGAATAGGGTATAATACCCGAACCTAATTATCAATTAATTAGGTGAGATAATGTCAATTTAACTCTGACGGAATTCGAATTAGTTAATCCCGAAAATCCCGAATGACTAATAAATGACACGGAACCTCTGACATTGAAGATAACGGAAATAGAAACTGACCGGAAGAAACCGCACCGAAAAAGGAGTTACGGAATGAAAGTTATGAGGCAAACATCAGAAACTGAATTAATGCGCAGCCAAACAGGGCCTTAGCCCAAAATGGTGAAAAATGGCCAAATTGGTGGTCAAGGGGAATTGAACCCTTGACCTATGGAGAGAATGAATTCCATCCAAAAATTAAACCAAGTGGCCACCAGCACCTTTGTGCATATATATACAGCTTAATTGTATATATTCCTGAGTTAACCAAGCCCCACCTCAAATTGGACCAATGAGGTTACATGCAAACCCCATATGATGGTTTCCCTCAGCCCACATCAGCCCTAAGCCCCACTGAACCTCTGATATGTATACATATATACACCTAGAGATATATTTGGAGAAGTGTGTGTGTATATATATATATATATATATATATCTCATACATATATGGGCCTTGTGTGTATTGGGTGGGGAGGAAAGGAAACCAAAACTAAACTGCCTGTGTGCTCGGAAGAGGGCTGCCAAAGTGAGAAGGCAGTTAAGGAACTGGTCTCGGAAGTGGAACTGAAGGAAAACAGAAATGGAGGAAAGAAAACTCACTGTACAGGTAAGTTCGTGAGTCAAATTCTGTTCAAATCATTTTGATTTAAATGCATGAAAATATACAGTTCCAATCTACATATTATCAGCTTTTGATTGCAACTGAAATGAGTGAAATCCATTTAAAATCGAGTGAGAACTTTAAAGTTACAGTGAATTAAATTCTGAAATGTTATATAGCAGGTCTGAATTAAGTTGAACAAAACCTAAAATGGTGTCTCGGGTCTTGAACTAGACATCCTAAGGACCGTAAAACCACCAACCCGCGACCCTAAAACCCCATGCAACACCCTCAAAAAATTAGTTGCAGGTTCGGGTGTGAAATACCATCTTGGGTTTGAATGCTTTAAACCGATTTTGTTGAATGGGGGATGAAACTACATGTCATAGGGATCATGTAGCAACAAACCGTGTTGAAAACGGTTGAGGAATGAGCATGTATTGTTGACTTGCAGGTTCGGTTATCGTGGCTTATTCCCACCCTTTTAGTTGACCTCTTGTTGATTTATGGATGCCAAAATGTTGGCATGGCTTCCAGAGACCGGTTGGGATCAAAACAGGTTGAAAACCGTGCTTGAAATAGCACGAAATTGGAAGAAGAAATCTGCAGAAACTAGGGCAACCGAGGGTAATTTGATGAAGAAGACGACCGAGTTGACTCGCTGCCTTGAGCCGAGTCAACCGGGCCAACTCGGACACGTGTTGAGCGAAGAGGGATGCCACCGAATTAATTGGAACGGCACCGTTTAAGGTTTACTGTTTTGATTTTAAATTGAAATCCGACTGTTTGGCAACACGGTTAATAAATCCGAAAATTGGGAATTTGGTTTGGGCATAACCTGAACGTGGATAAGGGCCAATTAGGGGATAACTGGAATATGCTATTCCGGTTTTCCAAAGGTTAGTGAACCGGTTGGTTTTAAGTGTTTTGAACCGGTTCAGCCACCTGAACCCTAGAACCGGACGGCCTGAACCCCTAATTTTATGAAATTACATTTTAAACCCTTAAGTCTCCTGAAATTACGGATTTACCCCTGACAGTTTTAAAGAATTACACAATGGCCCAGACTTTTGAAAATTTATACATTTAAGCCCTGAATAAATTAATTAAATAATAAAATAATTATTTAATTATTTTATTAAGTAGGTAAAATTACAATTTTACCCCTAGACATTAAATATGTCAAACGGAGTCCAAATTAAGTAAATAAATAGTGTATTTTCACTATTTCAAATATTCTGGACTCAATGGTACAGTCCGATTTTGGAAATACAGTCCCGAAAAATACAGAAACGTAGGTGTAAATTACTGTATTGCCCTTGATGGCACCCAAACCCAAATTAAAATAAAAGATAGCCTATTTTGACTATCTCGGGCATTCTGGACTCAACGGTGAGGTCCGTTTAATGAACTGAGGTCCCGAAAAATACAGACACATAAAGTGTAAATGACTGAATTGCCCTTAATGATACTCAGGGCCGATTAAACATAACAGACAGTCCAATTTCACTATGTTGGACGCTCTGGACCCAATGGCGAGGTCCATTTTATGAACTGACGTGCCGAAAAATATGACACATGAAATTACCAAATTACCCCTGATATCGTACGAGACCTAAACAAAGTCCGATTGGGACGAAACTGATACCGGTAGGAGCCCAGACACTGGTGAGACTGTATACTTGATTAGATGACGAATCGGGGTCAGAATTACACAAAACGTAAAATGACCAAAATACCCCTGAGCACTGAAAGTGTAAAGTAGAGGTCGAATAAAGGTCAAACTGATCTGATAAATTATCATAGGGATAATTATGAACACTAAAGGGCTAAATAAGACTCTGAGACAGTCAACGCGTAAAACGAGAAATGATCGATGTGTCCCGACGATCTAAAGCAGATATCAAATGAAGTCCAAGGGACTTACAAATTTATACATGAGATATATGGGACGTTCTGAGGACCATGATAGGGTCCGGGGCAAAAATGACAAAATTACCATTTTGCCCCTAAGGCTAAATAAGAACCTAACTGATACCGATTGGAGTCCAAAGGACGTAAAACTTTGTACTTAAGATATAAAGACTATTCCGAAGACCACGACAGGGTCCGGGACAAGAATGGTAAAATTACCATTTTGCCCCTAAGGTTGAATGAGTGCCTGACTGATAACAATTGAAGTCTAAATGACTTAGGATATAATCCTAATAAATGCTAAGCCTAATTAAAGAATGAAATAGCCTCGGGTGAGACCCAATGGAAGGGCGATAGGCTACTAGGCTATCTTAGGTAATCCGATAGACACTTAAGATGACGAATAAGACCTGAATGGATGAATTCTGATCTATCTATGATTAATGATGATTATTCAGGATGTACAAGGATGTGCCTGAAACAATGTTTGGAGGTTGTCAGATTATTTGCGCAAGGAGATAAACCTAAAAGTTTGTGAGTAACTTCTGACACTGTTTTGATTCTGTCCCTTGATTTATTGATCTGTTTTGAATGCAATTATTTAAGTGCAATTATTTAAATGCATGCCTTTTCGTACTATATCACTTATGACATGGTTTTAGTCTTTTTAAATAATTGACTATATTCCTGATCCCTGTGCTAGCATCCCGTACTGTTTTGCCTGTTTTGAACTGTTGAGATAAATGGATGTATTGAACCATTATTCCCGAAATGATTAAACTAACCATGTGATATAGGCAAAGAACGATATTTTGTCGTACCGTACTACTTGTATAGTATACTGTCTAAATACTATATTGTTTAAATGTACGTACTTAATGTAGGCCCTTTGCACTACATTTCACACGATGTGATTGTGTCCTTTGAATTAGGAACTCCGTTCAGTTCGGTTATGTGCTATCCGATAATGCTATGTCTACGTTCCTGATTGATACGTTCGATTCCATTGTGTACCGCCGGTCAATAATAGGTCTGTTTGGATTGATGTATTGTCCAGTTCCGTTATGTTCTACCCGTGATGACATGCCCTGTCTTGATTAAAACGTTGTTCAGTTCGGTCATGATTCGTTCCGCTAGTGATATGTCTCCGACTTGATTGTTATATTGTTTCTACTCAGCCCCGTTATGTTTCGTTCCGTTCATGATGTGTTTGTGTCTTGATTAGTATATTGTTTTTGTTCAGTTCCGTTATGTTCTAGCTATTGAAAGTATGCCTTCGTCTTGATTGAAACATTGTTCAGTCCAGTTCCGTTGTGTACTGTCCGTTGAAGATACGTTTGTCTTGATTGAAACATTGTTCAGTCCAGTTATGATTAGTTCCGACAGTGATGTGTCCCTGACTTGATCGATATATTGGCAATGGTTATTGTTTTGGTCCGATTGGTTATGTTATGTTCCGATTCGTTTGTACTGTTTGTGCAATCTTGTTCCATTGTACTAGACTGCTCATGAAATGGATTTAGAAAATTGTTATTTTGAAATGATTAAATTATCCACGTGCCTTGGAAGCAAGGACTGGTTTTGAAACCCATGATAGGGAATCTGTGTTACTCACTGGGCTTATTTAAGCTCACCCCATTATTCTGACATTTTTCAGGAATTACCTCCATTGGATTAGAGGGTACTATGACATGACGTGAATAGGCCAAGTGGCATTGCAAATAAGGATCAGATGGCACTGATTTGTAGAGACTTACATTCTTGTGAATCGAATCCGTATATCCAGGTAAGTGATATGATACGACTGACTTGATTGACATGCACTAGATATTGGAACATGGCTCATGGCACTAAATGGTACTCTAGAGATATTAGATCTGCTATGTTGTTATATGCTTGATTTTAGATATGCTCTGAGATTAGAATTGTTGACTGACTGGATTTAGTCGTGCTCTGTGATACATATTCTTATGATGGATAAGTGAGTTGCATTCCCGTGACACAAAGAAAAAATTTTAAATTCCGCTGCATCTGACCCTACAGTTGGAGTGCAATTCGTCGAAAAGTTCAGAATTTGCCTTTGGTTGGTCGCGTCGCGACCGACTGGCAGTCACGTCCTCGACATCCGCGTAGGGTGGGGTTCGGGATGTGTCAACAGGCATAAGTTTATCCCTATTCTAGAAATTGAAACTTAAATTAAATTAACTCTATTTGGTAACAGGGATAAGAAATCAGGTTAAAAGAAATTAAAAAGGTGTTGGCTGAATTGGGATAGTTGCAAATCGGTGAATTATTTTGAGGAAATTACGAAAAAGCCTACTTGTTCATAAAATTGAAAATAAAGCCAATTAAAATGCAAGAAGGGAAATTCTTAAGGTTTTTGGGCATTTCGGACTCAATGACTGGATTGGTTTGGACATTCAGGGACTCGTGGTGGTCCCACATGAATGTATAAAATTATAAAAATGCCCCTAATGATACTTGAAGTAGTTCATAGGCTAATTAAAATCGAAAAAAGGGCTAGCCCAATATTTTTGGATGCCTATAATTCAAATGTACTGTTAGATTGAACAAATTGGGACTCGGTGATGGTCCCACCTAAATTAATAAAATGAAGATTATACTTGTAGACATAGATTGAACAATTGAATTTATAATTAAGATCTAGAAGAGGTGTTCCAAATGTTTTTGGGTGTTAGAAATTCAAATATGATATCAGATTAATGAACTAGGGACACGGGGTTAGTTTCACATGAATATGTAAAATTACCATTAGTATTCTTAGGATTCTTGGACTTTCTGGATCCGATTCCAATGTAGGTTTTGTGAGGTAGTGTTTTGATAGACGCGAAACTTGTTTGGTAAAATTACAAAAATGCCCTTATGGATTTAAAAGACATTTAAATGACTTAAAAACATTTTGATGATGCCTCCTTAGGGTTTGTAATACCTAGGAACACATTTTGATATCTATTTAGGACAACGGACACTCGGCGTGTAAGCTAATGCATAATTAACCTCAGAGAACTTAAAGAATCACTATGGAACCATAGTGTTAAGAGTCAGGGTGGTCTCGAGAGTTTAACTTGATGTATGTATAGTATCTAATATATGTTATGATAGACACAAGTAGTGTCTCCTCGTAGTTAAGTGACGACTGTGACAAGGATCTTATTTTGATTGGTTGGTATTATGTGCTCGATATTGATCCTCATGATGCGACTGTTATTATTCTGATGATTGATCATTCTTGCCTTTTTTAGTATAAGTATCATTATTTTTTTAGTGCTTTATTATCCATTATACTTGTACATTGGATACATGTATGGACACTCTGTGGATTATATGATTTTTGTACATTGAGATGTTATGCATTTCATTATGTGGCTGTTAATGTGGATGTGGTGTGAGCTTGTGTGCCTACTACATGTTGTTGGGATGTTGATATTATAAATGAAAATGAAATAGTTGAGTTATTGAGAAAGGGGAAGATACAAATGAACTGGTTACAAGTTGAGAAAGGGAAAGATATGGATATTATCGGGTTATGTGATAGGGATTTTTGTCTCCCTTCGGTTTCAAACCGTAACCCCGCACAGGTAGTCGTATGTCTGCATCAGGTTAGTAGCTTGAGAAGCACTTAGACTTTCTTGTAAATTTTGTAATATTTTATAAATATTTAAAAGTATAAATTATGGACAAGAATGATATATAATTGATTTATTATAATAAATATTAGGTTAGAAGAAAATTTTGGGAATCATTGGAGTTCATTTAGACACATTAAATGACTATGGGGACAAAATAGTCATTTGATCATCATTGAGGGTTTGCACGAGTGTAGTAATCAAGAGATATTATATTATGACTTAAATGAACCTTAAAATGTGGGGTTTGTGATGTGTCACATAGGGTACATATGGAAATGACAAAAATAAAAATTAAAGGAAAAAGGGAAAATTACTTAAATGAGGGGCAAAGTGGTAATTGAGCATATTAGGTTTTAGGGGTATAAATACCCCCTAACCATGACCAAGAGAGAGCCCCATCTTATTTTTTCTAATTTTCTCACTCTCTCTTCTCTCTCTTTACATTCTTTATATTTCACGACTAAAGGGAAAATAAGGGAAATGTTAGGGTTTCTTCATCCCTCTCTCAATTTCTTTCAAAAATTCTTAGATCCAAATTGATTTTAAGCTAAGAGAGTAAAATTTATCATCCTTGGAGCATAATGTTCACGATTCAAAGCTAGAGTTTGGAAGAAAATCAAGCTAAAAGAGAAGAATGAGCTAGGGTTTTGTACAATCCTTCAAGAAACGAGGTAGGGGTTTCTAAACCTAGATGAAAAGTATGTCTATAGGTATATTTGACAATTCATCATCTCATTTCATGATATACATATGCTAGTTCTTGAATATTTGAGCATATATTACATATATCATAAGCATTCATATAATAGGTGCATTTTTGCTATGAAACATCTTATTTTTATGCTATCTCATTATGTGTGTAACTCCCGGTTAAATGCAAAAAGGTTTACTTGGTGAATTTGTGATGTGGGTTTGTATGTTATAAACATGAAAATACCTCTTGTACGCCAAGTGTTTTTGGAAATTCCTAAATGGCTATTTATGTTGAAAAGTGGTGCTTGTTCATAGTTGTGTGAAAGAATTGATTTTGTTAGTGAAATAAAAGTAAATTATGGATATAAATGTAAATGGAATGCCCTTGAATTAGTTGTTATTGAAAAAGGGGAAGAAATGAACATTTGAGGCTTGAAATAAGACTACGTCTTTTGTGTACTCTTGAGTATGGTGAGATTTCGCTTAACTGGGCTTTCAATTATCTTCGGGAGGTGTCTCCCATCGGCTTGTGGGCTGTAAACCTGCATGGGTAGTTGTTTGTTTTCATTAGGTTAGTAACCCATAAAGCACATAGGCTTACCGAAAGCCACTAGGAGAATAGTCTTTGGGATTTAAGACTTTAAGAGCTTGAGATGGAAAATTTGAGAATTGAAATCACTTGGATGAAATATGAATCCTTAACTACTTGGCTCATATCTTGTTAAAATTAGATGACATTTATCTTTTTGATAATTATTTGCATTGATATATGAAAGTTTGATGATTCTTGAATCTTTATCTTTGTTGGCAATACATGTTCGGTTAGCACTTATGTAGAACAAAACTAGCACAGGCATACACGTATCACTATTTTCTTTTTCCTATGTTTAGAGGTTTCCTACTGGGGTTATTGTATTGACCCCTACTAGATTGCAAGTACTGGCAAGAAGCCTACGTGATGCAGAAATCATTGTTGAAGCCTTTGTGGATGCCTTGGTGAATTGAATTTGGAGGACCAATGACATATGTTTTGTTTATGTTGATTCTCCATTTTCATTTGTGTAAACTCATGTAAATGTGGTCATATGTTTACCTTGATGTTAAGCTTATAGAAGTCAAGCTCTTTGATATGTAACCAAACTTAAAATATTTGAGATGTTTGGTATATGATAATGTTATGCGATTTAGGACTAATTGATAATATGTATAATACTCTTGGATCTTGTAAAATGAAGTGATTTGATGTTAGGAATACCTTCTTTATATGATGCCAAAGTTTGATGAAGAAAATGGTTCAAGGGATGAATGAAAAAGCAACAAAAATAACATGTTCAGGTGTTAGACGACTGATTCAGTCAACTGAATGGAAGAACTAGTCAACTAGAATTAACAGAAGCTAAAGAAACCAACAATTCTAAACTTTCAATTGAGGAAAATAAGTGGAGTGAAAGCTAAACTCAGTCGACTGAATGGTCGGCTAAAATAGATAGAAGGAAAATTTTGCTCTGTACTCTATTACATAGACAACATTATTGGTGGACACCTTATTTACATGAAATGTCATTTAAGTAAATGATTTCATTTAATTTTCATTTATTTACTTAAGACATTATAATAAATAAAGGAGCACCCTCCATTTGGAACCAATAAAAATAGTCTCAATACCTAATTCCTTAAGAATAAAAGTCAATTATCCCTTTGCAAGAACAAAATTTCTATTTTTGTGAGAATAATGCATTGGACCATAGTTAGTTGGGTGGGTTACCTTATAGCTAAAATTTATTAAAAATCGATTTTAAATTATTAGATACCTAAGAAATAATTATCAAGACTTTTATAAGGCCAATTCCAAGGATTTCAAATATTGAATTTTCTATGCCTTATCACGATAGCGCCTTGGTCAAACCTAGTATTTGAAAGTCCAATTGACTTATGTTGACTTGATTAACCATGTGAAATAAATTATAAATGTTTTATGGTAATTTTACATCACTACTTGGGTCTTTGAGGCCTAGGTTGTGACACAATAGACGTGAAACTTGTCCGATAAAATTATGAAAATGCCCTTATGGGTTTAAAAGACATTTAAATGACTTAGAAATATTTTGATGAGGCCTTCTTAGAATTTTTAATACTCGGGAACACATTTTGATATCTGTTTCGGACAACAGACACTCGGTGTCTAAGCTAATACATAATTAACCTAAGAGATCGTAAAGAACCACTACAGAACTTTAGTGTTAAGAGTCAGGGTGGTCTCGAGTGTTGAACCTGGAATGTGTGACGTATCTAATACATACTGTGATAGACACAAGTAGTGTTTCCTCGTAGTCGGGTGGCGACTATGACTAAGATCTTATTTTGATTGGTTGGTATTGTGTGCTTGGTATTGATCCTTATTATGCAACTGTAATTATTATGATGATTGATCATTTCCTGCCCTTTTTAGTATGATTATCATTATCATTTTAATGCTTCATTATCCATTATACTTGTGCATTAGATACATGTATAGACACTCTGTGGATTATATGATTTTTGTACATTGAGATGTTATGTATTTCATTATATGGCTGTTGTTGTGGATGTGGTGTGAGCCTGTATGCCCACCATATGTTGTTGGGATGTTGATATTATAGATGCAAATTAAATATTGAGTCATTGCTCAAGGGAAAGTTACAAATGAACTGGTTACAAGTTGATAAATGGGAAGTTATGAATGAGATAAGTTACAAGTTAAGAAATGGGAATATATAGATATTACTGGGGTTTTGTGATAGGGATTGTGTCTCTCTTCAGTTTTAAACCATAACCTCGCTTGGGTGGTCGTATGTCTCCATCAGGTTAGTAACTTAATAAGCACTTAGGCTTTATTGGGAGCCATTAAGTAGTCTTGAAGGATTATGGAAGAAGTAGAGAAAAGTATAGGACTTGTCGAGGTCTGACTTGCTATGCTGTGTATTGTACCTGTTATAGACATGGATTGTGTAGTGATTTCACTTGTTGCCTTATCATACTATTAACTTGTGTTGAATATACTATGATTGGATATGACTGTTTTGATTGATTTGAACAGGAAATGGAGGTGTTTCTTGTGGTTTGTATAAGTTGATATACTTCATGTTCAATGTATATTAAGTATCTTATCACTATTGTTATACCACGTGGAGGAGGGGTGTCTTATTTTCTTGACTACCGTATCTATATATGTATCTGGTTGATGAAATCGCATAGTGTGCTTGGAATTGTATACTGGACATTAGGGATTTTTCTTACTGGACTTGCATTAATTTTTGCACATTGTATGCTTATGTGTTTTGGGAAACCCTACTTAGCATTATAGCTCACCTCTATTGTTTATGGGAATGACAGGTACTTGACTGGTACAGGACAGTGGTTGGAGCTGCACGAGATGGACAGAGACTTGAATAGCATTGGTTTCAGATAGTTGTATTCATTCATTGTTTATTGTAAAGGGTTCTTGTACCCTTCTTTGACATAATGTATATGTTGTATATAGATTGTTAGAGTCAACTCTGAACTTCACCTTTTTTTACATTGTTGATGGATGTTTTTAGTTTAGTTGCACTTTATTGTGATCTATTTCATTTAATCCCGTTATGGGACTTAAACAAGTTTAATCATGATAACAAACCAAAATAAATTAAAGGAAAGTTGTTAAAGGAAAATCAACTCTAAAATAAATAGACTATATTGGATTTACTTGACTAGGATGATTAGTCTTAATCACCTTCCAGTTCGGGATCCAATGACCCCTTAGTCCGGGCCATTACCTAATGATAACGTTTAGTGAAAATAAGTAGGTTTGCATACCTATTTCGTCCATGCATGTGTGCTCTCCAATGCTTTCTCTCTTTTCTTTTTCTTCATCTTCTTAATCTTTCACGGCCTACCTCCTTGCTTCTAGGGATAGCTCAATCTCTCTCATTCTTCCTCTAGTTATAGACAATGTTTTTGAAAATGGGACCAGACCAGCCTGTTCAACCGGTTGAACCCATCCAAGAAATGGTCTGATTCTGCCAGCTAAACCGGGAAGTTTTAAAAATTTCCCTCTTTTTTAAAAATTAGAAAAATTAGAGAACCATTCACGGGTTTTTGTGAACCGTCTGATCATGATATTGTATAAGAAAGTTAAAAAATATTTAACTGTGTTCAAATACATGACGAATCGTGTGCTAACTACAAGTAAAAATGAAATCTTTTATCTTTTACTAGTAAAAAAATCTTTTACTGGTGAACATTGAATGCCTTTATAAAACTCATCTCTTTTAACTTTTCAACAGTCAGTACATCAATGAGCATAGGCGTGCTGCTGAGGGGTCACGTAGCTCCTTTTTAAAGATTTTTCATATCTTGAGTTTTTAGTCTCTATTCGATGTGAGACAATTTGAGAATCTATAAAATTATAATTTTTGAATGGTTTTTTTTTTTTTTCTGGGCAAACAAACTCTTGAACTTAGTCTCTTTCACATTTTATGTGGGACTTCAGTACCAACCCTTTTTACACTTAGCTTGTTAGAAATTTACTTTTGTACTTCTTCAATTTTCCATGTAAAATTATTAGGATTAATGATACTCCATTTTCTGATCAGTGGGGCTTCCGCTCTTCGTCTCTTGTCAAGAACTCGAAAAGTGTGATCAGAGGGCCACCGGGTTGGCTCCGGTGGTAGCTATTCCGATGATAAAGTCAGTAAAAATTAGAAGAAAGATTAAACTTGAAAGAGAATAATTGACTGTAATTGAAAAACGCACCTTAGGGTTGTATTTATAGGTTACTTGTCTCCTAAGTTGATTAGGATCTGGAGCCATAAAGTTCAGGATCCGTGGCTATCTGAAGATGGCAGTTTCCTTATTAAACTTTGATCTCTACAAAAGTAGGGATCAAAAGATATCCGAGGGAGGCAATTTCTGTGTTGCATTCTGTTTCCTTATTCTGAGGTCGGTAGGGCATGTAAGGCGGTGTCCAGCTCAGTATTTATTAGACACATACTTCGAGCTTTTCTGTTTAGGAGGGAAGGTCCTTGCCATTTTGTTCACAGGACGTCTATCAGATCTGAGTAGTTCTGTGTCATTTTCTGACCTGCACATAAAAGCTTAGACATGTGTTAAGTTTGTGTTGGGCTGTCATTTTATGGTACATCAGCTACTCCCCCCTGAGCCTTAGTTCTGTAGGACCCATGCAGAACTGAGGTTAGGGTTTATGAAGGGTCACGTGTATTCTCATTAATGTACCCTTCCGCATTCCGAGAAAATAGGCGTTAGTGGAACAGTTACGGTGCCATCATTTATTAAACCACCAATTTGGGAATTGAGGCCATCATTAGCCAACCATCGGTTGGAATTTGGGGCATTAAATGACGCCCTTAAAGTTTTATAAATAGTCAAAATCCTCATTTTGGTATTTCTTTACAAAGCTTATACTGTTTTGAAGCTTTTTGAGAGGAAGAATTGAGACTCTATGCGATTTTCGGTACGCCCTAGAAACCCTCTACTATCTGAACTTCTTTCTCCGGCAAGCGGTAACCTTCTCTTCTTTAACTCTCCTTTTACTTTTTCCCCCGTTCTTTCTCCTTCATTCTCTTCTTTTTTATGCATTTTCATTTCTGTGTTATTGTTTTTACCATGCTGTCCTACGATACACACTCCGATGATAGAGTGGGAAATAGGGAGATTGTAGAAGTGGGTAGTGATTCCTCAAGTAGTGATTCTGAGGTGTTGTTTCTTGAAGCACACCTCGAATCTAAGAATAAGGAGGTCGGCACATCGGGCTGATCTCAAAAGGAGGAAGGTGAGAGTGCTGTGACCGAGGGGATGTTAGATCCCCTTAAGACGCACTTTGATTTCCCAAAAAACGTGGTCTGTAGAGTCCTTAAGAAGTTAGATCGTCCCTCAGACATTGAGAGAGGGAAAATCTGTGCTTACTTCAAATGGTTTAAGGTTGGCTTGCGTTTCCCTCTACACCCCCTCTTAAATGAATTCTTTTGTTGGTTCAAGATTTGCCCTGCCGAGTTGAACATCAACAGCTGGAGGCAGCTTATGGCCTTCTTAGTGTTAGGTCATAAGAACGGGATTGAGGTAGATTTGGACCTCATATGGTGCAACATGGACATGAAGTACCATAGGTCGGAGGGACTGTACTACATGTCTTTCGACAAGAGGTTCATGCCCCTGACCTCGATACCCACTTCCAACAAGACGTGAAAGAAGTGGTGCTTCTTCGTCAATAGAGGCTGGAAACATAAAGACTATGAGGACTGGACGAGTTTTTTCCCTCAGTATACTGGCTTCAAGGGTGAGCCTACAGACCTTTGGAATTTAGTTGTGACTTTCTTTTTTCAGTTCTATCTAACTTTACGTTGTTTTCTATTTTGTGTTACAGATAAGAAAGCTTAGAGGAGGTCAGTCTTCACTCTAGAGCTCCAAGAGAAGTACCGGTGGCTCTTGAAACCCTTAGACCGACCCTACGACCAGATCTTGATGCTTTAGAACTTTACGGAGGCGAATTTGGTCAAGAGCAAGTCGGCCGCCTTGAAGAAGTTCTTGTTGTCGAGCTGGACGTTGGGCCCGAAAAAGACTGGGAAAGCCTCTAGTCCTGTTGTTCCTCCCCCTCCTTAGAAGAAGAGGAGGACTAAAATGGGAGCCTCTAGCTCTCCAGAGCGAATAGTCTCTGAAGAACTGGTTACGATAATCACTCGGGAGAAGGTGCCGCCACCCCTAGCTCCGCTTGCAAGTTCGGCCCCTTGCGGCAAAGGGAAGCTGAGCTCGGTCCTTGCTAGCATCATCTCGGCTAAGAATGGAAAGGCCATTATCAGAAGGGCCTACAAGGAGGTGTGGGTTTCAGCCTCTGAACGTTTCAGGGGCGTGAAACCTTGCCGAATTGCCAGAGACCTTCTGGTCTCCCATATAAGGGTAAGGACTCATTTACTTAGGAAAAATTTTTGCTTTCCTTTTCTACTTCTATTCTGAATGGTTTAAACTTTGCATTTATGGTTTTTTGCAAGCTGTCCATGCCATGGCCGCAATCATGGACTTTCTAAAGGGGTCTGAGAGGGAAGAAAAACTCCAGGCCGAGTTGGACGAGGCTTGCCTCCAGCTCAGGACTTCCCACTCAGCCTCCCACTCTTTTGATGAGAAGTTTAAGGAAGCTTTGAATAATGTGGCCATTCTAGAGTCATAGAGGGATGACTTGGCTTTTGAGCTAGAGGCCCTGAAGAAAGAGAAGGAAGAAGTGGAGGTGGCGAAAGCTTAGAAGCTGGCCTCCAGCATTCAAGCTGCTAGGGAGGCGGTTAGAGAAGAAACCGAGAAAGAGCTTAGAGATGAGCTGAACCAACTGGGCAATGAGTTCGTGGATCATGGGTACGAGCTGTTTCGTAAAAAGATCCAGAAGCTGTACCCCAACCTTGACATTTTCGGAGTGGACGAGGTGTAGTCGGATGATTAAAAGTTGAGTCCCTCGAAGGTTACCCCAACAAAGATCACTGAAGAAGCCGCCCCTGCCTCGGAAGCCGCCCTTGCCTTGAAAGCTGCCATTGCCTCGGAAGCTGCCCCAGCCTCTGAAAACCATAGATTAGGGTGTTTTTTCTTTATTTGTTTTGTTTATTTTTGTTTTTGGTACCACTGTACTCTTCTGCCCTTTCGGGCTTATCAATGAAAGACTTCATTTATCTTAATCTTTTATGTACTTAAACCCGACACATCTGTATTCAAAACATAATCTTTAAGCCTAAAAAACTTACACAATTAAGTCGAGATAAAGGTGCCAGACCTAAGTAACTTCAATTGAACTACTATGAATACTTCAGACCTGAGATATTTGCAATTAAGTTAAGATAAATCTTCAAACCTGAATCACTTGTTAATTAAAATGTAGAAACTTTAGACTTAAAATTCTTGCAGTGAAGTCAAGATAAAATATTCAGACCTAAAATATGACGGAGTTAAGATCGAACCTTTAGATCTAAGATACTTGTAATTAAGCCAATATCAGACCTGATATATTTAATAATTGAGATGACCGAAAGAAAGGACCAGACCTGAGGGTCTGTACATTGAATGGACTAGGCCTAAAGCACTTGTAATGAACACGAGGCTTTAGGAGTCATTGATATAGACCAGACCTGGGGGTCTGTGCACCTATAGTACTTGTAATGGATACAAGGCTCATAGGGGTCATTTAGAATGGATCAGACCTGGGGTTTGTCCATTGAATGGACCAGGCTTACAACACTTGTAATGAATACAAGGCTTATACGGGTCATTTGGAGTGGACCAGACCTAGGGTCTGTGCATTGAATGGGCCAGGCTTACAACACTTGTAGTGAATACAAGGCTCATAGGGGTCATTTGGGATGGACCAGACCTGGGGTCTGTGTATTGAATGGACCAAACCTACAACACTTGTAGTGAATACAAGGCACATAGACATCATTTGGAATGGACCATACCTGGGGTTTGTGCATTAAATGGACTAGGCCTACAACACTTGTAGTGAATACAAGGCTCATAGGGGTCATTTGGAGTGGAGCAGACCTGGGGTCTATGCATTTAATTGGAAGCACTTAAAAAGAAAAAGAAAGATTCTATTGATAGTACTTTCGTAAGTGCTTAACATTCTAGGGCCTAGGCACAGGCTTCCTGGTTACATCCTCCAACCAATAGGTTGTGGGCCTAATGATCTTGGTAACCATATAGGGCCCCTCCCAATTAGGGGAGAGCTTTCCCATGGTGGGATCTTTAGTGTTTGGGAATACCCTTCTTAGGACGAGATCCCTGAGCTGGAAGTCGTAGGGTTTTAGCCCTTGATTGAAGTTGTCAGCTATTTTGTTTTGATATGCTTCAGTTTTGATCCTGGCTTGCTCTCATCTTTCTTCTGGTGGTTTGGTAAGCCCAGAGCACTCCGGGGAGTTCTTCAACCCACCTTCCATTGGCCTATTCCAATATTTTCTTAATAGCATCAAGGATTGTGCGGTTGGTGACTTCTGCTTGTCCGTTAGCCTGGGGATGCCCTGGCGAGGAGAAATAGTGATTGATGTGCAAGTCTTCACAGAACTTCCCAAACACCTTTCCGGTAAACTGCGTACCATTATCAAAGATGATGACATGGGGTATGCCAAACTTGCAGACTATGTTCCTCAATTTGAAGTTTTTCACCTCTGTTTCTGTAATATGGGTTAGAGGCTCGGCTTCTGCCCATTTAGAGAAATAGTCTATGACGATGAGCAAGTATCTTTTGTTCTATAGGGCCTTAGGCAGTGGTCCTATAATGTTTATCCCCCATTGGGCGAAGGGCTAAGGACTGGCAATTGGGATGAGCTCGTGATGGGGTTGGTGCTGGTATGAGGCAAAACGTTGGCACTTTTCGTACCTCCAAACATATTCTTTGGTTTGATTCAGCATGCTCAGCCAGTAATAACCCTAAGTCAGAGCTCGGTGGGCTATGGTCCTACCGCTGTTATGGTTTTCACAGACTCCTTCATGTATCTCGACTTGGATGTACTAGGATTCTTCTAGAGACAAGCACCTTAGGAGAGGTTGAGTGTAGGATCTTTGGTAGAGATTTCCATTTAAGATCAAATACTGGGTTGTTCTGATCCGAATCCTTCAGGCTTTATTTTTATCTTCTGGAAGCAGTCCTTCCTGTATGTACTGGAGGATAAGAGTCATCCAGTTCTCGCATTGTTTGGAGATTCAAGTGGATTGTACTTCCTTGATGCTTGACTTCGGTTGGTAAGAAAACTTTACTGTTGAATCTCTTCTAACTTGAGATGAGAGGCTATGTTTGCTAGTGCGTTAGCTCTAAAGTTCTGGCCCCTTTCAATTTTCTGAATAGTGAATTTTTGGAAGGAGGTTTTCATCAAGTCTACCAACTCTGAATATCAAACCATTCTGTCATCCTTGGCAGAAAATTCTCCCAAGACTTAGCTTACCACTAGTTGGGAGTCCCAAAATGCTTCGAGGTTTTGAGCTTCGTATTTCAGGGCGAGCCTCATACCGAGAACGAGTGCTTTGTATTCGACTTCGTTGTTTGAGGTCCTCAATCCCAGGCTAACTCCCTTTTCTGTTGTAATTCCATCTAGGGATTGGAGCATGATGCCAATTCCCGAACCCCTATTGGTGGATGAGCCATCAGTGTAGAGTTGCCAAACAATGGCATCCATGTTGTCTTGGGCTTTATCATATAGTGTTGGAGTGAACTCTGCCACAAAATCTACCAATGCCTAGCCTTTAATGGAGGTCAAATTCCCCCAATTCTACCGACCACTTGACCAGTTGTCCTGAGATTTCAGGTTTGTGTAGAATCGACTTCAAAGGGTAGGATGTAGGGACTACAATAGGATATGCTTGAAAGTAGGGTCTGAGCTTGCGAGCGGACATCACTAGGGCGAAGGCCAACTTCTCAACTTTGAGATATCTTCTCTCGGTATCTGGAAGTGCTTTGTTGATGTAGAAAACTGGCCTTTGAATCCCTCTATCTTCTCTGACTAGTGTTAAGCTAACGGCATTTTCTGACATTGCCAGATACAGAAGTAGCTTTTCCCCTTGTATTGGTTTGGAAAAGAGCTCGGGGGAGGCCATATATTGCTTTAGTTGCTGGAAGGCTTTCTCGCATTCAGGGGTCCATTCAAGGGCTTTATTCCCCCTCAAGGCTTTGAAGAACAGGAGGCACCGGTCCGTAGATTTGGAGATGAATCGGTTCAAAGCTGCTATGCTTCTATTCAAGCCTGGGATATCTTTCTTGGTCCTCGGTGATTCTAGCTATATCAAAGATTTAATTTGTGAGGGGTCTACCTCAATTCCCTTCTAATAGACCAAAAAACCCAAGAATTTTCCTTTAGTGATCCCGAAGGTACACTTTGAGGGGTTCAACTTCATCTTGTGTTGCTTCAGTATACTGAACGTTTGACTCAAGTGTTGGATATGGTCATTCTTCTTTAGGCTCTTGACCAATATGTCATCTATGTAGACCTCTATTGTGCTGTCAATCAAGGGGTTAAACATTTTGTTCACCAATCGCTAGTACATGGCGCCAACATTCTTTAGACCAAACAACATCACTCTATAGCAATAGAAACATCGTTCAGATATGAAGGTTACATTTTCCTGGTTTGGAGGGTACATCTGAATTTGGTTGTACCCTAAATATGCGTCCATGAAGCTCATAAGCTCATGTCCTGTAGTTGTATCGACCAACTGATCGATCCTTGGGAGAGGAAAACTATCTTTAGGAAGGGCTTTGTTAAGGTCTGTATAGTCAATGCAAACCCTCCATTTGCCATTCTTCTTTTTGGCAAGAACTATATTGGCGAGTCATTTTGGGTAGTATACCTTCCTTATCATTCTGGCACCCAACAGCCTTTGGACCTCTTCGTTGATAATCTTATGCCACTCAGGGGTGAAGGTCCTCATCTTCTGTCTCACTAGAGGGTGGTCTGGGTCAATCATTAGCTTGTGGGAGATGAGATTGGAATTTATCCCTTCCATGTCTTTAGTTTCCCACGCAAAGACTAACAGATTGTCTTTTAGGAATTCAACAATCTCTTTCTGCTCGGAGAAGGATAGATCTGAGTCAAGTTGTAAATAGCACTCTCCCTCTTTGGAACTTACCAGCACTTTAACAGGTTCCTACTTTGGTTTGGCCAGGCTGTCCCTTCCCTTGGCACTTAATGACTCGTCAATCTTGGAGAGGCATTCCTCTGTCTCGTACAGTTCAGAAGATGCAGGATTTTCCTTTCACGAGGGTGTTGTGATTGCTATTTGAGGGTTTTTTTCTTTAGCGCGAGAGTGTGGCACTCTTGGGCAATTGGCTGACGGCCCCTAATGGTGCAAACCTTGTCACTCTAGACGTACTTCAGGCACTAATGAAGGGTCGAAGTGACCACCCCCATCTAATTGAGCCATGGTCTTCCGATGATGATGTTGTAGGGAGACTTGGAGTCCAGGACCATGTATTCAGAGATCAATGTCTTCTGAGCATCCCCCTCTCCCATTATGGTTGGGAGGTCTAGCGGGGTGCTGAGGTCCCATTGAATCCTGCCATTACAGCGGTGGTGGCCTTGATATCATTTGCGCTAAGCTTCATGTGTTGAAAGGGTTTATAGAATAGCACGTTGGTGGAACTTGTTGTGTCTACCAGAACCCTCATGATCTCAAAATTCATAATCTTGAGTGAGATGACAAGGGCGTCACTGTGGGGGGCAATGTACCCCAACGAGATCTAGCTCTGAGAACTGGATATGAGGTGCAGGCCTTAGCCTTTTCTCAATGGCAGAGATCTGGAGGATGTTAGGTTCTGCTCTTGCCTCCAGAGCATAGCGTTTCCTGGCTCGGTTGGATATTCCTGTCATTGCATTGTCAGCATGGAGGACGAAGATGACCTGATTATTTTAGCGCGGCTGTTCATTCCGAGCCTCCCTTTGTTCAGGCCTCTGTTCTGGCCTTCTTTGTTATGGCCTATCATTATGGGGGTTTTGTCTCCCATCCTTTCGGATGAACTCCAGCAGACGCCCTCTTCTAATAAGTTGTTCGATCTCATTTTTAAGAGCTCTACATTCATCGATGGTGTGCCTATGGTCTTTATGAAAGCCACAGTATTAGTTCTAATCTTTAAGCCGAGACTACTTTTCAATGGATCTGGCCACCTCAAGTCCTTACGTGTCTGCACCTGTTGGAGTATGTGAGTGAAGGAGGCATTCAGAGGTATGAATGTTCCGTACCTCCTAGAGTTGAGGTTGTTTTGAGCTCTAGGCATCGTCCTCTTGTCAGGACTTCTAACCCTCTTCTTGGTTGCACCTGAATCCCTCTTCTGGGTATGGTTGTCCTTCTGAGCTTGCTTTTTAGCCTTTCGGACAGATATCTTTGTATCCTCCAAGTTTATGTACTTTCGGGCCACCTCCATAAGTGCTGCCATGTCAGTAAGGGGATTTTTTGTCAAAAAGTCCTAAAAACATCTAGGGCCCAAGCTAGAGGTAAGGACAGCCACTAGGAAGCTCAGACTGCAGTCTGTTACCTTTGTGAGCTCTGTATTCCCGCGAGCAATGTATTCCCGAAGTGATTCCCCCTTGGACTGCTTTATGGTTAGTAGGAATTCCAGACCCTTTCTCAACTTTTTGCTGGTCAAGAATCGATTAAGGAATCTCCTGCTGAGTTCATAGAAGTTGATGATCGACTCCTTAGGAAGGCTGTGGAACCACTTCAGAGCGGTACCCTTGAGGCTCATCACGAAAGTATGGCACATAAAGGCATCGGTAGCTCCATGCAAGGCCATCATGTGTTGATAGTAGGAGAAATGGTCCCTAGGATCCTTAAACCCCTCATATAGGGTGAACTTCGGGACAATGAATTTCTTAGGTCACTCTTCCACCATTATGTCGGGAGTGAACGAAGTGGTGAACCTCCCGAGCAGCTTTGCTAGTTCATCCTGCTCTAGAGGGACGTGTACCCCTTTGGTGAGGACAGTTTGTTCTATAAAGTCTGCTACTTTCTCCACCCTTTGTGGAATTTTAGGCAGAATTGGCTGTTACTGCCCTTGCCTCGCAGCCTCAGTCCCAACTTTTAGGGGTGATCTTGCCTAGTAATGATAGGAGGGTGTTGCCCCTCTTGGACTGGGGGTACTAATGCCGACGGGGGCTGAAAGTTAGGCGGCGCTAGATTGGCCCCTGAAGTTGCCGGAGTTGGAATCCTTGTTTTACTTTGGTAATGGACAGTAAGATGGAAGGTAAGCATCCCTCTCCCTGGTGCGGTCGATGGTTGGGGGTCACCCCCTATGTGAGTGGTACCATGGGGGTGTACCGATTGCACGTTGGGGGTCTCCATATTAGGAATTCCTCCGCCCGTGGTAGTGGTAGGAGGTCGAACCCCTTCATTAGCTACGCCTGCAAGAGGGTGAGTTGGATTGCTTTGTTGGTTTTAGGCCATAGAGGCCAAGGCCTAGGACATGGAAAGGAGCTACTCCTGCATAAGATCGAACTGGCGTTGGATCCGATCAAGCTGCTGTTGTATGTGATCGAAGGTTTGCCCCCTTCCTCTTCCAATACGAGGCTGGTTTTGGAGGTTTTGATAGCCTTTCCTTATACGAAGATTGGGAGCTATAGTTTCTTAAAGACAGGGGGAGCTATTTTTGACTGAGAATTTTGCAGGAATGATCGTCGTTTTCCACAGATGACACCAAACTGATGCTGCACTTTCTTATCAGTAGGGCTTTCACTCTTCGTCTCTTGTCAAGAACTCAGAAAGTGTGATCAGAGGGCCACCGGGTTGGCTCCGATAGTAGCAACACCAATGATAAATCAGTAAAAAGTAGAAGAAAGACTGAACTTGAAAGAGAATAATTGATTGTAATTAAAAAACGCACCTTAGGGTTGCATTTATAGGCTACTCGTCTCTTAAGTTGATTAGGATCTGGAGCCATAAAGTTCAGGATTTGTGGCTATCTGAAGATGACAGTTTCCTTATTGAACTCTGATCTCCGCAAAAGTAAGGATCAAAAGATATCCAAGAGAGGCAATTTCCGTGTTGCTTTTTGTTTCCTTATTCTGAGGTTAGTAGGGTGTGTAAGGCGATGTCCAGCTCAGTATATATTAGACACATACTTCGAGCTTTGCTGTTTGGGAGGGAAAGTCCCTACCGTTTTGTTCACGGGACGTCTATCAGATCTGAGTAGTTTTGTATCACTTCCTGACCTGCACATAAAAGCCTAGACACGTGTTAAGTTCGGGTTGGGCTATCATTTTATGGTACATCAATTAATAACTTTGAACATAATTTTTACGTGTATTCTTGATTTTGATACAAAATTTTTAATCTTTTTGTTTGTAACAAAATATATTATAAGCATGAATTTTTTTTTTCATGCATAATTTATTATATATTTTTTAAAAAAACTTTCATGTTTTACATAATTTTTTGTATACTAACAATTATAATATACAGTTATGATGTAATTATGATGTCACGATTCAATTTCAATTGACCTAACAATTAAACTAGTAATTCGTAATTTGGTCTTTTTTTCAATTTATTGAACGATTTAAGTTTTAAAACATTGTGCATAGACAGTGCTTTGAAGATAAATGAGCTTTAACTCAACACTTCATATCTTTTTGTCATTCTCTCTTTTCTTCTCTCATTTTTCTTCACCTCTCTGTCCATTTGTCTCTTAGCCGAAGGACCCTTTCCTTTCTCTGAATTGTATGTAGCAAGTTTGCCTTACTCATAGCACTCTATGGTTGGTATATATTCAAATAGTGTTGGAAAAATGGGGAAGAGTTGCATGTGTTTTAATAGGTGGGTTCGGGTGGTGCTGATGCGAACCTCGCCAAAAAAATAACGTGACCTGACAACGAAGAGAAACCCAAGATTGTTCTACAATCAGATCTGAATGGAAGACCTCGACTCATTGTTTACGAAAAATAAGAACCTTGGTATATATGACCTCAACTCGTTGTTTACGACAAACAAGAAACTCGGTATATTTAACCTCAACCCATTGTTTAGTGTGAAACAAGAACCTTGGTATATTTAACCTCAATCCGTTGTTTAGTGCGAAACAAGAACCTCGGTATAAGGAAGACGCCACAAACGATGGTGGAAATCCGTTTGATAAGTCGTTGGTGAACGCCACGGGAAATCTCGATAAGTTCAAATAGTTTTTCAAAGAACCGCAGATAAAATACTCTCTCAATTTACTTAAAAATTCATCATCTTGCCAAATGCAGCTACAAGTTCTTTTTAAAACACTCTATGAAACCCTAGGACCGAGTAAGGCCTATATTAAATAAAATATATGGGCTAAACATCTTCAAGCCCAAAACATCCTAAACTACCGACTAAAACTAATTAACAAAAATTCATTAAATAGTGCAGGTGCAGCAACTTCAGGCCCAATTTCGACCTTGATTAAGCCCGAATCTAGGAAAACTCAAAACATGAAAGTTGTATAACTATTTCTTGGCTTTCCATAGCATCTTGAATCATCTCAATTGGAGCTCGTATGAGATAGTTATGCCTAGATTACAACACGATGTCGAAACTATTCGAAAATCACCCAATTAGCGTTTAGTGCATCTTTAAACTTCCTTGCTCGTGCTCTCGTAACCGGCTTAATTGGGACTTGAACTAGATCCCTTGAAGTTGTGCTATGATTTGCATCAGGTGCTGTCACCTTAGCTCCATCCTCTTCTTAGTCAAATCTAATTTAGCTAACGTCATCTCTCTTTCTCTTATTATTATTATTATTATTATTATTATTATTATTATTATTATTATATATTGTTAGATATTGATTCGGTTAGATCAAAACTCATAATTATTGGGACATTTATAAAATTTGAATGGAGAGTTGTGATAAGATAAAAATTATTATCATTATTTGATTGATTTTGAAATTTAACTAACGCAGATATATATATCCTGCATTTTGGTTATAAGATGTGTGCAATTATAAAATAGTCATTAGTATCACATGTACGATTATCAGAAAAACTCTCTTGACTCCTCTCTCCGTTCTCTCTTAAAGATTTTAGAATTCAACTAGATAGGTCTAGTTGGAATTTTAGTCTCTAGTTAGTCTTATGATTACCTCTATCATTTAGATTTAATTAAATGACTATGGTGGCATCTTAGAAAACTATATCTCTAAATTTTCACTTGGCTTAAATAGGCTCATTTTATTCTATGACCACAAATTACATCATTATTTGCTTATCCTTTTATTTATTTATATATGTATACACACACACACACACACATACATATATATATATATATATTTGAATGTTCATAAATGAATTTTTGGGGTGTTACAATAGGTTCACTATTCTACTTTCCAATCAATGAACTAATGTAATTTCTCCAACTCAAACAATTAGCAAATTGGAAACAAGTGATTTCAATTTTCCCCAAAATCCGTCTATTTTTTCTTTTATTTTGTGAGTCTCTTGATGTAATGAGTAGGAGACATAAGAAATTTTTTACATAAATATTAAAGGAGTTTAATAATTATTTATTAAATATAATCAAAATGCAAAATTAATACATACAATAATTATTTATTTTGTTATTTATTAAAATTAGATGTATAATTAAGCTCAATAACATATTTCAAATAAGAAGTTTTATTATCTTGATTGATGCAGAGAACGAACGTACATGGGTTGGAATTGGAATACAACGGTGGTCGTGAAATAGAAGTGAAAAAAATGATGCTCGATGTAGAAGGGTTATAATTAGGCTAATTAGGCTAAAATGAAGTTAAACTAGGTTAGACTAGGTTATTGCTACTGCCAAGCCATGTCTAGCTAAATTAAGATAGAAACAATATTGCAGGATTTGATTAATCCAGGCTCCTGAATCTGATATTTGTTAGTGCTAGTTGAAAGTATCATGCACGTCTTCTACTTAGTTATTCGTGAGTTCATGAAATAACTTTTTTACATTATTTATGTTTTATAGCAGTTTGTCACAATCTCACATCGGTTGTAAGTAGAGAAGTTTTTGATTATATAAGCGATCTGGTATCTCTATCTATCAGTTGTAACTTTTGGATTAGAGCTGGACCCGTGACAGTAGTATCAAAATCCCCGGATTCAGATAGGAGAGTATGTCACGATACCTCTACCTATCAGTTGCGACTTTCATGTTAAACTGCTACTACGCTACTTACCATTATCAATTTCTCCCATGTTCCTAAACATGGGTTTAACTCTGAGTCGGCCAAGTTGATGCAAAATGTCCCGTGTCGTTCTTTATGCTTAGTTGTTCGAACATGGTAACTAGAAGTCCTCTTCTTTGTTGACACATGTCCCATGTCCTTAAAATTTTGATTTCAGTGTTGCTCAAATGTGTCCTTCGGTAAGGAACAAATAAATATACAGTTTATAAGAATTTATTTTTGAATAAACAAAAACATGTTTCAACTTTTTTAAAAGAAAAGTTCTTTTATAATAAGACATGATAATAGTTTTAATAAAAAAAAAAAATGAAAGATAACATTTTTAAAATTTAAGAAAAGAAAGAGTAAAAAAAAGTAAAACCAATAATGATGTGTTTGATAGATCTAAATAAAATTATATGAGTTTTATAATGCATTAAAACACGCTATATATATATATATATATATATATATATATATATAATCAATCACCTTCTTAAATATTGGAAATATGACATAGGACTTGAAAGGAAATTGGTATAACCCTCAAGTGGATAGGATCGAGTCATTTATACCAAGTCAATTATGGGCGTGAAAAATGTTAATGTTAGTTGTGAGTGTTTATATTCACAATTTAATTAATGCGTGTATTATATGTATTTATTTTATGTGTGATCACACTAGCATGTGTAATACACACATTAATTAGATCGTGAGTGTCTAATACATACATTACAAATGTCTATTTCATGTACGATCAGCCGTACACGTATATTACACGCCCCCATTAAATTGCAAGTAGCATTAACATTTCTGTTATGGGTGTTGGACCAGTGGGCCTTTTGATGGTTTGTGGATGTTTTGTATATACATGGACCCGACAAGTAGTCTCCGACAGTAGGAAGATCGAGGCCCACCAGAGCATGTTGGTACTATTGCATTCATAAAATATCATTGATTAATGAAGCTCAGCATTAAGAAGGTTCAGTTTTTCAGTTGATCTCATGTTTAGCAATTGATTAGGCCAGCATGGACCATATGGACCCTGTTGAACGTTTGATTTTAAAATTCAATAATGTGAATGGATTGGCAACTTTGAGTGTTCAAAAAACATAAGAGTTTTCATTTATCCTCTGCATTTGATTTAGAGTACTGGATGATAAATACCTACTCAGACTGTTGGACAAAACACCAATGAGTTTACTATTAGTACTATAAAAAAAAAATGGCTATTTAATTTCGGTTCAATTAAAGTCTCGTTCACGATCGATTCACGAGATAAAAAAATAAATTTGAACATATTTCGAGATTTGTTGATTTATTGAATTGAATTTGAGTTCAATTTGATAAGTTAATAGGTGGACTAATACTATAAAAAAAATAAATAAATAAGTTACTTAAATTCGACTTGTAATCGTCTTGATTAGAGGTTCTTTCAAAATCGGCTTGAGAAATTATCATTTAAGTTTGAACACAATTAGAGACTCGTTTATTTTAACGAGACAAATTTAAATAACGTATTACTCGAATCAACTTACACTCATTTATAACAATATTTACTATTTACTATTTGTCCCTAATTAACTTCGACTCTTTAAGCACTGGCCATATGTGCGGGTTGTCCTTCGTGTCTTTATTAGTGTGATACAATGGTTATGTTAAATGGGCCATTAATGACATTCAAAGTGCCCAAAACAGTATATTCATAAACTCAAAATGGGCTTTAGATGTGTAGGTACACAATGGGTTGCCCCCAGAGTCAATATAATATTACAAGCATACAACTAAGCTGAGGCCCATGGTCCAGATTTTTTTTATATCCTTTTGTAAGCTTCTCATTGCTTCATATTTTGCACTTGTTCTATGATCGTCAATAGATTTGTTGCTTCTTAAAACATAATTAATCAATATATTCTCCTCCATCTTTCGTCCAAATTGTTTTCTCTTTTCTTGGTAATAGTTTGGTTTCTTTTTTCTACTTTTTGTGATGACAAATTCGAACTATACTTTCTAGTGGATAAATTCTCAATATCAATAATAGAAACGTAAAAAGAAGAATCAAACAAGTTGAATTCTTCAAAAACTAAGTAAGGACTCCTTACCCAAACAAGAGAATAATTTCTCTAAAATTCAAAATTAATATTTTATTGATAAAACAACTTCATAATAAAGACCTATTATATTATATTTATAGAGTTAGAATACTACAATTTTCATTAGGAAATCAAAACTTCTATTTTTATCATAATCCTAATACAACTAAGGACTATTAATTTGAATAGAAACACTACAATAAAGCATAGGGAAAACACAATACTATTGTCTCTTTCTCAATCTCTCATTATACCTAATCTTAATGTGAAATGATTTTGTAGGAGAAATTTGATGTTGACTTGTATTTACCACACGTGCAAAAGGTAGTGGACGGGTACCTGGGGGTGCTCTTCAGGGATTACCATCACAAGCTGCACGTGAATTTTATGAAGGAGGTAGATGCAAGCAGAGATCCCCGCAGCAAGCCCTACAGAAGGGTGTCCTAGGAAAACTGGGTTGTCCTGTGCGACTGGTGGGGCATAGAAGAATTCAAGGTAATCAAATTGCACAATTAATATTTTTTGATAATTTATTATAATAATATTAACATTATTGTTTTAAATGTAAAGGTGGTTAGTGCAAGAAATGTGGAGAGTAGGAGCAAGCAGCAGGTGAATCACTATGATAGTTCACGTTCATTTGTACGCCACATGCTATGGTAATTAGAAGTCTATCTATTTTTTAATATTAGAAATACAACAATTCAAATCTTAGTTTAATAGTGTTATTATTGTTGCAGTGCGACCCGAATACTGGTCCGTTACCCAGCCCTAATGATCTTGGCACAGGACGCACTTTAGCCTAGAAAAGGGTTGGGTGGGACCTAGAGTCACAACCCTTCTACGTAAGTTTTTACTATATACATACCACTATTACTAAATTTAAATTTTATAAATATTTGTAGTATAGATAACATAACATTTATCATTTTAGAAGAGGAAATGCTAGATAGATGTGAAAAGTCGACCCCCGAGGGAGAGACCCTGATGACTAATGACCAGATAGGCGAGGTTGTTTTGGGGCAAAGGTATGGATGGTCCGGGGCATAGAGGCGGGGAGGCATGGATGGGTCCAGGGCTTAGGGGCGGGTGTTCGGTCGACATCGACATCATCTTCAGTGAACAACAATGCGAGATTCTAGGCTACCACATAGAGGGCTAATGCATCACAACGCCGTAACACTGAGTAGGAGCAGAGGTTGTCCCATCTTGAGGACATTGTTCAGACACTACTACAGCAACAGGGCGACTTTTCTTAATCTTGGTAAGTTTAAAAGTTGCATCATTTGTTAGAATTAGAAAATTTTGCGTATCCAATTCCCTCACGACTAATAAAATACACATGCTCAAACTTACGGAACACAATTTGGATACTCGGTTTACAACTTATGCAAAAAAAAAAAGGGGGTCTCAAGTGTCAAATGGTCCATTTTGGCCATTTGAATGCCCAAAATGCTTGAAAATGGTCAAAACACCACCAAACCAGCTCACACGCCATTAAACTAATAAAATATACATGCTCAAACTTATGGAACACAATTCGGATGCCCAGTTTGTAACTTATGCACAAAAAAGAGATTTAAGTGCCAAAACGACCCTTTTGGCCATTTGACTATCCAAAATGCCTGAAAATGGTCAAACGACCACCAAACCAATTCACACAAACCATTAAACTAATAGACTACACGTGCTTAAACTTACAAAACATAATTCGGATGCTCGGTTCGCAACTTAAGCAAAAAATGGGACTTGAGTGCCCAAAATGTTATAAAATGGTCAAATCACCACCAAACCAGCTCACAAACCTCTAAACTAATAAAATATATGTGATTAAATTTATAGAACATAATTCGGATGCCCAATTTGCAACTTATGCAAAAAAAAAGGGACTTAAGTGACCAAAATGACCCATTTGACTACCTAAAATGCCCGAAAATTTTCAAACCACCACAAAACCAGCTCACACACCTTTACACTAATAAAATACACTTGCTCAAACTTATGAAACACAATTCGGATGCCCAGTTTGCAACTTATTCAAAAAAAGGGACTTAAGTGGCCGCCCAAAATGCCCAAAAATGGTTAAGCCACCACCAAACCAGCTCACAATGCTTTAAAATAAAAATAAAATACACATGTTCAAACTTATGGAACACAATTCGGATGCTTGGTCTAAAACTTATGCAAAAAAATGGACTTAAGTGCCCAAAATAGCCCATTTTGGACATTTGACTGTCCAAAATGCCCAAAAATGGTCAAACCACCACCAAACTAGCTCACACACCTCTACATGAATAAAATACACATGCTCAAACTTAGGAAACACAATTCGGATTCCCGGTTTGCAACTTATGTAAAACAAATGGACTTAAGTGTCGAAATTGCCCCTTTGATTGCCCAAAATGCCCAGAAATTGTTAAATCACTACCAAAATAGATCACACACCTCTAAACTAATCAATACATGTTCTCAAACTTTCAGAACACAATTCGGATTCCCAATTTTCAACTTATGCAAAAAAAAAAAAGGACTTAAGTTCCGAAATGGCCCATTTTGGCCATTTAAACCCTCAAAATGCCTAAAATGGTCAAATCACCACCCAACCAGCTCAAAAACCTCTAAACTAATAACATACATGTTTTCAAACTTACGAAACACAATTCAAATACTCGATTTGTAGCTTATGCACAAAAAATGGACTTAATTGTCCAAAACAGCCCATTTTGGTCCTTTGACTATCCGAAATGCTCAAAAATGGTCAAAGCACCACCAAACAGCTCACACATTTCACGAATAATAAAATACACATGCTAAAACTTACAAAACACAACTCAGATGATCGGTCTGTAATTTATGCACAAAAAAGTGACCTAAATGCCCAAAACAACCACTTCTAGCTCCTTTGATAGCCCAAAATGCCCAACAACGGTCAAAACACCACCAATATAGCTCAAAAACCTCTAAAATAATAAAATACATGTACTCAAACTTACAAAAACACAATTCAGATGCCTGGTTTGTAACTTATGCACAAATAATGGACTTAAGTGCCCAAAACAGCCTCTTTTAGCCATTTGCCTGCCCAAAATGTTTGAAAATGGTCAAAGGATCACCAAACCAGTGCAGACACCTCATAAATAATAAAATACACATGCTCAAACTTGCAAAACATAATTCGGATGACCAATTTGAAACTTATGCACAAAAAGGGACTTAAGCGCCCAAAACAGCTCATTTGACCACCCAAAATGTTCGGCAATGGTCAAATCACTACCAAATTAGCTCACACACCTCTATAATAATAAAATACAAGTTCTCAAACTTATGAAACACAATTCGGATGCTTGATTTGCAACTTATGCACAAAAAAGGGAGTTAAGTACCTAAAACGGCTTCTTTTAGCCATTTGATTGCCAAAAATGCCTGAAAATGGTTAAACCACCACCAAACCAGCTCACACACCTCTAAGCTAATAAAATAAAATATTTCAAACTTATGAAACATAATTCGGATGTCTGATTTGTAACTTATGCACAAAAAAGGGACTTAAGAGCCCAAAAAGGCCCCTTTTGGCCCTTTTCACAGCCTAAAATATCTAAAATCAGTCAAATCACCACCAAACCAGCTCACACACCTTTACACTAATAAAATACACGTGCTCAAACTTACGGAACATAATTCGGATGGCCAGTTTGTAACTTTTTTAAAAAAAATTAATTTAATAATTTTTCTTAATATTTTTTTACTCACATCTAATTGTAAATTTCTTTTTTCATATTACTAGACTCTTGTGTCAGCCTAGAGGTGCACCGGACTGGGGCTGACAACTTCTTTCATCTTTTTATTTTAGACATTATGTATATATTTGGAATAATTTTTAATTTACTACTTAATTGTATTCAGAATTATGTTATAATTAAATTTTGTTACATATATGGCAATAATTTTATTTTTCTATCATTTGGAATACGATTGTATTATATTATTGATGACACGAGTTTGAGCAAGTGATATAAAAATTAGTTGAATGTAATAATTACATGTGTAAAAAATGTCAAAAGTATTGTTAGTAGCGCACAATGGGCACGACTAATAGTGGACTATTAGCAACGTACAATATGTGCCGCTAATAATAGTGGACTATTAGTAGTGTACATAGTATATGCTGCTAATAATGGACTACTAATAGTCTACTATTAACAATGCACACCTTGTGTGCTGCTAATTATCTACTATTAGTGGTGCATCTTATATAAATCTATTTGGTTTTTTTTAGTGACACTTATTAATGATGTTCGTTTTGACCGCTTCATTTCAAGGAATATTGGCGACGCTTGTGAATGCCGCTAATGCTCCTGTAGTGAAAACTAAAAATTCCTAATAAAAATTAGGAAACTAGAGAAATTATAAATAAATCAAAATAGGAAACTAAACAATCCTAATACAACTCTAAAATAAATATTCTTATTTTTAGGGTATCAAATCTATCCTACATCAATTTCTCCCACTTGAAAAAATCTTCTCATCGAGTTGATTGGATGTACACAACCACGAACTCGTCCATAACCCGATATCATTGGTTGAATCTCTTAATGAACAATCAAATATTCATGAATTTTTTCTACTACATTTTTCATGAAGTATGTAACTTTAAGCCATTTTTCTAATGATAATAATGTTATTGTAATAAAACAAAAATTATCTTTTTGATCTATTACAAGTTTAATCTTTTTGAAAGCATCATAATCATCATCATTCACTAATTAAAGTTCTGTCTTTATCTTTAAAGTTGACTACAGACATGGAAATTTCTTTTTTCTTTTCTATAAAAAAAAAAAAAAATTTGAAATCTATTAGTTTCACTAAATCCATACTTTGATCAACTAATTAGGAACTTTTATTTTCTTCATTCATCACAATAGGTTTTCAATCAATTCATATTCTTTATCATCTGTACCAATTGTTTCAACTAAACCAATAGAAATAAATTCAATTTTATTTTCTGTTAACTCATTGTGATCATCTTCAATGGATGAAATAAGTTAATCTGCATCTCCTATGGTAAGAAGATTTTTTACAAAAATGTTCACTTCTTTTAACAATTCAATATATTCAACCTTATCAATCAAAGTTATCTCAACAATTTCAAATTTTACTTTTGCTTTTTTCTTAGTGCATTTTCATGTTGGCCTATATTTAACTTTTAAAATCTGTAAATAATTTCTTAGCAAAAATCTTTCCATTAGTAGTCTCGTCATTCTTGACTATGAACGAATGTATATTTTTCTTTACAATTGTTTATGCCTCTGTAAATCAAGCTACCTTCTTTTTGCGAATCCAATAAGTTTACGTTCTGCCAAAAAATATTATAATCCAAATCATATATCTAATCATGAAAGTTTTTGAAATAAAAAATTACTATCAAAGTTAAGAAGTCTTTAATTGTGTATAGTTTTTGAATCGAAACGTGTAATTGCGTATAATTTGTTCGAATAGAAACGTATCCACGATTAAGTTGATTGTGAGCTCCATCGTTAATACGATACCTATTGTCTTCATGATTCTTTTGAATCTAAGACTCTAAACGAGTAACGGATGGTGTCCTACGTATGTCATTGATCGGATAAAAAATCCCATCTATACCAATTGCCATTGAGCCATATAAATCCTCGCTATAATGCCAAATAATGCAGCACAGAAACGTAAATAGAAGAATCAAATACAAGAAATTCCTTAGAAACCAAGTAATATGAGAACTCCTTACTCAAACAACAAAATAAATTCTTTAAAATTCAAAATTAATATTTTATTGATAAAATATGTCATGATAAAGACCTATTATAAGATATTTATAGAATTATAATACTAATATTTTGAGTAGAAAACTAAAACTCTTATTTTTATCATAATCCTAATACAGATAAAGACTATTAATTGAATAGAAAACTACAAATTCCAATAGTATTCCTAATAAAACTAGGAAACTAGAGAAATTATAAATACATTAAAATAAGAAATTAAACAATCCTAATACAACTTTAAAACAAATATTCTTATTTTTAGGATACCAATCCCTCTTGTGCATTTTGTTTGCATCCCTTCCTATTTTGCTTGTGTAGGCGGTTATTTCTAGTTAATTGGCCTGGCCAGTTTGCTATTATATTCTATTGAGTTTAAGTTGGTTTGTTGTATTGAGATTTGTTCATCGATATTGGCCTATGATTAGATCTCTTTTTGCTGTCAATCCGGTTGGGATGAAGTTTGAGTTCCATGATTCTTTTTGCATCTTTCTCCTTCTCTTCTTTGTCTTGTTGATGTGTCCTTATGTATCCTTTGTACATTTGTTTGCATCAATAAGATTTTTCTTCTCTTTGCTGATAAAAAAAAAAAATCCATCCTACATCGATCAACAATCAAATTTGGTCTAATATTAATTGCGTGAAGTCATGAAAAAAAAAAAGAATTTACAATCCAATTGAAATAATGAATGTGATTTGTTACCAAACTTCCTGATTTTAACATTGCGTTCATCTTTATCCCAAGCATTGTCACTTTCATCATACAAACATACCTAAACTTTGACCTCCATGTCTCTCTCTCTAAATACTGTACGTGATTTGAGCTACCATTAATATTAGTTCAAAAGGGCATACGGAAAAGGTTTATCATCAAGCATATTAATCACAGTTCCAAGTCCATTGATTAAGACCTTGAAGTTTTTAGTGTACAAGCAAAAGGTGTATTATCACTTGTATAGGACATGGCATGTTTTTCATTTTATTTTATTTTTTAATTTTTGTGAAATTGCACATCAAACATTGGAAAAATGACATGGACACAATGAGTATGTACAAGTGGACATGATTATCTCTTCTGGAAGGGTGACCTGGCCCATGGGCATGAAATTTAAGTGGTTTGTGACTCTTTGCCAGCTAAAGAATGCTGCCACTTCTAACCTCTCTGTCGTGCAACTTGTTTGTTCCACAAAGTTGGGGTCTTGCTTGTTTCCAAAATAAGGCAAGATTTTGCCCCCACCACACGTGTTAAATCCTTAGATATTAATTATATGTCCAGGACCATTCCCACGCCAATAAAAATATGACACATGTACAACAAACAAAAAGGGCGGTGGGATAGTGTACTTTTTTGCTTATGTGTCATGTACTCATTGCCCAGACCAATCAATACTTTTCCACAGTCCTAGCATTGAACTGTTTTGGTTGTACTACAGCTTGAAGACTGGCTATGGTTCCTTTATTTTTCAAAAATCTCATTTTGGTTGGTCTTTTTCTTTTCTTAAATATTTATATACATAATAATTGTGGAATATATTGAAGCAAACTTAGGAGTAATCTCTCCAAGTAGAGAGTGGGAATGTGTATGATTCAGATAGCACTTTCTAAATATGTTTCCCATGGTCATCCATCACTTGTAGTACTTCAACATGAATCTTAATTATTCAGTGTGAAAATTCTTGAAACCATCCTGAGTCGGTGGACCATTAGTCAATATTACAAAAGGCAATCCTCACTAGTCCAAAAAGATCATTCCAATCAAGCATGCTGCTGAGCTGGTTCATGTATCAGGACATTGATTCTTTTAATTAGTAATGCATGCATGCCAAGGGAGGTGGAAGTTTAATTAGAGAGAAAACCACTTTTAGACTCGATCCCTTGATGTATTTTAGAGAGAGAGAGATTAATTATCTTTAGTAGGTAGAACAAGCACTGTTTTAGCTAAAGAGTTAGCGTGCAAAACTGCAAATTAGAAAGCGTGTGATTCTCTTAAACACACGTACACACAAAGAACACACCATATGGTAGTGGATTTTTAAGTATTGTACACTCTAAAAGTTAGAAGAAAATAAAACAATGAGCACTTGCACAACAAATCCCATAAGTGTTTCCTTGGTCAAGACTCAATTTCCACAAATCTCTTGTATATGAAAGATGCCCTACCCTTGTGACCAATTATTCAATCACCTCACATTCTCCCCATAATCTATGCCTTCCATTCCATGTGCCACCAAACGCAATATATTCCATCATATCACCCCCTTTGTTTTCTCAATATTTGAGACTACTATAAGGTCTAACTTTATATTTATAGAAACAAAGAAGCCTACCCTCCTTTTTTTTTCTCAACTTTTGACTGCGATCTAACGTTGGTTTCTTATCATTTCTACTGTTAAGAGAACACTTCATACCTAATTCTTCAGGAATTTTTTGACACACTTTTGATTATCTAGAAGGGATTGACGCTCTTTTTATTTTCTTTTAATTTTTGAGAGTGCATGCACATAGGGAAGTGTGAGAAACCAACCAGATCAACAAGACCCAAAGAGAAGTATAGGTCCCATTGTGTTTTCTTGAATCAAGTAGCCTACCTTTTCAAACATTTAAAAACAAGATTACTTTCAAAGCATTAGCAGTTGGTATCTTTTTCACGTCAAGCAGGTCAGTTAGGGAATCTCCACTTAATTTTAATACCCACACATGTTATACATATTAATAAAGAAAGAGGACAGGACCACATGATTTGCATCCCAATTCCCATACACATTATTCTCTAGTGAGTGTTGGGTGCTCACCTACCCAAAAAAATTAAAGAAAGAGTGTTGGGTGCTTTGAGAAAAATTTCCACCAATACCTATATTTAGATTTACTTAATCTTACCTACCAAAGAAATTATAAAGGTTTTTGCTATTCAAACAATATTCACACTCTCTATAAATCAAGATGTGATACAAAGTGATTAACACTACTTCTTAGCCTACATATGTGTTAAATATTTTATTTTGACACATTTCTATTTGATTTGCCTTAGAATACAAGAAGTAAAATTTGATAAAAAAAAAGAAAAGGATAATTACACTCACCTCTTATGTGATATCAAATAATTAAATAAACATTTCATGTGATGTCTAAAAAGATAAGAGAAATTAATGTAATATAAAAGAATATTTTAGTCGTGTAAAAGAATTAATTAAAACCCTAACAGAAAAAAAGGTCGATATAATTTCAAAAAATACCGAAAATATTCCTATAATTGTTAGATAATTCAAGAAAGTCAATATAATTATCCAAAACAAAAAAATATGTTTAGTAACAAAAAGGCTGAGGCATTATGGTAACTGAGTAGACAATATGAATGACGATATGATTTTTTTTTTTTTTTTTTAAAAAAATTCAATAATAACCTAAGGAAAATCTTAGGAGATCTACTCAAGGATGTTCACATGTGGGTGTGCACATGTGTACACATGTGCACTCGTGGAGATGGTTGACTGGTATATATTCTTGTAGGAGTGTATGGCCCTTCAACTTACTAATGGCAATTCAATCAACTATTTCTTTGGTGAGGAGTGTGTGTGTGTGTGTGTGTGTGTTTTGGTTTTTTATTTTATATATATATATATATATATTTCCGGGGGGGGGGGGGTTCAATTAATTTCTACTCATCTCCCTGTGAGTGTGTCCTTGGATTTTATTGTCATTTTTTTGTAATAAATTTTGCTTCAAAGGTCAAACAATGTCAAAAGTAGATAAATTTTTTATTTTTCATACTATGACAACTTATGCTTGTCTTTAAAAAATGTTATTTGAATTTTCTGAAGTAATTCAAAGGTGGGATCTTAGTACGATTACACATATAATCAAATGTGGTTCTACAGGTTCATCTAGTTCAATAACTTAGGTTTGATGCCAATCTGGTTTCAAACTACAGTAATCATTGTCAGTATTAATTCATCTCTTGTGCATGAGATTGTCCCAAATTAATCATTGCCTATTCCATGTGCCAACTGCCTAAAACTGACAATAACCAACTTCTTGATTCCCACAAAATCAAATGATTAATCGTAATTAATTCATCATTAGCAATCCGGTCCCTTTTATTTTCCTCTTTCTTTCTAAGGGCAGTAGCAATCCCATGTTATAAGGGGAAGAAACTGATTACAAATCTAAGTGCGAAGCATGTGATATTCTGTTGTTGACGAATAATTAACCTCGGTTGTGCAGATTTTCCACTAGCTATGGGAATTGTTTTTTAATGGAATGCTTGATTGGTTAGCAAAAATACAAAATATAATCAGCATATGCATGTTAAGTGTTAACAACTTGTTGATGAGCTATTTATTAAACTCTTAAACATTGAAAGATGGTCTCCTCAATCAAGTTCAAAATAATGGAATCTTCGTCTTCAATTTCTCACTCTTTTGCTAATACTGTAAGCTCTAGTAAGAACGATAACTCTAACGTATCGGGGTGTGTGTGTGTGTGTGTGTGTGTCAAACAGTTTAAAATATATTATATCTCAGTGGGTGAGTAAATGCAGTGTAATACAAGAAGCATATCCTACAATTTTATAACTAAATGTTCATGATATATGATAAATAAGGAGCAATTCTGGTGTGAACAACTTTTATTTTATTTATTCCTTTCTTCCTTTTCTTAATATATATTAAAATTATATATATATATATATATATAGATATAGTTCAAGCACCTAATTAAGTGACATCAACTTGGCACTGAGCTTTTATTTTTTATTTGCTCTTTTTTATGAGTACTGCACCAACAACCAATTACAATCCTTGGGATTAGTTGGTTGATTTCTTTTTGCCTGATATTTTCATTTGTGTCGTTGTGCATTCCATGTGCCAACCGTCAACAAACGATAATAACCAACTTCTTGATTCCAATAAAAACAAAGGATTAGAGATTAACTAATTCATATTTGGGGCCATTCAATTAATGTTAACTTATATATCTGGCCCTTAAACAAAATTTTTGAGTGCTAAACATGTGATTCTTCCAGGCATCGGTTACCCTAGCTAGCTTTCCATGGAGATGGATAATCCACTTGATTATATTAAAAGATAAAACACATATCAAAGTCTAATCTATGGTAGTGGTTAACCATATGATCTTTCATTGAATAAAAGAAATCAAAAGGAAAGAACAGAACAAGGCTGAAAACCCCAGTTTGCATTTCATGGTGTACACACACACACACACACACATATATATATAAGCATATACTGGCTACTCAAACCATACAACATTATTGCACCCAAGTGTCATTTTGTGCAGTTGTACATTTGTCCTCTCATATCATGTAGCCTCTTGGTGCTTTGTCCTCTCATATCGGTCCAGCTAATTAATCAGATGAGCTGTGAGAATGCCAATTTGGGCAATGAAATGTCACTTCTTTCTTTTTGCAAGTAAAGTACAATAAAAGAGTTCGATAGCTTCTCATTTCCATCACTTGAACAAGTAGAACCTAAAACACAAACCACTACAAAGTAAAGAGTACCTAAAATAATGTACTTCTTTAGAAACTTCTTCCATCTTGTTTTAATTATGAAATATTATGCAAGTTGTGTACGTACTTGGCAGCACCAGTATGTCATTATGCCTGATTGATGGAAAAACGGCCCCCCATCTCACATTGATAATAGAAGAAAAAAGACTTACAACCATCAATGAAAGGAAAGGAAGAGTGCAAAAAGCATCTGAAACCAAATTGAAATGATCTATCATAATGTTAACGGCAAATTGAAAATTTTACTTGACAAAAATTCAAGTTCTCACCTCTTGTTTGGAGTATATATGATGGCCAACTATATTGATTATATATACTATTATTAAAATTAAAACAAAAAGATATAAATAAATATATAAAAATATAAATAATTTTAACTTACAGTATTAAAATAGAATAGAAAGAAGAAATTCGAACCTTGTAAATTTTATAATTTCTTAAGATGAATTTGTTCCCTCTCAGTTCTCAAGGTGATGAGAAACCGTCTCTTAAGATAGAACAAATTTCAATTCTAAAGATGCAACACTTCAATCTTTAGAATCCAGTGAACACAACTACGACAGTACTTGAATTATGCAGAACAGAAATTTATAGAGAGAAAGAGAGAATGCAATTTTTCGGATGATGGAATGCAATGCAGAATTGAGTATTTATAGACTCAAATGAACTTGTTCGTGAATGGTTATGACCATTCGAACAGACTATAAGATGGTGATAGTTCAGTCATGAAACGCCACTGTTTTAGAAGCGTCACTATAACTCCTAAGACCACGTTTGGTTCGACAAAAAATTTAAATAAATTTTGTCTAAAAAATATATACTTAACAGGACCTAGGACCCAGGACCCAGGACCCAGGACCCAGGACCCAAGACCCAAACCCGAGCCCGAGACCGGCCCGGCTCGGTTCGGTGTGGGGCAGCGCGCACGCGCGTGGGGTAAGCCCACTTAGCTTAGGTCTTCCCCTTTCTACAAAACTGGGGTGCCCCTTGGGGCCCAACCCACTTTACAAGGAAGGAGTATATATACTCATTAGAACTTTAATAGCCAACCAATGTGGGACAAAGGTCATTTACCACTTTACAATAAGTGTTCAAGTGAGGACTTTAAGAGTCAATTTCTCTTTCATTACTTAACGAGTTTGGACAAGTTAATATGTGTGATTTATCTTCTCATGGAGGAGAATACATTTCAATGTGGATCTACCTTAAATTATATGTGGGACCCACATTAATTAAGGCTCAAAGTTGACCCATATTTAAAACCGTCCAACAATCCCCCACGTGAATGAAATTGACTGGAATTTAATGCAAATAAAAATACAGACACTAGTTTGAGTACAGTGAAAAGGTTACTGCATTGGGTTAAGTAGCCTATTGGCTTTGAACTTGCCCTAGTGAACGACTATTGGGTTTACTCAGCTAATCAGTGGACATGAAGTCTTTGAACTGTCAATCGTTTGTGTAAACCAAGACAATAGAAATCACACAATACCCTTTTAGACACAGTTGGTTCTCACGTTTGTGTTCATTTTGGCCTTGAACACCTCTTAGTTCCGTGAGTGTTTTTAGAGAATTCAACCTTTCAAAATTCTCATAGAAGCGGCACTTTCTTAATCACATAGGTGATTTCTATAAATAGTATCCTGTAATACCCCACTTGGACATTTTTTCAAGATATAAAGATCATTAAAAGCGTAACTTGTCCTGGTTCTCGTGGCAGATGTGCACTGCCTCATCATAAGAATGGTTAGGAGTACATATCTCCTCAGTGCGTACTGAGTTACTTCATAGTTCGGTTGGCCCTTTGAACCTAGATCTTGGGATCTCCAGTCAACTGGGTTTGGTTGCCACTATAACAACTCTTGTTCAGACATAGGCTTTAAACCCATTCCTTTCGATGAACTTTCCACTTGCTCTCGTGTTAAGCTTTTTGTAAGTAGATCCGCAATATTATCTTTTGACTTTACATAGTCAATGGTGATAATTCTATTCGAGAGCAATTGCCTAACGGTATTATGTCTTTGACATATGAGTCATGACTTACCATTATACATATGACTTTGTGCCCTTCCAATTGTTGATTGACTATCACAAAGTATACAAATAGCAGGCATAAGTCTTGACCAATTTGGAATATCTTCTAAGAAATTATGAAGCCATTATGCTTCTTCTCCAGCTTTATCTAAAGCAATGAATTCAGATTCTATTGTAGATCTAGCAATACATGTTTGTTTGGAGAATTTCCAAGACATGGCTGCACTTTCTAGAGTAAAAACATATCCACTTGTGAATTTTGAGTCTTTTGAATTAGATATCCAATTAGCATCAATATACCCTTCAAGTACAGCTGGATATCTCGTGAAGTACAATCCATAATTTTGAGTATATTTTAAATATCCCAAAAGTCTTATTATGACTTTCCAATGATTGTTTCTTGGATTACTCATAAATCAACTAAGCTTACTTACAGAATATGCTATATCAGGTCAAGTGTAGTTCATGACATACATTAGACTACTTATTATACGATAATACTCTAATTGAGATATGCTTTCACTAGTATTTTTAGCAAGATGAAGACTTACATCCACTGGTGTCTTTACAGGATTTATGTTATACGTCTTGAACTTATCAAGTAATTTCCCAATGTAATGATCGAGATTGAGATAAAACAAGTCCATTAGACATTCTAGAAATTTTTATTCCTAGAATAGTGTCTGCGACACCTAAATCTTTCATATCAAATCTACTAGATAACATTTGTTTTGTAACTTTTATTATATCACTGGTGCTACCTAAAATTAACTTATCATTAACATAAAAACATAAAATGACATATCCTTTTAGAGTGATTTTGACATACACACATTTGTTACACTCATTGATCTTGAATCGATTTGACATCATTACATTGTCAAATCTCTCATGCCATCGTTTTGGTACTTGTTTTAATACATAAAGGGATTTGACAAGCTTACATACTTTCCTTTCTTGTCCAGGAACAATAAATTCTTTGGGTTGTTCCATATATATTTCTTCATCTAACTCACCATTTAATAAAGCAGTTTTTACATCCATTTGATGTATTTCTAATCCATTTAAGGATGCTATTGCGATCAGCATACGAATGGATATGATTCTAGTAACTGGTGAATAAGTATCAAAGTAATTTAATCGTTCCTTTTGCTTATAGCCTTTGACAACAAGCTTGCTTTATATTTCTCTATTGACCCATCAAATTTCATTTTCTTTTTAAAAATCCATTTGTATCCTAATGGTTTGGAACCAGGTGGAAGATCTACTAATTCCCATGTATGATTTTGCATGATGGATTCAATTTCACTATTGATTGCTTTTTTCCAATATGAAGCTTCAAGAGAGGACATTGCTTCCTTGAAGGATTGAGGATCATTTTCCAACAAATATGTTAGAAAATCATGTCCAAAATAAGTTGATTTCTTTGCTCTCTTGCTATGTCTAGGTTCATCAATTGTAGACTTTTGGTCTATATTTTCATGATTATTACTAACTGTAGCTTCTATAGGCCTTTTATGTAAACTTGATTCATGTGTCATGTTATTAGGAAATATATTTTCAAAAAATGAAGCATCCTTCGACTCAATAATTGTATTAACATGCACATTAGGAATCTCATATTTATGAACAAGAAATCGATACGCACTACTGTTATTTGTATAACCAATGAATACATAGTCAATAGTTTTTTATCTGATCTTAACCTTTTTAATTAGGTTTAGGAATTGCCATTTTTGCTAGACACCCCAACACTCTTAAAAATTTATAGTAAGGTCTTTGACCTTTCTATAATTGATAAGGTGTTTTATGAGTTTTCTTGTGAGGTACCTTGTTGAGAATATAATTTGCGAAAAACAAAGCTTACCCCCACAAATTCTAAGGTGAACCAGAACTTAACAATAAAGCATTCATCATTTCTTTTAATATTTGGTTCTTGCATTCAGCAATACCATTGGATTGAGGTGAATAAGGAGTGGTAGTTTGGTAAATGATTCCATGTTCTGAACGGAACTCCTCAAAAGATAAATCATATTCACCACCTCTATCACTTCTTATTGCCTTCATCTTTTTGCTAAGTTGATTCTCAACTTCATTCTTGTAATGTTTGAACATTTCTATGGCCTCATCTTTGCTTCTTAGCAAATACACATAATAGTATCTTATGCAATCATCAATAAAAGTAATAAAATACTTTTTTTTCCCTCTAGTTTGCACAAACATTAAATCACATATATCACTATGAATTAAATCTAGAGGTTCAATACTTCTTCCAATAGAGTAAAAAGATAATCTTGTCAATTTAAATTCTACACAAGTTTCACATTTGTGATTAGGATTAATATCAAATTTAGACAAAAATTCTAAATTAATTAATCTACGTAAAGTGTCATAATTAACATGTCATAATCTAGCATGTCAAATATTTGAAGACTCAAGCAAGTAAGTAGAAGAATTAATATTATTATTAATATATTTTGGTACAATAGTCATTACATTCATCTTAAAGAGCCCTTCGCTCAAATAACCCTTTCCCACAAACAGCTCATTCTTAGTAAGCATAAATTTGTCAAACACAAAGACTAATTTAAAGTCATTCTTGCTAAACAATGATCCAAAGACTAAGTTTTGCGAATGACAAGCACATGAAGCACATCATTAAGAGTGAGTTCTTTGCTAGATGTTATTTTTAGTATCACTTTTTCGTGTCCTTCAACTTTGGAACTCGAAGAATTGCCCATGAATAGTTATTCTTGGTGCTCTATAGGTTTGTAGGTAGAGAACATCCATTTGTTTGAGCAAATGTGGTGTGTAGCCCCAGTATCTACCCACCATTCCTTGGTATTTCCCACCAAGTTACATTCAGATACAACAGTGGAAAGATTCATATCAGCAATATCAACTGAAAGCTTGTCACATTCTGTTTTGTTTGCTTAAGCATTTTATTTATTTGAGTTCTTTGGTTTGCGATAGTCCTTTGAACGATGTCCAAGTTTACCACAATTGTAGCACTTTCCTTTGAACTTTTTAAAAACTTGAGAAGGACCTTCACCTTTATGCTTCACTTTATTCTTTGAGCCTTGTTCAATAACATTTGCCTTAACCCCTATGGGATAATTTCCATTCTTTTTAGATCCTCGATTGTTTTCTTCAATCCTTAGTCTCACTATTAATTCTTCAAGATTCATCTCTTTGCGATTGTGCTTGAGATAATTCTTAAAGTCTTTGTATGATGGTGGCAATTTTTCAATCGTAGCAACCACTTGAAATGAATCACTTAGAGAAATTCCTTCAGTATGGATGTCATGCAGGATCACTTATAGATCTTGAACTTGGCTTATAACTGTTTTATGGTCTAACATCTTGTAGTCAAGAAATTTTTTAACTATGAATTTCTTCATGTCAGCATCTTTAGTTTTGTATTTCTTGTCTAAAGAGTCTCATAGTTCCTTTGTCGTTTTGATTGAACAATATACATTACATAATGTATTATCCAATCCATTCAAGACATAATTTTTACACAAGAAATCTGCATGTTTCCATGCATCAACAAAAACCACTTTTTCCTTATCACTTTCTCCTCAACAAGTATAGGAGAATCTTCATGAAGGAACGTTGCCAAATTCAGGTTTGTGAGATAGAAGAGCATATTTTGTTGCCAAAGTTTATGTCACGCCCCGAATTTTCACAAACCCGGAGAATGAGTGAAATAAACAAAAGGGAATAATAAAGGACAATAAAATGCATTTCAAACACTAACCCAATTCATGTTCTGATACTAATCCATGAAGCCTTGCCCGTTGTTTCATAATATACAAATAAACATATATAGTTTATGGTTTATGCCCTTGTACAACATCAAAATATGCCCCAAAGGCCAAAATCCTCCATGATCCACATCTCCTCTACTCTCCAAGACTTCCTCAAGTTTCAAGTATCAAGAGCATCATCTGTAATATGATATCTCACGAATGGGTCAACTTAACTGCTAGTATGACATAATGCTAATGGAAGAAATAAGATAAAGGCGTGGCATATGCAAAATATACATTTATATTCTAGATACTTTCCAGTTCATTAATACGATGCAATGAAATTATGCATGACACACCCATGCACTCTATGCCACACTCATGTCTCATTTACGGACCGCATTCGATGGATCTGAGTACCAACACCCGTTCACAGGCCTCCCCCCGTTGGATCTAGGTATCAATGCAATGGCCAATTTTGGGTTTTTCACCACAGGATTTACACCCTCATAATGCATAGCACCACGTGCTCAGCCCACACTATGTTTTCAAAAGATTCACCATATGTCAATATGCTTTGATTTCACCACACAATAATATAATCTCAATGAAGCATGCTTTAAATAATACATCATACTCGAAGCAACAATGACATTTAAATCACAAAACTTGTTCCACATGAATACATGTCTCATACAGTCAATTTAAACACATGGTCACAGTTCACGTTCATCACTTTACTAAATTCTCAAAGAATGCAAGAAACACCCAAGCACGTAAATAGCTAACTCTAAGTTATCAAGCAAACATATTCCAAATAATTTTCCAACAACAGTTAAGCATATAATCATTCAATTTACTCATAAAATATTTCTAAACTTAATTCTATTTTTTACTTAGCAAAACATCATACCTAGAAGGGTTTTTCTCAACCCTTGGGAGTCGTGTCTACTGTGTAGTCGAACCAAACAGTGTGAATGTAGAAAGTCAAACCGCCTTCTCCTTTCCTTTCAGTGTTCCTAAAAATCATGAAATATAACTCAGTCTATTACTACTTGGATTATGCTATTCATCAAATTTTATACTTTTATTTCATGAGTTTCTATTTTACTAAAATAAAATATACCATTGAATCTGAAATGTCGAAGAAAGTCGGTTTAGGCTTTCGCGGAATTCAATTAAGGCATTTGTACTAAAAAGGGAAAAACGGTCATTTCACACTTTTTTAGGTCTTTTATTTTTTTGCGAGACCTCTTTTCATAAATCGGACTCCACGGTTGAGTCTGGAATGCTCGAAATAATAAAAATTCACCATTCGTTTACTTTAATCAGAGTTAATTTGACTACTTTTTAACTCAGTAGCATTTTCATAATTTTTCTTTATTTTTAATTAATTAATTAAATTAATATTTTATTCTGGGGGTCTAATTATAAAAATCATAATTTTTGGGGTTACTTTTAGAATTTTCCAATTTCGTGGGGTTAAATCAGAATTTCTGATTTAACTAGTCTAAATCAAAATAACCAAACAGTAGCTAATCTTTAAAACCGGAATAGGATATCCCTATCCCCAATTTAATTTCAATTTCTAATTTCTTACACTTGTTTCCAAACAGCCCAATTCTCACTTAAGTTATAAACTGAAACGACACCGTTTCAGGGTATCCAATACGTGCGGGTGGGTCGGATCTAACCCGACCCGAAGCAAAAGCCAAACAGTAGCTTCTTCTCTGGTGGAACCAGCTAGGGTACCGTCACCATCTTCGGCGACGTCGACTTATCTGCGATCGAGTTTCAGCTCTTTTTAAATGCAGTTTTCTTCAGTTTTTCAAGGAGATTCCATTTCTAAAGTTTTTAATTTGGTCCATCAAAGCCTCACGAAATTGAGGGAAATCGAATTTTCGGCCAACTAGAACTCTTTAATTTTGAGCCCTTTTTCTCTACTGTTTTAAGTCAGCTCGAGCTCTAATTCATTTCTGCATCATATGGGATCACATCTAGGCTAGTTAATCAAAGTTTCATGCATAAAATGTTGATGAACCCGAACCACTTTAAAAACCTACAACTATTGTTTTCCCTTTCAATTATTAACCATTTTTCCTAATTCTTTTTGCAAATGACTCTTTATTTCATGCTTAACATGACCCCATACTTAAAACTAGTCATCATGCTTCTAAAAAAAATTTAAAATAGAAACCAAGCATCACATACCTTTCCTGGGTTTCTTATTGGCGTATCACACCTCCCACTTTTTGCTCTCTTCCTTCTCTTTCTTCTGAATCCCAAATCACCTCTCAGAGTCTAGCTCTTCTCTTGTCTTTCTCCTCATTCCTTACAACAACTCAACCGTATACATACATCAACACATCATCATAACTCTCTCTCTACATATCAGACCTGCACACACTCAACACCCCACCTGCTTTGTACACTCACACACTCCTTCACTTTCTACACTCACACAATCACACGCAACATATATTTGTGTATATATATATATATATTATATTAAACACACACTTACGCACACACACACACACTGCCGACACTATAAACACACACACACACACACACTTGAATGCTGCTTCTCCACTCCCCTTTTCTTTCTTTTTATTTTTCTTTTTCTTTATATGTAGATACTTGTATACATGTATAATATATATTCTACTATATATATATATATATATATCTACACATACATAATACTCATTTCATACATACACACATATTCATGTTTATGTATTTTTCTTCATTAGCATATATATATATATATATATATATAAGAATATTTTATTTATTTCCACAAATATACATATATATATATATACACGTGTACGTACACACGTATTTTTGTGCAGTCAATTCCTTTAACTAAACGGTCTTGGTGTGTTCGATAAATTTTATAGTTTAAATTAATTAAAAGTACATAGAAATTAAAGAATTTCAAATGGTGCTCTATCATAAAAAAAAAAAAAAAAAATTATTCTTATTTTCCCGGTCTCTACAGTTTAAAATCTGTTCCATTGAATTTTTCAGGCTTCTCCCCATGAGACACATTCATGGTGGGTGCAATGCTTGTAGAAGCCATTTTTGTTATCAAAATAGAAAGTTTTCTCAATTATATAAAATAATATTGAAATAGATAATAAATGTGAAATAAAATACTATTTTTTAAGAAACCAATTTGTAAAGTAGAAACCAAGTTTACTAAATAGAAATCAATTTATTAAACAAAAATAGAAGGCTGTTTTAATTTTAAAAATTCAAAGTTTATAAAAATAGTGAATTTCTCCAAGTATAATAAACAATATAACATGCTATAAGTAAAAACAAAATTTGTCTTAAGATTGTTGACCAAATATACTGATTATATATACTATTATTAGAATTAAAATAGAAGGAAATAAATAAATAAATATAAATATAAATAACTTTAACTTACAGTATTGAAATAGAACAGAAATAAGAAATCTGAGTCTTGTGAATTTCATAATTTCCTTAAGATGAATTTGCTCCCTCTCAGTACCTAAGGTGATGAGCAATCGTCTCCCAAGATAGAACGGATTTCGATTCTAAAGATGCAACAATTCAATCTTTAGAATCCAGCGAACACAACTATGGCAGTACCCCAATTATGCAGAACATAAATTTGTAGAGAAATAAAGAGAATACAATTTTTTGGATGATGGAATGTAGTGCAGAACTGAGTATTTATAGACTCGGATGAACCTGTTCATGCATGGTTATGACCATTCGAATAGAATGTAACGTGGTGCTGGTTCAGTCATGAAACGCCACTATTTCATTTTGAACAAACACTGTTTCAGAAGCGCCACTATAACTCCTAAGGCTACGTTTGGTTGGGCAAAGAATTTAAATAAATTTTGTCTAAAAAATATATACTCAACAGGACCCAGGACCCAAGACCCAAGCCCAAGCATGAGCCTAAGCCCAACCCGGCTCGATGTGGGGCGGGGCGACACGTGCCTGTGGGGTAAGCCCACTTAGCTTAGGTCCTTCCCTTTTTATAAAACTAGGGTGCCCCTTGGGGCCTAACCCACTCTACAAGGAAGGAGTATATATACTCATTAGAACTTTAGTAACCAACCAATGTGGGACAAAGGTCATTCACTACTTTATAATAAGTGTTCAAGTAAGGACTTTAGGAGTCAATTTCTCATTCATTAATTAACGGTTTTGGACAAGTTAATATACGTGATTTATCTTCTCATGAAGGAGAATACGTTTCAATGTGGATCTACCTTAAATTACATATGGGACCCACATTAATTAAGGCTCAAAGTTGACTCATATTTAAAATCATCCAACAATATCAATAAAGTTGTAATTCTCACTTGTAAAGCTATGTCTTGCCCAATCAGAGTCATTGAAGAACAGATTGTCCATCCATGTTATGTCAATCCTCTTAGCCATGGTGTTTACGTTCATATGAGTTATCCATCAGATTCTGTTAGGGACGAAGATGAAGTGGATCAAGAAATGGTAGAAGCTGCTAATAATCATGTCATTGTTGCTGTTAGGGAGTAGGTTGATAGCAATGACCAATCTCGAGTATCTAGGGGGGATCGATGTTGGTGATTTCTAAGAAGAGCATAACTCTGCCCACAATTTTGGAAGCATCGACTGCATGTTGGGAGCCTCTGTGGGAGGTCCTCCGCCTATGGTGGTGGCAAGAGGTTGAACCCCTTCATCAACAATGTTGAGGGAGGATGAGTAGGATTGTTCTCCTGATTCTGGGCCAGCGACGCCAAGGTTCGAGAGATAGTGAAGAGCTGTTCTTGCATTTGATCAGACTACATTAGACCCGATCAAGTTGCAGTTGTAAAGAGTTGGATGCTTGTCCCCTTCATTTTCCAGCAGAAGGTTGGTTTCAAGGGTTTTGAGAATTTTTCCTTGGACGAAGATTGGGAGCCATCATCTTTGAGTAAGAAAAGACAAGAAAGTTATTGTTGTCAGAGAAGAAATTTAGCAAGAAATGATTTTCGCTTCCCACATACAAAGCCAAACTGATGTTACACTTTCTGATTAGTAGGGCTCCATTCTTTGTCGTCTATCAAGCACTCAAAGAATAGGATCAGAGGGCCACCGGGTTGGCTCCGGTGGTAGCCGCTCTGATGATGAAGTTAATAAAATTGAAATAAAGACTCTAATTGAAAGTAATTGAAAGAGCGTCATTGAAAAGCGCACCTTAGGGTTCAATTTATAGGCATCAGATCTCCTAAGTTGAGTAGGATTTGGAGTCGCAAAGATAGGGATTTGATTGACATCCGAAGATGGCAGTTACCATATTGAACTCTGCGCCCTGTAAGAGTAGGGAGTGAAAGATATCCAAGAATAGCAGTTTCCCTATCGCGTTCTGCTTCCTTATCTCCAGGTCGGTAGGACATACAAGGCGGTGACTAGCTCGGGACCTCTTTATACGTGTGTTCAGTATTTCTTGTTCTAAAGGCAAGACCGAAAGTCATGCGAGATTCTGAGTAAGGAGGCTCTGAACTCTGTGTGTCTGTCTATTCTGGATAGGACAGCCTCATTTGGTTTGTATGCATAGAGACTCTGTATGTACATGTCGACTGGTTTGTCTTTTTGTGGTATATCAATACCATTAGCTATAAGGCATATATATATATATATATATATATAAATATATATATATGCACCTTCTGGGCCAATGATATCATCTTCACCTTGAATGCAACTAATTGAATGAGTTTATTCAATTCACACGGATATAACAGATGTGGGGACCTCAAAGATGCTTTACCACTACGCTTTAACATTATTAATTGCATGCACCAGTGAACAAAACAGATAAATGAAAGGAGATTGCTATGAAAACAAAAGGATTCCAGAGCTGAACGCAATAATTCACTTGGTTGATTCTCTGTTGGGACAATGATTATATCTGCATGGTAAAAATAATTGAATCGAACCTTTTTTTTTTTTTGGGTGAAAGGAGAACCCATCCGGGTCTCACAATCCATCCATGAGACTTATGTCTCAGGTACAAAAGACCTCAACACTTGAGCTGCTCTTGAGCGTTATAATAAATTGAACTCAATTGATTTATAATCTAAAAATGTATATACTAAAAATAATCGCTCTCAATTTGAGATGGAAATTTCATCCTAACCTTTGGGAGGGGGGGTTTGGGTACAGTTAGGCATACATACGATGTTAAATATTACTGATTAATTCATTGGGGGTATCTTAGAAGAAACAATTTTCTTTTTGGTATGAATGTGCCATGGTTTTCAATAAGGCTACACCTCTTTAATAAATGCTTGATATATTGGCTGGTTATCTATTTTTATTTATCCTTGAATGTGTCAATTTTATTTTTAAAATTAATTAATATACTTATTTTTTTATTTAAATTAAAAAAAAGTTATCATAATTTATGTTAATAACTAAATAAATTGGGTAATCTTTTTTTTTTTTTTTTTTAAGACGTATGTAGCGTTTACTCGTCATTTAATATCATTCACACGCACATAACTATAATGGGCGCATGTGTTGGATATGAGACGGTGTTAATGTGTATGGTCGACTGAGCGTGTGGGGTAGCTTATGTGACCTAGATTTTATGGCTGACAAGCAATAGAAAACTGGCACGTGGGGGTGTTGCTGTGGGGGTTTTACCCTTTAATAGAGGGACATACGCGGAGTTAGATACCAATTGGTCTGATTAAAATAACAGGAAACCAAACAAAAATGGGGTTCGCCGATTAGAGTGGCCACTAATTTCCCCCTAACTTTCTGGGGGGTATTCGGTGCGTCTAACCCTAATTCTCACCCTTATTGGTCCTTAATTTGAGGACCCCCTCCAATTATATAGCTCCCCGTACCTTCCACACCCACACTTGCATCCTCTCGGAATGTTCTTCGATGATAAGTCTGATTAAAATATATTTTTTTAATAATATTTTTTTATATGTATTAAAAATAATAAATTATATTTTATATAATAAAATATTATTAAAAATACATTATCATATCATTGTATTATTTTTATTCAATAATTTTTTTTTCCACACTCATTCTCATTCACATACACACATTCTTTCTCTCTACTATATGAGTTGTTATCTATATATATATATATATATATCAAAGAATTATTATTTATTAGTCTTGGATACAATACTTTTGAATAAATGATATTTGTTATGTTAGTACCTGACACACGTATTCTAATAATGTGACAAATGTTCGTTACAAAGAAAAAAATTTCATCTACCAAATATCCCTTCTCTTTGATGTCTGACTTGGACCTCCACACATTTCCCTTCTCTTTCATCATCCCACCTCTATTTATACCCCCCTTCCCTCTTTCGCCCTCTCCCCAACATTAGCTCCTCACTCCTCTCTTTCTCTTCTTTATCTCTCCAAAAAAAAATAAAAAAAAATAGAAAGTAAAACAAAACACACTCTCTCTCAACTCTTTGAGAACATACCCAGAACCCATAACCATGGCCGCTTCATCTACAACAACAACATATTCCAGTAACTGGGCCTCAGCCCAAAGCCCTCAACTTTTCTCCTTCAATTCCTCTTCCTTACGAGTTGACTTAGGCTTCACATCAAAATCTATCTCCTTGAAGAGGTTCAATGCAAGAGCCAAGATTTCCTGTGCTCTACAGTCACCTGCAGTACCTCATTTCCCAAAACAACCCTTCCAAGCTCCAATATTTACCAAAGAGGACGCAATAAATGTACCCAAAATAGCTGAACAAGCACAATGGAACTTACTGCAAAGAGCTGCAGCTAAGGCCCTGGAGCTGGTGGAAGACGCACTCGTCTCACGTGAACGCCAACACCCACTTCCCAAAACTGTGGATCCCAGTGTCCAAATCGCAGGAAACTTTGCTCCGGTGCCGGAACAACCAGTCCGTCACTCACTACCGGTCACCGGCACCATACCCGATTGCATTCGCGGCGTCTACGTCCGAAATGGCGCGAACCCCCTGTTTGAGCCGGTAGCCGGACACCACCTCTTTGACGGCGATGGCATGGTTCATGCAGTGACCATCAATGGCAATTCAGTTAGCTACGCTTGCCGATTCACCGAGACTCGGAGGCTCATTCAAGAGCGAAAACTAGGCCGGCCGATCTTCCCGAGAGCCATCGGAGAGCTTCACGGACACTCCGGTATAGCCCGCCTCCTCCTCTTTTACGCCCGGGGATTATTCGGCCTCATTGACCACAATAACGGCACCGGAGTGGCCAACGCCGGGTTGGTATACTTCAACCGGCGAGTCCTCGCAATGTCGGAGGACGACCTTCCTTATCAAGTCCGTATCACACCCAACGGTGACCTCGAGACCATTGGCCGTTACGACTTCAACGATCAGCTCCGGTCCACCATGATCGCACACCCGAAGCTTGACCCAGTGTCAGGCGAGCTCTTCGCTCTCAGCTACGACGTTGTCAAGAAGCCATATCTCAAGTACTTCCGATTCTCTCCCGACGGAAACAAGTGGCCGGACGTCGAAATTCCTCTCGACGTGCCCACCATGATGCATGACTTCGCCATCACTAAGAACTATGTGGTCATACCAGACCAACAAGTTGTGTTCAAGCTTCAAGAGATGGTCAGAGGCGGTTCTCCGGTGACCTACGACAAGAACAAGAAATCCCGATTCGGAATCCTATCGAAAAATGCTCGAAACGCCTCCGATATCATATGGGTCGAATCGCATAATACGTTCTGCTTTCATCTGTGGAACGCTTGGGAAGAGCCGGAGTCCGACGAAGTCGTGGTTATCGGATCATGCATGACGCCACCGGACTCCATTTTCAACGAATGCGACGAGAATTTGAAGAGTATATTATCGGAAATCAGACTCAACTTGAAGACCGGCATATCGACTTGCCGTCCGATCGTTCAAGCCTCCGAGCAGATGAACTTAGAAATTGGTATGGTAAACCGGAACCAACTTGGGCGAAAAACCCGATACGTATATCTCGCCATTGCTGAGCCGTGGCCGAAAGTTTCGGGTTTCGCCAAGGTCGATCTCTCAACGGGAAAAGTTCAAAAGTTCATCTACGGCGATCAACGATACGGTGGCGAGCCATACTTCCTCCCGAGGGACCCCAATTCAGAGAGAGAAGATGATGGGTACATTCTGGCATTCGTTCACGACGAGAAGGCGTGGAAATCGGAGCTTCAGATAGTAAACACCATGAATTTACAGTTAGAGGCTTCCGTCAAGCTTCCCTCCAGGGTTCCATACGGTTTTCATGGGACTTTCGTAAGCTCAAAGGACTTAGAAAAGCAAGCATAGACGCTATATATAGAAGAGTGCTTATATACATACATATATATATATATAAATATATTGATGGTTGTTATTGTTAAAAGCTATATACATACATACATACATATATATATATATATATATATATATATAAAGCTGGAGGAGAGATATACCAGAGGGATGGTAACTTTAGAGACAAGTCTCCGGACTCTCCATTGCTTTTAACTCCGACAACCATTTTGTTTTTCGGGAAACAAGTTTGTAGCTTTCTTACTGTAGGTTGCATTGGAGCTCAGCTGGTTTCTGTTTTTTTTTTTTTCCTTTCTTTTTCCATCTTTTGTCATGTAGTACGTAGATGAAAGTGAAGATCACTGAGTCTCTCAGATATTCATTTCTCTCACTTGTTCTTGTCGATAGTATATATACTTATTGAAGTTGGAAATTTTTGCTATATATAATTTATACTTTCCGGCTCTAATGCATTATGATTTTAGATAATTTTACGACTCAGGCATTTTTGTTTAAAAAATATGTCCCTAATGTAAAAATAGTTGATTAATAAAATAATATTTTTAAAAACAATTAATTTAATAATAATTAATAATTATTTTTGAAGATGTGCCTACAAACGATCAGATGCACTACTGAAGTGCATTCCAAAGCCTCCAACCAATTAGAAGCACTGAAAGAAGTGATATAACAGATTAAGAAGTGTGCAACAACATACATCACCACACTGGAGTCCACACACCAACAACATAAATCAACATATATCAGTCTTACATAAAATATTACTTTATAATATGTATATAACTTACTATGTACCAGTATTAAAAAAATAATTATTATAAATAAATTTATAATATATTCATAAAATAGATCACACAGAAACAAATTTATTCTTTATTTTGTGGCGGTGGGATAGAATTAATTTATTTGATTAAAATTGAAACAATATAGAGAAATAAAGATTTGAAGAATGATCTGTTTTTTTTTTTAATAAAATAATTTGAAAATATCTTAATTTCAAACTAAGCTAATTATTAATATCAATTCTCTAATTCGATCAACATGAGATATAGAAAATATATTAATAGATTTGACGGTCATTCATATTGCTATGCTCGGGTGTTACAAATATATAAACACTTTTAATACTTTAGTATATAACAATTTTAATACAATAAATTGATAAATTAAATATCTAACAATTTTCATAATTAATAAATTTTCTATATCCTACCATGAAATAAATATAATTGAAGTAGTTAAATAAATCCAATTAAAGTAGTTAATTAAAGACATAGAATAAATCCAATTGCTATGCACAGGTATTACAAAATATATTTTGATGTTATAAAGTTTATAATTAAATAAAATATTTCTAAATTGAGTTAAATTCTAATTTTAAAATTATATTTTTTAATTAATAAAATCTAAAAATAATTTTAAAAACACAAATCTAATTAATAAAAAATTTCCTACACTTAAAATAAATAATAAAAATTCGACATTCAATAAAAGGATGAGTCTAGCATTGATTCGTTCTATGCACAGGTGTTGCATAATTAACTTTATTATTATAAATAAATATATAAACAAAATTTAAGATCACTTAATTGAATTAGATTCTAATTTTAAAAATAATATTTTTTAATAGAAATTCAAAAAATAATTTAAAATATACTTCTTGAACAAGAATAGAGCAATTGAATATAATGAAATAATTTTTAATTGAGCAGTTGGAATTAATGTAATTTGAACAAGAATTTTAACAATACTTTCATTTACTTAAACTAAATTTGGATAAAATGAGGAATTGGAGAAAATAGATATAAGACTAAAATTCGTCAGTGATGACTTACCAAGTACTTATAGAAAAGCATGACTTAATCTAATCAAAATATATTATCCAATTACACGTATATATTGTGTGTATATTTATATTTATATAATTTATTATATAAAATATGAGATGAAAAAAAAAAAAAAGAGTTATAATATGAAACAACTTCTGCCACTATTAAAAAGAGGAAGAGAGAAGTTTTGTAGAGAAAAAAGAGTGGGCAAAGTTGAAACTCAGAATATAAACAACAATTTTCGCAAGAAAAAGAAAATTTAATAGCCACTTGTACAGGTAAATTATGAAATTGCGTGTATTCAATATTTACAAAAAATTTTCTCTCTTTTTTTCTAGCTAAACTCTCAACAAATTGAATTTTTTTCTCTTTCCATCAGTCTCCCCCTAACCAAACGAAGCCTTAGAATTAGGCTTGGAAAAGAATTCTCAGTTACATGAATATTAAGATGGCTTTTGATAATACACTCTACTGTCTATAAATGATGGGCACCAAACAGATAAGAAGCTCAACTAAATTCTTATTTTATTCATATTGTGATTTAGTTTAAACTAATTAAAAGAATCGGCATCGACTCAAGGATAATATTTTAATGTTCATAAGAGCCTTCATGACAATATGTCCCTAAACCTTTAATACGTTCAAAGAATTGATCATTTTTAAAATATATTCTCTTACTGAAGTTCCCTTTGATATCTTAGTGTTCATGAGAGCCTTCATGAAAGTCTGCCGAGTAGAACTCCTTTGATCCCTAAGCATATGCTTGGGGTTAAGGATCGTATCCCTAACACTTTGAAATGTTATTGTTGATGTTGCAACACACTTGACATCGATGCCAAGATGTAGCACCATGTCATCTCATTAGTTTTAACTGAGAAGGCCCTACAGAATGTCTAGACATGACGACTAAACCTCACTACAAGAAACAAGATTATTAGCGGCATTCATAAGTGCCACTAAAACTAACATAAATGAATCTAATAACCTTTAGCGTCGTTCGCATGCACGCCGCTGCTAATGCCGCTAATAGCACTGTCACAAATACTATTAGCGATGTTCAGCCCAAAAATGGCGCTATTAATACCCTTTTAGCAGCATTTAAAAATGCTGCTAACAACTGTCATTAAAAAGTAAACAAGAAGCTATTAAACGCAGTTAATAGTGCATTATTAGCGGCGCACGCATGAACGCCACTACTAATTGCCTATTCGCAGTGCACGCATGAACGCCACTAATAATGGACTATTAGTGCCACATACATGAACGCCGCTAATAATAGACTATCAATAGCATACATTGTGCGCCGCAAATAATCAATTATTAGCGGCACACAATGTGCGTGACTAATAATGTTTTTACATATTTTCCAACACTTGCAATTTTTACATTCAATTTTCACATGTTCAAACCTGCGTCATCAATAATATAATACAATCGCATATATAACAACTAAGATATCAAATTCATGTCATAAATAAAATAAAAGTTAATTACAAATACAAATTCTGAGTACAAATTCAAATCTGTGCAATAAATTCAAAATTGTTACAAATATACAGATTAATGCTTGAAAAAGAAGAAGGAAAAAAAATCTATTGGCCTAGCCTAGTGCATCTCCCTCCCGACCCAAGAATCCAATAATCTGAAAAAAGAAATTCACAATTATTAGCTATCAGTAAAAAAAATATTAAGAAAAATTATAAAATTGGTTCGACGGTTTTCGAACATTTTAGGTGGTCGAAAGCCTAAAACGGGTCGTTTTTTACACTTAAGTCGTTTTTTTTTTTGCATAAGTTACATACCGGGCATTCGAATAGTGTTGTGTAAGGTTGAGCATGTATATTTTACTAGTTTAGAGGTGTGTGAACAAGTTTGGTGCTGGTTTGATGATTTTTGGGCATTTTGGGTGGTCAAAGACCCAAAATGGGGCCGTTTTCAACACTTAAATCACTTTTATATATATATATATATATAAGTTGTAAATCAAGCATCTAAATTGTGTTTTGTAAGTCTGAGCATGTGTATTTTACTATTTTAGAGGTGTGTGAATTGGTTTGTTGGTGGTTTGATGGTTTTCGGGCACTTTGGGTGATCGAAGGCCCAAAACGGGCTATTTTCGACACTGAAGTCACTTTTTTGCATAAGTTTCAAACCAGGCATCCGAATTATTTTTTGTAAGTTTGAACACGCGTATTTTAATATTCTAGAGTTGTGTGAACTAATTTGGTGGTGGTTTGATAGTTTTTAGACATTTTGCGCAGTTGAAGGCCTAAAATGAGCCGTTTTCAATACTTAAGTCCTCTTTTTTTTACACATAAATTGCAGTAGAGTTATGAATTATTTACTAGTTATAAAAAATGATACAACTTTTAAACTCACCGAGATTGAGAAGGCCCACCTTGCTGCCTTAGGAGTGTCTGCACAACCTCCTCAAGATAGGACAACCTCTGTTCCAACTATGTATTCCCGCGCTCTGATGCCTCGACCCTCTATATGGCCGCATGGAATCTCACATCACTATCCACAAAAAACGATGTCGGTGTAGTCTAGACACCGGTCCTTAGGCCACGGACCCATCCACGCCTCCAGCCCAAAACGGCCTCGCGTATCTAATCATTGGTCATTAGGGTCTCTTCCTTAGAAGGCATACCTCTGGACCATCTCCTTCTATAAAATGATAAATGCTATGTTATATATATTATAAATGTTTAAAAAATCTAAATTTAGTAATAGTGGTATGTATATGGTAAAAACTTACATATAATCATTGAGACTCTAGGTCCACCCAACCCTTTTCTAGGTTGAAATGCATCTTGTGCCAGAGATCAATAGGGTTGGGTAATGCACCGATGTCTAGGTCGCGCTGCAATAATAATAACACTATTAAGTTAGATTTAGAAATGTCGTATTTTTAATATATAAATAATTATAATTACCATATTGTGTATGTGGCGTACAAATGAACGTGAACCACCATAGTGATTCATGATCTGCTCGCTCTTACTCTCTGTATTTCTTGCACTAACCTCATGTACATTAAATTCAACATTATTAATATATGTGCAATAAATTTTTCTAAAACTACTAATTGTGCAATTTGATTACCTTGAAATCGATTGTGTCCTACCAGTCACAAAGGGGAACCCAGGCTTCCTACGACACCCCTCTGTAAGGCTTTCTACGGGGGTATCTACTTGCATCTACCTCCTTCCTATAATGCACGTGCAGCTTGTGGCGGTAGTCTCTGAAGCAAACCTTAAGGTAGTTGTCCACCGCCTTTCGCACGTGCAGGTCAATATCAAATTTCTCCTACAAAATCGTTTCACATTAAGATTAGAGTATAGATTATATGTAAATATTAAATGGAATGAAATAATATAATACATACTAAAATGTGATCGTGGAACTCTTGTCGTTGCTCCTCTGTGACATCATGCCAATCACTAACATGAAGTGGTGCACGAAGTCGGCAAATGATGCCAATCTCGGTGGCAAACTCTTGCACTAACCTACCAACAGGCCTAGTCAATCCCTCGGGGATCTCAATACAAAGGTGGGCACCACCAGACGCATCCCTATATTGCTATCATTTACTGTTCTTCAACCAATCGTGCTCATGTTTGGGCATGGAGGTCGAAGCTATTTAAAGAAATATAATAGAGATAACTAGTACCAAAAATATATAAATATGAATTAAAAATAATAACATACCAATAGTAGTAACAGTAGTAGTAGCATCAGTATCAGTAGGAGCAAGAGCAGGTGCAACTGAACTTAATAAGGAAAGGCCAGTACCTGTCATTGGCACAAGGGTCGATGGGTTTGACCCTAGGGTGATGGGTAGTCGACAGTGTGCACTGGGACCTGCCATATCTACATTAGAAAAATAGTTAAAAACAAGTAAAAAATTAACTAAATAAATTAATATCCGAAATTACACATGTAATACCTACGAAAATTATTCGTCAAAGTCCGTATCATCATCTGTTCCAGTAATTTCTTCATTATCAGAACAGTACTCCAATAACATGTCATCATCAAAATCACTTTCATCATCATCATCGTTACCATCGATGAATGTCGTGTCCCTCAGATCTAAATGCACGGTTTTTCGAAAGATAGCAGCTACGACATAATTGGGTTCGACGTTATTCCTATTCAACTGAAACATGGGCGTCGCATGCACTTGATCATGTTAGACAATACCATCATAGACTGATTGAAACTCTTCTTGTAATGCCTCATTATTCCGATCTAAATCTTTCTCTATATCTGGAAGTTCAACTACATCATACACATTTTAAGTTGTATTTTCTGTACAACATGCCATTTACCTCTTATTTTTGTGTCTTTCAAATAGAATATTTGCTTGCCGTGTGAAGGCAATACATAAGGATCATCCTTAAATGTCGTTCGAGACATATTAACACTTATGAAGTGTTTATTAGCCTACATTCTGGTCTTTTTGTTACTGACATCCCACCAATTACATTTGAACAGATACACCAAGTTACATAGGTAACATATCTCTATGATATCTTTTATGACACCATAGTAGTCCAGGCTTTGTCCTGCTTCATACCCGCCCTCAACCATTATACTATTATTTTGTGTTCGGCGGTGCACCTCACGTTGTTTTGTGTGAAAGTGAACGCCATCAACAATGCAACTGGTGCATCGAAATATCCTTTCATCCGGGCCACATGCCATGGCATATAGTTGATCGTACGCATCAGACGATCCTTGGTTACGCATGAGCTTTATCTATTAGGATTTAAAGTAGAAAAATAAATAACTACACGTCAATTAAGTAATTAACATCAAAATAAGATATGTTATACTTACACAATCTTTGAACTAGTTAGGAAATAATTTATGTTGTGTTTGCTCTACATTTGTAACATTTTCTCTCTAAAGCTCAATCGTATGCTCACTACATAAAATAAGATATACTTTTTTGTAACTTAGATTTATTAATAAGATAGCATTAGGAAGGTGCATGGTAAACTTACTTAAAATATGGCATTGTCTCATCACAATTATTGAGTATGGCATAATGTGCTTTTGCCAAGTCTTTAAGAGGACACTATTCATACAACGAAGTACCTAATGTTCGTATATTCTGATTGAACACTGGCAGGCCAAATCGTTGTTGTGGGGGAAATCTATCAAAATTTTGTTCTTCATGATTAAACCTCATTTTAATATCCTCAAGATGCATGGCATAGAACATGAGGCATTCAGTATACAGCCGTACTTTGTTACGCATGTAGTATTGCTTTAATGTGTATAAGAATCTGTGACAATAATAATTCAACAAGTTAATTAATTAAATCTATAAACATATAGGACATATTAAATATTAATTAGTTATGTACCTTTTAATTGATACATCCATCAATATTGGACCAGTCCACCAATTCTAGCCTCACGCGGCATATGCACAACTAAATGAACCATGACATCCAAGAAAGTTGGAGGAAAAATCATTTCTAACTTGTAGAGGATTACAACAACATCCCTTTCGAACTTTTTTAGTACTTCCAACTTCAATGTCTTGGAACGTAATTCTTTGAAGAAGCATCCCAACTCAATTAATGTCATTGATATGCTCTCGGGGAGATATCCACGTGTTACAACTGGAAGAAGTTGTTGTAAAGTATGTGAAAATTATGGCTCTTTAAGCCAGATATTTTTCCATCTTTAACATTCACACATCGAGATATATTTGATGCATATCGATCTAGAATTTCACTGATTTAAACCACTCAAAAATTGTCATTCGCTTGTCAGGTGATAACGTATAGCATGCAGGAGGCACGACAAATTTATCTCCAGTACGTACTAAATGCAACTCCTTCCTTATGCCCAACTTTTGCAAGTCCATCCAAGCTTTAACAATATCCTTCGTCTTTCCTTCAATGTTTATTAAGGTTCCGAGCACATTATCACATATATTTTTCTCAATGTGAATAGCATCCAAATTGTGCCTTAACTTCAACATCTCTCAATACGAAAAATAAAAAAAATATGCTTTTCTTCATCCAATTATACTCCGTGATCGTACGCTTCCTCTTCTTAGCACCCGGTATCTTCCTAAACCTCCCTAGTTAGATATCGACCAATTGCACCAACAAGTCCTCCCTAAACAATTCACAAGGTGCTGACTTGTGGTCAGGTTTGCCATCAAACAAATGCTTCTGGAGGGTTTTCCATACATGTGATGATGGTAGAAAACGACGATAACACATGTAGCATATCTTCTTTCCATTGGACAAATGTAGTGAAGATTCATCCTTGTTACATACCAGACATGTTAGATACCCTTTCGTGCTCTGCCCAAACAAGTTGGCATACGTGGGAAAGTCATTTATGGTCCACAACAATTCCGCATGCAATTGGAATGTCTCATTCCTAGTTACATTGTATGCCTTTACTCCGGCCTCCCACAATTCCTTCAATTCTTCCACTAACCAAATAAACATCAATTTTATTTCCAAAAGACTTCGACCCAGGAATAGGAAACAACATGAAAATAAATGGTTCTTTTATACATCTCTACGGTGGCAAGTTATAAGGCACAAGCAACACTGGCCACATGATGTAGGCATTACTCATGTTACCTAATGGATTGAAACCATCACTAGCCAGTCTAAGTCGTACATTATACGGCTCATTGGCAAACCAATCGTGATTTCTATCAAATTCACCCCAAGCTTGAAAATCTATCGATGCCTATATATATTTGTCTCACCAACAGGGTTCTCGTTATGCCACCGTATCTCTTTACCCGTCTTCTGAGACATGTACAACCTCTTTAGCCTCGATTTTAATGAAAAATATTTCAGCACCTTGTGCAAAATTTTCTTGCTCATTCCTTCATTCATCTTATACCTAGGTTCAAGGCACACCGTACACTCAACACGCTTCAGCCTCCTTCCAAAATGACATGCAATCCTTTTTTGCAATCATGAATAGAGATATATCCAAGGCCTAAGTACCTCAGCTATTTTTTCACCTTTTAAATCGATTTCAAAAGGGTCTCCCCTGTAGGTAGTATTGATTTAAACAATTCCATGGCCATATTGAAAGACTTGTTTGTCCATCGGTTGATGGTTTTAATATGAATGAGCTTGACAAGAAAATCAAGTGTTAAACACTTCTCACAACCCGAATATAAAGATTGTCTTGCTAGCCTCAATAAGGGATCCAAAAATGTTTCTGATTCTTCAATATCACTTTTAGGACCTGGATTATGGCTTGTAGTCACACCCTCTTGTATGTCCGTCAACATTTCTTGTAGTCTATCGTAACCAAATCTGACATTTTCACCCTCGTCATCATCTTTATCCTCAGTCACCACTCGTACTTAACGTTGTTCCCCATGAAATTTCCAACACCTATACGTCTTGTCCATGCCATACTAGAGTAGGTGCACTCTAGCCTCATCTATGTGCATATAATCCTTATTATTGTACCTCCTATATGTACATCTTATCCTATTGCCCCCATTTATAGATGTGCGAACAAACTCAATCCCTTTCACGTATCAGGCCAAATGCTTGCCCTTCAAGTCCATCCAACTCTTATCCATTTTTGCTTTCTTAGCATAAGTCAAACACGTTACTCATTATAAATATGAAACATGAATCCTAACTTCTCTCTAAAGGGTAAGGTGGTCCTATCCCATTTAAAAATGCACAATCTATATTGCAATCAACAGCTAGCAACTCAAATACTTAATTCCATTTTGAGAAAATTTCAACAGCATCTCCCCACAGTTTTTCAAGTACAGAAGATAGACATTACCGTGCCTAAATATGTACCCAGAGAACAAAAGAAGATCGTGCAAAAATTTTCATCCACTGAAATTAAGCATTGGCTACTGCCTACAATGTAATTTATGCATTCCCAAACTATCTTACTATGGACAATTTAAGAATCAATTTTCATACACACGAGTCTAATCGCTCTTAATTGAGTAACAAGATTCACGAGTGCTGAAAACGACTCTCAAACAGAGCTAAGATTACATGAATGCAATTACATATTAGGTTTTATTACACCCACAACATCCCACCCAAACTACCTATAACTCCCACCAAAACAGAAGATAAATTCTACTAGTTAGCAAGATATGCTAACTAAAAGTATTTATTAAGAAAGTTGAAATCAATTTCTTTCAATAAGTTGTTCCTTAATATTTATTTGGTAAAACTGATAAAAAAAAATAATGGAATATTAACCCAGTTATCACTTTTTTGTCTTTTATCCTTTATTCTTATCATATTTATCCTTTTGTATTCCATAATTTTTACCAAACACTTAAAATACTTTTTTGCATATTTGTTACTAATTTCTATTAGCTCGTATTCCCATTAACTACTTATTCCAATCAACACTTGTACACAACTCAACCAACTATTTAATCCAACTTTTTAAACTTTTTTAAACGCATTCACATTTTTCTAAATATGTTTTGATTATTGTAACACTGAAAGGAAAAGAAACAAAATGTAGATAATAAAATAACTTTAGTACACAAGAAATACTTTAGAAACCTATATGGAATCTCATTAACATATTTTAATGGTCTCATAGATATCAAAGACCTTCTGCATAGACAATGAGAATGCTACTCAACAAAACTTGAAGATTTTAAACATTGTGTTTAATTTTAGATTTGTTTAATTGTTTTTCCAAATATTCAACAAAGGTATCCAATATAACTAGGATTGAAGTTGATACAAAAGTGAAATTTCAAGCATTAAAGCAAGTTCACAAACATTAATCCAACCAAAGCAACATTATGCACAAAAGACATTAAAAGGAAAAAAAATTCACATATGCATAGCTTAGAAGTTTTAAACAGGTGTATTTTTAGTGATAAATTTTTCTTTTTTGGTCAATAGTAACAGTACTATTAACCAAAAGGGCCTTACAAATATGGGCATTAGAAAACCAATAAACAATACACAATAGTTTAAATCACAAAATAAAAAATTACACTACGTAAGAGCTCCCTATCCAGCGAGCTAAGGTAACAAACTCACTAGAGCTCGCTTGATCCAACTCAAGAGCTCGTTCGAGTGGACCTCGCTAAAGTCAACTACTAGGCGACCTCTAACAAGCTAGTCTCTAGTGCTCACTCGAGCACTAGTGCTGTCACGCCCCGAATTTTCACAAACCTAGGGAGTGAGTGAAATAAACAAAAAGAAAATTAATAAAAGGGTAATTACATGGATTTCCAAACACTAACCCAATTCATGTTCTGGTGCTAATCTATAGGGCCTTGCTTGTTGTTTCATGACATACAAATAAGCACATATGGTTTAGGGCTTATGCCCTTGTACAACATCAAAATATGCCCTAAGGGCCAAAAATCCACCGTGGTCCATGTCTCCCCTGTTCTTCAAGACTTCATTGAGTCTCATGTACCAAGAGCGTCATCTGTAATATGATAGCCCATGAATGGGTCAACTCAACTGTTGGTATGACACAATGTTAATGCAAGAAACAAAGTTAAGGCGTGGCATGTGTGAAGTGTACATTTATAATCTAGATACTTTACAATTTATTTATTTATGCAATGAAAATATGCGTGATACACCCATGCACTCTATGCCACACCCATGTCTCATTTACGGATCGTGTCCGATGGAACTGAGTACCAACACCCATTTACGGATCGTCCCCGTTGGATTTGGGTACCAATGCGATGGCCAATTTTGGGTTTTTCACCACGGGATCTACACCCTCATAATGCATAGCACCACGTGCTCAACCCATACTATGTTTTCAAAGGATTCACCATATGCTAATATGCTTTTAATTTCACCACGCAATAATACAATTTTACTAAAGCATTTTTACCAACCATAGAGCATGCTTTAAATAATACATTACATTTAAAGCAACAATAACATTTGAATCACAAAACAGCTCCCACATGAACATATGCCATATACCATCAATCTAAACACGTAGTCATGGTTCATGCTTATCACTCTACCAAGTTCTCAAATAATTCAAAGAACACATAAGTACACAAACAACCAATTCTGGATTATTAAGGCAACTAAATTCTAAATGATTTCCTAACAGCAATTAAACATGTAAATCATTCGATCATTTTACAAGATACTCCTAAACTCAACCCTATTTCTTACTTAGCAAAATATCATACCTAGAAGGGTTTTTCTCAACCCTTGGGAGTCATGTCCGCTGTGAAGTTGAACCAAACAGTGAGAATGTAGAAGGTCAAACCGCATTCTCCTTTCCTTTCAGTGTCCCTAAAATTATGAAATATAACTCAGTCTATTGCTACTTGAATTATGCTATTCATCAAATTTTATGCTTTTATTTCATGAGTTTCTATTTTACTAAAATAAACTCTACCATTGAGTTCGGAATGTTGAAGAAAGTTGATTTAGGCTTTTGCGGAACTCAATTTGGACACTTGAGCTAAGAATGGAAAAACGGTCATTTTGCACTTTTACGGGTCTTTTATTTTTCGGGACCCCGTCTTGCAACACGGACCTCTCCATTGGTCTTAGAAGGTCTAAGATAGTCAAAATACACTAATAACTTGTTTAATTTGGACTTCGGGCCATTTTGCTATTATTTAATTTAATTTAATTTATTTATTTAATTAATTAATTATTATTATTATTATTATATAATATATATATATATATATACATTTTGCGCCTCAGTTAACACGAGATTGTCCTATCCTGGTTACACGCGCTGCATCCACATCGTTGATCCTTGGTTCGATTCGCCGGGGGGGGCACAGCCCCTGGGCATTTTTTTCTATATACCTCTGGGCCAAACAACGAACAGTGCCCCAATTTGAGGATAGGTTATCCAGTCCCTCCCTTGGTTTATTCCATTTCTATTTCACATATCCCCAACCAAGCAAGCCCAATTGGATTTTTAATTTAAAACGGTTGCAATCTAAACGACGCAACTTCGACCCAACACTGCATAAAACGGTGTCGTCTAGGCACTGTTGTCTATCTTCCTCCCCACGATTTCCCGATGACACATAGTAGGGTTTCGTCACCCTCTCCGGTGACGGTAACCCTATTCCGATGACTTCACAACCGGATTTCAATGCGGTTTTCATCCCTATTGCCTGGGGTTTCCAAACCTAACTCTGGTTTCTCACTTGACTCACTTAATCCTCGCGTATAGGGGAAACAGTGTCTCCGGTCGATTTTCCAGCCAACTGTTTCCTTTTAATTTCGTGCTTGTTTCTCCAATGTTTTAACCCTATTTTAATCCCAATGTGTTTCTGCATCTTTGTGGATTATTTCTTGGTGGTTTAAACAAGATTTCACGCATGAAATATAGGGAAACCTGAAACCACCATACAACCTGCAATTAGGGTTTTCTCTTTCATTTCTTAACCTTTTTCATTAATTCTTTTTGCAACGTTCTTCATTTTTCATGCTCCATATGGCCTACTATGAAAACTAATTATCATGCTTTTTAAAACTAAAAACAGAAACTAACATGGTATACCTATTTCTGGTTTTCCTCTCTTGCTGTATGCCCCCTCCTTCTCCTTGGTTCAACTTCCGGATCTCTCTATGGTTCTCTCTGTTTCTCCACAATGCTTACAACCTCTTCATCACTTTTTTCCTTCTGATTTTCTACCCAACGCATATATCCATATACACCCACATCACCCCACCGCCCAGGTCACTTCCTCTCTTGGTTCTCCCCCTTTTTCTCTCTCTTCCCATCCTTTTCTGACTTCCCTTCTACTTTCTTTCTTTCCTTTCCATTTTGCATTAAATGTTTACTTGCATTTTGGTTTAAATATATATATATATATATATATGTATATTATATTACACACACACACACACACACCAATGCACTTTCTTGCCGACCTCCTAGCAACACACACACACACAAACCCACACACACTGCATGCTATTGTTTTTCTTTCTTTTCTTTCAATATATTTAAATATATGCACACATATAGCATATAATACTATATACATATATATACACATATAAAATACATCATTCCCACACCTTCTATACATAAATACACATTCATACATGTACGTATATACTAGTTTTTAATTTCGTACATATACACTCATTTTCAATGATCTATACATATATGTATACGTACACATGCATGCATCGACGTATGTGCACGCGTCATGATGCTTGGTTCTGGGTTGCCAAGGCGTCGCCCAGTACCGACTATGCAAAATAAACCGTTCACATTTCAAAATCGTTCAGTACATGTGATATAATAATATGGAGCTTTAACTGCCCGGGTTATAACTGGTATCACACTACTCGGTCATGTTTACCTCGGTTTGCATGCCATATTTGGAAAATGAAAAATTTACTCTAAATTTTCAGGTCTCTACAGGTGCTAGCTCGCTCGAGTTAGCTATACCAGAGTGCACAGTTGTGAGAATTTCAAATGTTAAGTAGTACAGAAATATTTTAACACTATTATTAAATTTTCGAAACAATAACAAAATACTTTAAATTCCTTTTGAACACACACTAAAAATGCAAAATGATAAAAACATTTATGTATGCACCAAAATGTGAATGCGTGCAAGCTAACCCTAGAGTATTGGTCCATTACCTCACAAAAATTGTTGCATGTTCAGCACCGCAGACTTTGATCATGTTGCTCGAATGTCGAAGTGACACAAGGTTTGAGCACTATCTAACTGAACCTAAGGACACAATACAACACGAATGATTTTGTTAACTTAGATTTGCCAACACAACGAATGACTTATAGTCCTAACAAACTCCCTATTTGAAAATCCGTGACAAAACTTATATAATAAGTACATAAATACAAGAGACCAAAAATTATAAACCCCTAAAAACCTAAAATAAAAATATTTAAAACTCTTTGACCTAAGACCCATGATTGTATCACTACTGCACTTGATTTCATGATGCGCAACACTTGTTAGCTGTGCAAAATAGTTATAACACCATACCACATGAAACGTAAAGAGATATAAACCAAACGTAACAAAAATATGGAAAGAAAAAAGTAAATAGGAGTACAAGATGAAAACATAGTACTAAATAACAGATAGTAATGCAACATTTACAAGTACTATGATCATGAATCCAAGAAACTGCACAACTACTCTCTAAAGTCCACTTATTATCAGTTAAAATAGAACACTCCCCTTCACTAATTACTCAGAAAACCACTCTTCCTTTTTGTCACGATGACAAAGGGATTATCAAGTACAAAGAATATAGTAAGAAGATGAATGTAATATATAAACATAAAATGATATAGATAGAGAGTAAGAGAGATAACAAACAACCACTACAAGAAAATCCATGTTTAGTGACACACACTATTAGCGACACCCATAGGAGCACCACTAAAAGTGGTGAAAAATAGGGTTCCTGCGTGGAATTAATGGTGGGTAGTGTTTTAGTAACACATTACTAGATATTAATGATGCACATGTGTGTCGTTAATTGTAAATAATTTCAATGGTGCACTTGTTGCCTGTCGCTAATAATTTGGAATATTTTAAATGACACTATTCTAATTATTTCGGTATTTATTGACAATGCTCAGTGGACTATTAAAGTCGCCTATGTGTGCTAATTTGTACGAGTCTATTTTATCATTTACATCATCAAATTTGTAAATATAAAGCCATTAAAGTAATGTTTAAACTTACCAAAGTTGAGAAGGCTCCTTGCCAGTTGAGGAATGTCTATATAAAAGCCTTCAACTGGGTCGTGCGAGCATTGAGGTCTATCACCATTTTCTTTAGGTCTCTTAAATGCCTTAGCCTTTTACATTGTCACCTAAAATTTTGCCTTGCCCTCGACGATGGAGGAAGATGCTATCAGTCACATCTCATGCCCTTAGCCCCATATATATCCACACCTCCTACCCAAAATGGTCTCCCGTATCTGGTCATTAGTCAGTTGATCCTCACCCTAAAGGGTCGGCCAAGCACTCATCTCTAACATTTCCTCCTATAAAAACATAAATGTATGCTACTACTATTACAACGTTTTATTAATATTAAAATTAATAAGACTAGTATATATTCAAAAATAACCTACATAAATCCTTTACGATTTCAGCCTAGACCAACCCTTCTCAAGGTTGTAGTGCCTCGTATGCTATAGATCAATCAGGCTAGGTGGTGTACCAATCTTATGATGTCGTTGTAACAAATTGAAAGTAACTTATAAAGATAAGTTTATTAAATTTCATTTATATCCAATATAATAACAACCTGATACACATTAAATTACCATCTCATGCCAATAGCTGACAAAAGATCACGATCTACCTCACCTTCTACTTGTTTTTGCTCTTTGTATTCTTCTTACTAATCTCCTACACTTGGCAAACAAAGAATGTTAGTATCAATGACAATGATTTATCATAAAATAAAATTAATTATGATAATTCTTTACCTGAAATGCATTGCTGGAGAATTGGTTGTATAGGAAAAGCCAGTTCTCTAGCCTTACCCCTTTATAAGGTTGTCACAAGAATTTTTTTCTTGCCTTCACCACCATCTAGTAGTACAAGTGGAACTTATACGGTAGTCCTTGAAATGGATGCCCAGGTAATGTTCCACCGCTAGCTGCACATGTGATTAGTGGAGATCAATGTCAAACTTCTCTTGTAAAATAATTTCATTGTTAAAACAATGCTTTATTACAAATGTTAAAATGAAATTGAATAGAATAATAAAAAACATACAAGAATATTAGTGTGAATCTATCACCACTGCTCTATAGTGACCTTGCTCCAATCCGGGGCATGAAGTAGGGCACAAAGTTAGCCAATTATGTAGTGACCTTTCTCGAGTCTAGATTTATAGTAAAATTATATTATCCATTTTGCTATTGTTATGCAACATTGAATTATACCTTAGCCCAATGATTGTGGATTGTTATATGATGCCTATTAGTTGTTTGTATTGCCTACTGGCCGTTATGGTTTCCCATATAGGGCCTGTATTAGTTTTTGCACGTTGTGTGCTTGTTTGTTTTAGAAAACCTTACTGAGGGTTATACCTCACCGCTGCTGTTCATGGGAATGGCAGGTACTAGATCTGTAAATGAAAGCTGTGGGATTGATCTCAAACAGAAGATGGACTTGAAATGTGTTGTTACTTATTTTGTATAAGGGCGTCTATACCTTTTATTAATCTCATTGTACCTATATAATTGTATTAGTAGACAATAGAGTCAGCAGTGAACAATGTGACTACATTATATATTTTATATATTGTTGATAGACCCTTATTGTACACCTAAACTTGATGAAAGTTAATTTTTAATTAATCCCGTTATGAGTCTTGAACAAGTACAATCATGGTAACAAAATAAATTCAATTAATAAAGGAAATGTTTATAAAAAAAAAGTTGGCCTGTGTTTTAATATAGTTGACTAGGTTGATCGAATGCATTACCTCCAATCAAGGTCAAATGATCCTCTAGTCACTCATCTGAATTTCAGGGCGTGACAATATAGGTACCAAATTTGAAGCTCACAACAATATTCGCAGTGATCTATTCTCTCTCACTAAAAGTGGGATGAGGGTGAAAAGAGGAACTAATAAAGAAATTTTTTTATGCTTTAGAAAACAAGGGAAAGGCTTAAACATGCTGTAAAAGGAACAAAAATGCAATTGTTTCGACATTGTTCATGTAGGTTAGATCGCAACCACAATCTAAGCTTGCAACTCATTTGTTGGGTTCCTTTAATATAGAGTTTGGAGAATGTCATAGTTCACAAATTTATGCAATGTTATGTTTGCATGCTAAAGAGATGAAGTAAAAGAAAGTTACAATAGCACAACCAATTTTTCTTCTATAACATCTCTGGTTTCTAGCCTCTCACCCACATAAAGGTTATTGGAAATTAATTAGCCAAAACAAATGTTGCACCAAAATTGTCCAAATTCGCTTTCTTAACCAAATGTGGATATTGATGCCTACAAAACTACATTTATAATTAGAACAGTCATGGTAATAATTTGTCTTAATGAATAGTAAAATTGAACACGATAATCTTCCCCTACTGATATGGGATATGACACTTCTTACAAGTATCCTATTTTCTTGTTTAGACTATTACTACCTAATGTCAAATATTTGATATGTAAATAAAAAGAATAAATAGCTTATTAGCATTCTAATTTCCAAAATGTTACAAAGAAATAAAAAAAAAGGGGCAGAATCCTAAGGAATCTAAGCAATCTATAATAGAATATGGTATATTTACTTGGAAGACATTCTCCAATTTTTCATCCCCATTGTGTGTGTGTGTGTGTGTGTATATATCAAGAAAGAGATAGAGAGAACTCACCCTAAAAGAGAAAGAGAGAGAAGAGCTTTGGTATAAGAGAGAGAGAGAGGGAGAGAGAGAGAGAATGAGAGTGGAGTGGTGGCGTCGATGACAGTGAAAGGACAGGCAGCAACATTGATTGGTGGTGGCAAAGGAGTGGGTGGAGTCAATTGATGATGTAAAGTGAGATAGAGATAGAGAGAAATTGAGGTGTGGGGATTTTGCTGATTAAATTTGGGGATATAAGGGCTCTTTAGCAACGCACACAAGTGCATCGCTAATTATTATTTTTAAATAAAATGTTGTCACTTTTTATTTTTTATTTTTTAGAAAACTATTGATGATGCACAGGTGTGCGTCGCTAAAGATATTCAACTATTAACAACACCTCCAAGCGTCAGTGTGTCGCTAAAAGTTATTCTACTTTTAGTAACACCCCCATGCGTCGCTATATTTTTTGGGCGTTACAAATAATTTTCCATATGTAGGCTTTTCCTTTTTCCTCACCTTTTAGCGACACCCAACCGGTGTCAATTATGCTCACTATTACCAATGCTCATGTGTGCATCACTAAAAACCTATTTTTTTGTAGTGCACACATCAAGTTTAGTGAATTGAAACAACTCCTTCTGCATTAGAAGAATCCAATCATCATGTTGAAATGATTAAGTCACATTTTTGGGTTCAACTTGTGAAGTGAAACAATGAAAGCTCATTTCATTTTCTAATTGAGTTCTAGTCTTAACCCCACTCTCCAAATTTCTAATTATGTTGAAGGGATCATGATTCTTACTCACCCAAATAGGTGTATTTCTATCATGAGTTAATGAAGTACCCTTTTCAACTTTTAACCCACCATCATTTTCTTCATGTATAATATCACCTATCACAAGTGAATCATGAAAATGTGCTAAGATCTTTGTCTCATCATTAATAATAACATTAATAGACTCCATAACAGTTGACTTCCTAAAGTTGTAAACCCTAAAAGCTCTACCACTAGTGGAGTATCCTAAGAATATTCCCTTATCACTCCGTTGATCAAATTTTTCCAAAGTTCTCTTTGTCTATAAGGATGTAACCATGACTACCAAAGACTTTGAAGTACTTAAGACTGATTTCTACTAGTCTATGACTCATATGGAGTTTAACACATGCCTATTTTTAGATAAACCCTATTGATCGTGTGTAACATTTCGTTAAATTAGAAAATCAATAAAGGAATAGATAATGGGTAATGTTAGTTTTGCATGATAATAATCCTCACAAACATAATAATGAGATGGAAAAAATTTAAACAATCTAATATGGAGTGTTGATGATACAGGTGGAATAAATTGAAAGGTAGACTTGAAATGTAAAAATCAGAAAAGGGGAATGTTTCTAGTCTTCATTCGAAGGAGCACCAGAAACTCCTCATTCGATCTTCGTTCAATACTCGTTCAAATGAAGGACACTCGTTCGAACGAGCATACGTCATATTACTTTAAGTTGCAGGTTGAAAAGAAATTTGTTCACAAAATTCATTTCTTGTTTTCCTCCAAACTCTCGACAAAGAGGAAAGTTAGGGTTGAGTATTTCTTGAGCATTCATGGGTTTCTAAACCTTGTAAACACATCATAACACAAGAATTCAATTATAAGAAGAATCTCACCGATCAAAATTTAGGATTTTCAAGAATTTCTCTAAGAGAAAGGGGTAAGTTTTAGGGCTTTCTTTTCCTTTTCAAATTTTTTGTATTTTCTTGTAGATCTAGCTTGGTTGAGTAAAATAAACATTGTAAAATCTTTCTTTTGGGATTGTGGAAAAGGTTGAAGCCAAGGCCTTGGAATCTCTATCTTTACACATAAGAAATCCACTTCTTTTAAGGCTTTGAGGTAGGGATGCTAACCTAGGTTAAAGGTTAGGTGTTTTTCATGTGGACCATGATGCATTTCACTTATTTTGTGATTTTCTCTCTAATGTCACATATTTCTATATTTCTCATGTCTTGAATTATGATGAAATGTTGAATATCTTGATTTACACTAGTATTGGTTTGTTCTTATGATGCGTGATGGAATTGTTGAAGGCCATCTATATATATATATATGTATATATTTTTCACGCTTGGATTGATTGGTGAAATTGTTGAATAACATGTATATATGTATTTCTCATGTCTGAGAGAAATAATTGAATTGTTGAAAGTTATGAGGTTATGCTACTAATATTATACCTTGGTGATGAATAATGAAATGATGTTACTTTTTGGCATGTTTATAAATGACTTTGGAAACATGTATAATTCTAGAAAATGTGAAATGGAAATAAAGGACTTAATGTGGATATTTACTCCGTGGATAAATTGAATAAGGAAGGATGTGAGATTGTTGAAATTGTGATGCCTTGGTTGGAAATTTAATAAAAGGCTTTAAAATTGTAAAATAACGAGAGTGTGTGCTAGTGAGATTTTTCTATTTCCCAGGGAATTGTGTTTCCTTTCAGTTACAGACCGTAATCTTGTGTGGGTGGGTGCATTGCCAATGAGTTAGTAGCTCATGAAGCATCAAGCCTTTCAAGGGGGTAGAAAAAACTAAGTTTCAAATGTTGGACTCGATGTGAGAGAATTGGAGAGTGAACACAAGTTACGGTTACATGATGTACTCTTACTTTTTCTTATGAATTGCATAACACTTACTCATATTCATTGTTTGTTATCTCTCTTTTATATGGTTGAATTGAAGTGATTGTCCAAAGAATTGAAGTAAAATGAATATCTTGTTATTGATGTGTATGCATGATGAATAGACATTTACTTGACACTAACATGTCATGTGCATGCACTTGGCATAACCTTAATTTTTGCTATTTTAGAATTTCTACTAGGATTGTTGTTTTGACCCCTACTAGATGCAGGTAACGGCAATGAGCTGGCGCCTTGATGACATGGATTAGAAGGACATCTCCTTTTGACTATTTTTTTTTATATTTTGGATGTAATTAAATTTATAACTTCTCTTTTGATCTTTTGTTTATTTTTGGGAATGTATAAGACTTCATGGTCTCTATATGCTAATGTAAAGGCTTGAAAGCCTTAATGGGACTCGTATTCTTTTGACTTAGAAATAACAATTACAACATGAATACACTTTTGAAATTGTTGTAAAACTAAACCTCGTTGGGTTATATGGATAGAATGTGAATGAACATTTATGTTTTGAAAAGTCAAGTGACAATATGCATATTAAAGGGTAGTTTGCGATGTACAGGAATTGTCTATTTAATTTGACCTTGAATTACATGGTCATTCTCAGGTTTTTGGGGCTCGGGGCGTGACATCATGTGACATGCAACACTTACTATTTTTTACCCAAAATCTCTGTGGCAGACCCTTGTTATTAAGTATAGCTCTAGGCATCTCTTGGATAAATTTGTTCTTTCTTTCAACAACCTAATTCTGTTAAGGTGTGATTAGGGTTGAAAACTCATGTTTGATGCCAAAGTCATCATAATTATAAGTTACTTTGAACTTTTCAAATTTTGTATCATGATCACTTTTCACTCTAGTGATCTTATAACTCTTTTCATTCTGGATTTGTTGACAAATCTAAATTACAACATCATACCTATCTAACTCCTCTCCTAGAAATTCTACAAAAGAATATCATACAAGTCATCTACCATAACTAGGATATATCTTATACCTCATAGATTCTTAGTTCACATTGGACCCATAAGATCTATGTGAATCAATTGAAGGGGATGAGAGGTGGCAAGAGATGAAGACCTCTTGTGTGAAACCCTAGTTTTCTTGGCCTTTTGGCATATTCCACACACTAGATCACGCTCTAGGTCATTATTCGATAACCTTTTCAGGTCTTTTAGATTCAAGTGACCTTGTCTTTCATGCCATAAATTGTAGCCTTCAACTTTGGCACTGTTGTATATGACAATGGGATATTAATTTATGTCGTAACAGTAATCAAACATTCTTATAGTATGCACTTTCCTCTATCATCAGCCACTCTACATTCCTTTTTATTGAACCGCACTGCATAATTGTTATCGCATAACTGGCTAATGTTAATCAAGTTAACTTTAAGTTCATCAACATACATCACATTTTCTAGCTTAGGAAATCCACGTATTTGAACTGTTCCCATTCCTAATATGCTAGATCGGCTGCCATCACCAAATGTAATAACCCCTTCTTTATGATTTACAAGTTGTGAAAAGAGGGACTTCTTACCTGTCATATATCTAGAGCAACCGTTGTCAAAGTACCATTGACTAGTGTTATAAGCTTTAAAAGTAGTAAGAATTACAAGACACTTCAAGCTATCCTTCTTAACCCAAACTTGCCTAAACTTTTTAGTTTATTTGCTTTAGTCTCAACTTTGATTTTTTTAGTCTTGTTTTGATTTGTTTCTGTAACACTCTGACCTAATTATTGGGTAATTAGGGTTAATTAAAAAATAATAATTAAATATACTAGTAATAAAATAAAGTTGACAAAAACCAAAAGGAGAAATATAGAAGAAAACAAAAAGCGCCGAAACTTGAACCCAACACCCTTTTATGCTTTTATCAAAAAAGAACTTACCCACTAAGCTACTAGCCATTATGTTTATAATTATAACAATATATATATATATATATACACACACACACACACCAAATAACATGCAAGAATACAAATCTCCCCATGTAAACAAGCATAATCTCCTTATAATGCTCAATCCCTTATAAATATTTATAATGCAAAGAAAAATATTCATCTCCCCCTTTTTATTAGAATTCACAAAAATATAATGAGTAATACGTGTTAAGCTGCAAGTGCAAAGAAAAGATAAGAAGATTACTAAAATAACCATCTCTATTTACTTAAAATGAAATATCCAAACAAAACAAAAAATATCATACCATAAAAAGTAAAGCATAAATATTTGTCAAATCCTACTAACCAAACTATATATGTTCTTAAGACTCATAAATACTCAAAAAACTAAATCCTAAATCAAAATAATAAAAAAAATCTCATTAAAGAACTTGATTAGTTAGATGAATCTTCAAATGGATCTTTTTCATTATTATCTTCACTCAAAGAAGAATTGTCAATTGTGTCATCAATTTCCATGAACTTTTTTGGCTTGTTCATTATAACATTATGTTTAATGGAAGGTTTTTGAATTCTCTTGCTATCCCAAAGAGTGAAATCCACTTTCGAATAAAGTAGCATTTTTTTCACCAAAATCGAAAACAACAAATAAGAGTAATGATAATCTTAACTTAAATGATACAAGATTCACAAATCATCTTAGGTAGATCAATTAGTATGTCAGTCCTTATAGCATACAGTAGATATACCCTTTGTGATTGTCACATCCCAAACTCTGCCCTTTATAGAATTTGAGACACGAACCGCCAAAGAAGCCTTCGAAACGAAATCGAATGGGTTGTATGAAAAAAACTTTTATTGCAGAAGCATAACTTGTAAAACTTTAAAACAATAATAATAATACATTAACCCAAATAGATACAACCACATCTGATCAGAGCATAACTTAATCCTTATATTGTAAGCATGCTAATAAATTACTTGCCAATCCCTTGGCAAGATACAAGTGATCATTGGGTGCTTACCTATTAAATTTCTATAGTTGTACCCTTACTTTCCCTTGGTTAACATCCAAAACTACCTGTGTTATAAATGTTGACAATCGTTTACCTATTCATATTCTACATTTTCAACAACTTTCCTTAGCTAGCCACTAATATTATTTTCAAATCGTATAGGCTTCATTTCCTATATTATACTTGTCAAGCTTACCATGTCCTTCTCTTTCATTGTTCTGCAACACCTAAAATGTTTAGGGGGAATAGGGTGAGTTACACCACTAAGTTCAGTGAGTAAGTCTTTCCTCTATCATGGGTTTTCATAATAAATCATTCATTTACACCATGGATAGTAGAGAGAATAACATAGCTTTTTAAAACATAAGCAGTTATAAAACACATTTGTAAAGTTTGGAAACACGTGCTTTATGATCTTACTTTTCACTTTAAATATAGCTTGTGTATCAGAATTATAGCATTTTTGTGAAGCTTAAAACATGTTTTAAACAAAGTTTTCATATCATGTATTAAAATCATAGTATTGTATCTCATATCATTTCATAACATAGCATCATATATCATGTCCTTTCATAACATAGTATGCCCATTAATACGAACAGGACATCATAACAAAAGAACTTGCATCGATTCAGTTTTGATCAAAAGGTCAACACATGACCTAGTCACACTTAGTGACAAAGAAATGGATCTTTAGCCCACTTATCGGCCTATCAACATAAGTCCTCCATCGAGGACTTCCATCATTACTAACATGTGCTCCCTAACAAGGCTTCATATAATGGTATTTATGTGAAAGCATAACTTTTCAAACATTTCTATCCATGAATTTTTGAAATAGTTAGCAAACATGCTTGTAAATCATATTTTCATGGCATAGTATGGTTGTAGTAATTCAAGACTTGATCCAGTGTATTAATTTAACAGGGAAGTGCATGCATGTGAAAATGTCAATGTTAAAATCCCACTTGATAGTGTCAAAGGTTTTGAGAAGATCAACCTTGATTGAACATCTAGGTATGACCTCCTCCTTGTGATAATTTCTAACGAGTTATTGCATTAATTAGATATTATCATTGATGGATCTATCCTTAACAAAGGATGATTGGTTTTGATTGATAAAGGAGAGGAGGATGGGCTTCAATCTATTGGACAAGACTTTTGAAACACACTTGTAGATGGTACAACATGATATGGGTTTGAATTCTCTCATAGAATTGGGATTAATGTAATAGTAGTTGAGTTCTACTATTGAGTCATATTCCCAATTTGGGAAAAACATTGAACAATTTTGATGACATCTTCACCAACCATTTTCTAATTGTTGCATTGTAACCATCTGGCCTTAGAGATATATCCTTGGGCATTTCAAACATGGCTTTTCTAATTTCATGAGCAGTTACATCTTTGGACAGGTTTAGCTGGATCAAAATTGATAAGGAATGGAAAATGGCTTGCGAAACTAAGTGTTTGTCATAAGTTTGGGGTTAGTTTGAGCCAATTAGATTTCGGAAGAATCTAATGGATTCATTTCTGATCTCTTCGGTATCCTATTTCTTTTGGCCATTTGAATTAGTAATGCTCGAGTAGACCTTAATGTCGGAGCAAGAGTACGTGGTTCCACTTACGGATTAATATTTTTAAGATTATCTTGAACCTTATTATTCACACCACTTTTAGTGATTTCTTCTAACTCAACAAGTTGTTCACAACTATCAGATTCTACAATTGACTTATCATTATACATTACTTTCTCATTAAATATGACATCTCTACTTCCAATTATTTTCCATTTCTCATCATCTAAAAAATGATAATCAAATTCATCAATGCCATACCTAATAAAAGTATATTTAGCAGATTTAGGATCAAGGTTGTTTCTATCAGTAGAATCTATATGCACATATGAGCTGCAACCAAAAATTTTCAAGTGTGAAAGACTTACCTCTTTTTCGTTCTAGGCTTCCTCTGGCAATTCTCCATCGAAGGGAATAGATGGACCGCGATTTATCAGATATATTGCAGTGTTGACTGCATTTGCCTATAACATATTTGGCAATCCAACATTTTTCCTCATGGCTCTAACACGTTCATTTAAAGTTTTGTTCATGCGCTCTGCAATGCCATTTTACTGGGGTGTTTTTCAAACTGTCTTTTATATTTTTATCTCATTATCAACACAAAACCTTTTGAACTCACCGTCTCCATACTTCCCTCCATTGTTTGATCTCAAACACATGATTTTCAAATTTATTTTATTCTCTACCAAGGCTTTCCACTTTTTAAAGGTAGCAAAAACATCAGATTTATTCTTCAGAAAATAAACCCATACATTTCTAGTCAAATCATCAATTAAAGTGACATAATAATATGATCCTTCAAGATCTGCAACTAGAGAAGCCCCCATACATCAATATAAATCAACTCTAATTTTTTTTATCTTTGATTTCCTACCATCTTTCAAAAAACTAACCCTCTTTTGCTTCCCAAAAATACAATCTTTGCACAAATCAAGATCAATTGATTTCAAACCTAACAGTTACCCTTTTGACAGAAGTACTTTCATCCCTTTCTTACTCATATGCTCAAGCCTACGATGCCACAAGTGTGAGTCTTCATTTTTTTCAGTAACTACAATTACATTCTTATTGTTTGTTGTCACATAAAGAGTGTCAGTTTTCATACCACGAGCAACAACCATAACTCTAGAGATTTTTCACAACCCACACGTGAAGGTTACTACATGACCTTCATCATCAAGCTATCCCACAAAAATAAAATTTCTTTTTAATCTAGGCACATGTCTGACATTCTATATCTTTCATACAAACCCATTTGGCAGCCTTATTTTGCACATCCCCTTTACCCACAATATTCAAGGTTCATCATCAGCCAAATAAACCTTCCCAATCACCACTTACATAGTTATCAATGATTTTTCTATGTGAGGATGAATGGAAAGATGACCCAGAATCTACAATCCAAGACTCAAGAGGACTATCAATGCTCAAGATCAAGGCATCACAAATATCTTCTGTTTCAACATTCACAAACTTCTTATTTTGATCACCTTGTTTCTTCTTTGGTGCCGAACAATCTACTTTCAAATGCCTTTTCTCTCCACAGTTCCAATAATTTCATCCATCTTATGATACCTTTCCAAATGTTGACTTGCTTATGTTCTTAGATGCCGATCTGTTACGATTTGAGTTTCTATTGACTGATCTTCCTTTGGCTTTTGCATTCAAAACAGACCCTGACGTTTCTCCTAATTCTCTTCTACAAATTTCTTCACTCAAAATTAGGTCATGAATATCATTATAATTCAATTTTGATTTACCTAAAGAGTTGTTCACTATCGTTACAGTACCATTCCAACTTTTTGGCAAACTAGATAGAAGAATCAAAGCCCTACCCTCGTCATCAAACTCAATCTTTACAAAATTTAACTGAGTTGTGACTGTGTTGAGCTCATTCAGATGATCTGCTACAGACCCAACTTTTGCCATCTTAAGATTAAATAGTATGCGTATAAGATATACCTTATTCGAGGTTAAGTGTTTTTCATATATGTTCGCTAGGTCTTTCATCATACTTGTTGTTGTCGTTTCTTTCATGATGTTGAATGCAATGTTACGAGTCAATGTTAAATGAATGACTCCCAATGCTTGTCTGTTAAGGAGTTTCCACTCTACGTCTTTCATCTCTTCTGGTTTTTGTTCTGCAAGAGGCTGATACAGCTTATTTTGATACAGATAATCTTCAATTTGCATCTTCCAAAACCCAAAATTTATACCATTGAATTTATCGACTCTCACTTTTCCTTCATCTGCGGCCATCGTTCCAACTCAAACCTAATGCTCTAATACTAGTTGTTAGGAATATAATCACCTAACCAGGATCAGTGAGACATGAAAGCAAACAAGAAAATGAATCTAAAATCACACGTACACACAAGAACACAAATATTTACGTGGTTCACCCCAAAATAGAGCTACGTTCACGATTGTTGCGGTTTCACTATGATTTGAAAGAATTACAAGTTACAATGAGATGCGGCTCCTTAACTATAAATACATAGAATTAGGGTAAAAAGGAAATAATGTGAAACACCAAAAATACCCTTAGAAAAATATTTCCATGCATTTCTCCATTAATAAGAACGAAGTAGGAAACTGAAGATACACATTCCATCACCCACTTAATCCATTTGTTAGCAAAACCAAGCCTTTCCATCATGCACTGAAGAAATTTCCACTCCACCCGGTCATAAGCTTTACTCATACTAACTTTATTGTCATGGGATTTAAGATTATGAAAGATCTCTTGAGAAACAATAACATTATCTACTGTCTGTCTCCCCAGAATGAATGCAGACTGGTTATCGCTGATGACTGGCGACATAACCACACGAAGCCTATTGGCCAAAACCTTGGCTATAATCTTATAAGAGACATTGCATAAACTAATTGGGCATACCTGCCCCATATTCATCGGACTCTAAACTTTTGGAACCAAGGCAATGTTAGTAAAATTTATGTTGTGTAATAAAGAACTTGACTGAAAAAAGCTCCGAATAGCTTCGACAATATCAATAACAGTTATGCCATTCCGTAAACTATTCCAACCTACCAAATGCGATATTACTAATAAGCGTTGTTGATAATCGAGTTAAGATCTCGTCTTTATTTAACATAACACTATTTTATCTATTGAATGGAGATAAAGATTAGCCAACTAGGCTTAGCTTGGTTGGTAACTCATGGGTTCTAAGGGGATGAAGCTTATTTCCCCTTCCTAGTTATGAGTTGGTTTGAGTAATTGTTAAATGGTTATTGTTGTGGTTTATTTCTCCTTTCCTGCCATAAGTTGTGTTGGGTAATTATTAGATGATTGGTTTAAAGTAGCTATTATAACATATTGCTTTTGTTTACAAAACAAATTAAAAATTAAAGATTAATAATTAAAGTAACTATGCTAAATAAAAATTCAATTTTTAAAAAAATTTAATGATTAAAGACTGTTCAAATATTAAAAAAATGGCCTTGCTCAAAAAGGTCTACGGGAAGAAAGAAGACTACTCCTTTTGTGTAGACTTTTATGACCCTTAAAATTATTATTCGACTTGTAAGAAACTCAATTAAGTATGAACTAATTAGATCTAGTTTAGTTGGTCACCCGTGACTCCTCTCAAAAGAGAGGTCACGTGTTTAACTTCTACTCTTCTTAAGGAGTTGTGAAATTAGTTTGTACATTTTAATTAGAGAATTGAATTGAACTTCTTTGTCTCAAAACCATATTAGTATGACTTTTGTGACCCTAATAATTTTATATGTTATATATCAATGATTTCTTAATATTTTGTCTATTGAAAAGTTGAAAATTTGTATCACATCAATATAAGATAAAAACTAAATCAAGTATGAGAATTAATTTTCCTACACCAACTAAAAGAAATCTTAGTCCAAGTGCAATTATTAAGATGTGACAAGTATTTAATTGTTTTTCATATGTTCTTATTCTCTTTCGAAACGGATCTTAATTATCATGAAGAGGAAACTTTAAAGTAATAAAAATTGAAGAGAAAAGAATCTTTTTGACTACCAAGAAGCTGACAAATTTTTTGAGACAAGAAAGTCAATTTCACTAAATCATATATATTTTGTTTCTAGTTCACATATTGAACTTGGGCTAGGTGGCTTATATTCCAGTATGAACTGGTTTAGATTAGGTTAAGTTTGGTTTAGATTTTTCAAAACTTATTTTGATTATTATGTACTATATTAAATCTTAAATAGTTTAATAAAAGTTAATGTTTGGTCAGTATATATAAAAAAAAAAAAGTAAATTTTTTTAAAAATTAAATTCATATCTATAAATATGAAGTTGTTTAAAAAATAATTAGCGCTGGACTACTAGATTATGATTTAATGAGTTTTTATTTAATCTAGTATAAAATAATCATTCATATTTGGTTAACCAAACTAAAATTGATTTAATCATTTTTACTAATTAAATCAGTCAAAATAATTTAAACCTTACCAAACATAACATTTGTGTCTATCTAATTTAATTAATATAATGTTCTTAATAAACATGACCAATAGTACTAGATAATGATCCTCAAGCATTCCCTCTCCTGTTTTTTTTAATCTTTTCAGCTTCAATGGTTGATCTTTTCTTCACAATATAGGAAAAACAAGTGATTGGGTAAGCCCATCTCTGTTATTGCTGGTTGTTCACTATTTTTTTCCCCTTTTCTTTTCTACTTCCATTAATTGGTCTAGTATTCTCCACATCAGCCAAACAATATGAGTCAACAGACAGTAAGGTCACCATGCTTACAAAAATAAAGATATATATATATATATATATATATATATCGTAATTTGCCGGAGAATTAATATCGGCCATAACTTTCTAAAAGATGTTGTCTAGGCTATGATAATTACAGGTGAAGGTTCCCATTTAGAGAGAGAGAGAGAGAGGAGTGGGTTTTAGCAAAAAGTCCACTTGATTTTAACGTAGGTTGTCTTAAAAGTTTTGTCTTCCCTCCCAGAAGATTATTACATTGACATGGACTCACGAAAGCCATCCCTCTTCTTTTCTTTCCTTTTTCTTTTCCTTTTTTTTCTTTTTTCTATTTCTTGAAGACAAGTTCATAATAATTATCAATGAAATCCACCACTTAATGTGGTTTTCCTTCATGAGATTCAAGTAAGAAGCTTCAAAATTTTATAGGTATTAACAAAATATCTATTCTATAAAATAGACATTTTCAATCATATAAAAAAGTAAAAAAATTAGAATACATACTTTTTAAAATACTCATTCTATCATACCGAATATAACCTTAAGGCTCAAAACTGAAGACGTGGTGCTCCATCAATCCCCGCAAGCTGAGGTGATGCACTAGCTAGCCCATTTACCAGGACTTGGTGGGCCAAATACATATTTTCATTACATTTTCATTCCTTCAGTCAGTTCAGGAATGTCTTGTCCATTTCAACCTGTTCAAATTTATTTAAATTTGGAGTGAATTTAATTTAATTCCAACACTTAATTTCTATATTTTGCTCTCCTTTTTTTGTATTAGTTTAGATATATCATATTATTGAAATAAGCAGAGAACAAGAAACAATTCTGACCTAGCTTTACTTGCCTAGAAGTAACAATTGTTTTGATTGAATTTAATGTTTTGAATAGATTTGATGTTCTCAATGCATTTATGCTTCTACTTATGATATTCATAATTATCCTGGAGGTGAGCATACGTTTTATTGCAGCAATGTGTTGCTGTAACAGCATGCGTCGTCGTTGTCATTGGTTACTTCAATATATGGTGATTATTATTGTCACATTTTGGATTTTTTAGTGATTTAGATTTGAACAATAACTGGTTCTTTTTTTTTTTTGTGCATAGAACATGTCATTAGCTTAGCTATTTGCATTGTAACTGCTTCATGCAACCATAGGGTGCATCATATCCAATAATGAAGCTGGCCTAAAAGGTCTTTGCCTTGGTTTGATTGGCGGATTTTGTATAGACATAAATGAAGATGACATTTTATTATATTGACAGGAAGATGCTAAAAAATAATTGTTGTCTTAATTCACTATTGAACAAGACGACAGGGGAAAAAAGAGAGGAAAAAAGCATTATTTCAAACGATGGGATATCCTTTTTCTTAAAGCAAGTTGTCATGACTAAAGGAAAACTATTGTTGTGACATTAAATTATGTTCTGTTTTAAAATTAAGTCACATAATTTCTTTTAACTCCGAATTGGATTCTTTTTGCCTGGGGAAAATGGATTCAGATCAAGAGGCTTCTTTCCCCTTTTTGATTTGGGGTTTTGCAAATGGATTTTTTTCCACTTTTATAATGATCTGGGTTTTTTTTGAGATTTTTATTGGTATTTTACCAAGTCTATTATCAGACTCAACAGCTGTGTTAATTTAACAGGGCATAGTGTTGGATTAAACAATTGTTTATTTAATTTAGTACTTGTATCATTTTTAATAAACTGTATAGAAAAATCTTTGCATGGACTATATATGCCAAAAATACCATAGTATGATTACATTAACATCTTATAAGTACTTAAAAGCAAGTGTATATGATGAGTAGCCTATTCTGTTCAGTTTACCTGGTTGTGTTTCTATCATCATTGTTATGTGCACAAATTAGTACCACTAGGATTAAATTTTAAATTTGAGAGTTTTTATCCCTATTTGTGGGCTCTCGTTCACCACGATGATTTTTTATTTACAAGAAATAAGTAAAAAAAAATGCTACAAACCAGGCAAAACTTCAAATAAATCATCGTGGTGGGTTAAAACCATTTGTGCAATATCTCAATAAGACAGTATAATATCATTTTTCTTACTTTTTTTTTTTGCCTTATCCTTGAGTAGACCACTGGTTAAGTTTCAATGAGGACTAATATCAATATATACATTATATAGCATGATGCCTTGACACAGCAGACCGTTGGCCAAATTGAACTATGGAGGATAATGCATTTTAAAGAGGGCAAGGGCTGGGTCACGCCTCAATCCCAACATTTCTATGTACGTTTTTTTAATTATAATTTTATATTCATTAATTGTAATTTTAACTTGTGTCATTTATAATTATTGTAGGATCACATGATTAATCTCCAATCGCTGCCACCCATAGAGGGTAGTGAGGCATTGAATGATGAGGAAATATATATGTAAGCAAGTGTTGGGAATGAGCTCGGGATATGTAAAAGGCCTTAGCCATGGGAAGTTGGCTCCTCCTTTATCTTCATGAAATCAGGGTGTTCAAATAAATGAACTTCGTCAATTGAATGAAGCCGAGCAACAACGCAACGAGGCTTTGGAGGAGAAAATTGAACAAATTAGGGAGACAATGAAGACTGAATTACAAGAACAACTGCAAGAACAAGTGCATGCGGAAATTACAATGAGGATGCAAGCATGGAGGAGCGCTATAGACCAATGGAGGTTGCAATGGAAGAGAGACAGAAACATACAGATGAATTTCTTGCACTGTTTGCATAGTAAGATCATGGGAACACATACAGGTAACATCAAGTCTAATTATGGGTTCTGTATTTGGTGTTGCAAAAAGAAAGAAGTATCCTAGACAAGGATATTCCTTTAGTTTTGGTTAGTTTGCTCAATTGTGGTGTTGGTTAGTATGTCTTTTGGTCTAGTTGAAAAGTTGAATGCACAATATATATCAATCAGATTATGGGGTTATATATTTTATCTTTAATCCTTAAAAGTTAAAGAACATGAATATATATGGAGAATTTTTGCCATGAATTGAAATTTATGTCTTTTTTAGGTGCGTAGATGATTTTTACAACAATAATTTTTTTCAAATATTTAACTTTATGTCTGACAAAACATTTGCGTTGGTAATAGTAAAACTAATGAGTCAGAAATAATAAATTATTTTTAAAAAAATGTATAATTTATGCTGACAGTTTATGTAGTAGGAAATAATATTTAAACTGACTTATCATATAGTCAAAAGTAATGTTTTATTGACTCTTTTTATAGTCAGAAATAATGTTTTACCGACAGTTTATATAGTCGAAAATAATTGTTTACCCACCACTTTTTTCATAAAAAATAATGTTTTACCCACTGTTTATATGGTTGGAAAAATTTTTTTACCCACCATTAGTTGCATCGGAAATGATGTTTTGCCGATGCCTAAATGCGTCGGTAATATGTGAATATTTTCGACTCCACGAGATTTTCTTCAGTAATCTTTTTTTGACCATTTTACTACCGACTGTTGTGTGCGACGTCTATTATTTGTTGGAAATATATATTACCGACGCTTAATAAAGTATTTCTGACCTCATCTGGAGTCGGAATAAATGCTTTGTCTTGTAGTGATTTGGTGAAATAAGAAAAAATGCAGACCTCAATCTTGATGGGAGGTTTAGTTATTAAGAATTTGAGAGTTTTTAAAACCTTGTTGAACAAGTGGTTGTGTAGGTTTAATGTGGAAGAACAAGCTCTTTAAAAGAAGTTGGTACATACAAAAGATAGAAGTAAAGATGATGTTGGTTTTCTAAGGAAATGGTGGAGGCTTTGGGACGTGGATTGTGGAAAATAATTCAAATAAGAGTTGCTAATTTTCAAAGTTATGTTCATTTCGAGGTGGGAGAGAAGATGAGGGCGAGGTTTTGAAAAAATGTTTAGTGTGGGGATGGGGCCTTAAAGGAAAGGTTCCCTAATTTTCTTAGTTTGGCCCTCCATAAGGGGGCCTTGGTTGTGAATTATTGCTCTCAAAGAGAAAAGAAGTGGTGTGGTCCCCAAGTTTTAGGAGAAATTTTTTTGATTGGGAGATAAAAGTGGTGATGACTCTTTTAGACATCTTAAGTAGATTTAGTGTTCGATAGAAGAGGAGATAATCTTATTTGTATTGTATGCAAACCGAAAATACTCAATGTGCATTCTTTTTTATAAAGAGTTAATGGGGATGAGTGATGTGAAGTTTCACTAAGCTTGATTTGGTATTCTCAAGTTTAACCAACGTAGCTTTTTTCGCTTAGGAGGTGGCAGGAGGTGCTATTTATTTGACTATGAAAAATTTTCAAAAAAGGGGGTTCAATTAGTTAATAGGTGTTGTATGTGTAAGGGTGAGACGAAGATGGTAAATCACCTTCTTGTTCACTGCGTAGTTGCTAGGGATTGTTAGTGCCTTTTGTTCTCTATTTTTGTTGCACATGAATGATGCTTATTTCTTTGAGAAAGTTGATCCTTTGTTGAAAGGGGGAGGCACAAATGGTGTGAAAAATGGCATCGATTTGCTTGACTTGGTGCATTTGAAAATAGAAGAATAAGGATATTTTTGAAGGGTTAGAGCAAACCCTTTTTACTTCTAAAGATAATTGTTTTGCAAATATTATACTTTTGGGTCAAAGCGACCTTTTCATTGTATGTAGGCTCTATAGTTTATTTTTTAAAGGCCGAGGCTTTAATTGTTGTGGCCTTTTTGTTGTAATTATGGGGCACTTGGATATTTATTTATACACTCTTACTTATAGAAAAAAAAAATAGTCAGAAACTTAAAAAATAACTTTCTGGGAATGCTACTAATGCTGCACTTTTTGGTCGGTAGGGGCTCCAAACTCCGTTGCCTGAGAAACACTCAAAGAGAAGGATCAGAGGGCCATCGGATTGGCTCCGACGGTAGCCATTCCGATGCTTAAGTCAATAAAACTGAATTGAAAGACTGTAATTGTAAACCAAAGAATGAGCATGAATGTAAAGCGTACCTTAGGGTTTAATTTATAAGCTGTGGGTTTCCTAAGTTGATTAGGATTTGGAGCTATGAATGTAGGGATTTGATCATCGAAGAGTGGTAGTTACCATGTTGGACACTATGCTTGATAGATATCCGTAGATGGCAGTTTCCTTATTGAAGACTGTTTCCTTTTCCTTAGCTCGGTAAGATATTCAAGGCGGTGATGAGCTCTGAACCCTGAGGGATGCTCTGAAGGCCTTGTGCTCAGACTTGTGAGTTCTAAAGGCTGAGCGCCTAAGCCTGTTCTGAAGACTGAGCGCCTGAGCCTACTCTGGATGGTTGAGCTTTAACTGGTCTGTAGTCACACGTGTCACATGGAGGATGGACTGTCACTTTATGGTATATCAGTTACTCCTCCCCCCCCCCCCCAAGTCTTAGTTTTGAGCTCAATGCGTAACTAGGGCTACAAGCTCTCGAAAAGTCACGCGTTTTGTCTTTCCATTTTTTGGGATGACTGTTGATAGGTTATTTAATGCACAACCTATCGTTTGGGCTTTTGAGGCCATCATTGCCTCCAACTGCCACGTCGGTTCATCTTAGTGGGCCCCTCTTTCTAAAAACATATATAAAGAAGGGGAGGGGCTTCGTACGCCCTTCCCTCACAATTTTCATTGTATTTGAAAGAGAAAAAGATAGAAGAAACCACCATTGCCGAATCAATGAAGTTTGAAGAGTGCCCATTTTTTCGATGCTCCCTTCCCCGGTTATAATAGGTTTGGTTAATACTCATTTCTCTTCGTTCTTCTACCTTTACGAATTCCTTCTTCTTCCCTTTTTTTTTTGTTTTTGGCAATGTCTGCCTTTTCTGCATCCTCTGGTACTGGTGATGGCACAGAAAGCTCTTCAGAGTCGATTGTGCCATCTCATATCCAACCTATAGATAGTTATTCCTCCAGTGGTGCCGAAAATAGGTCGGTAGGGTCCCCTCTGGTTCAGAGGTCAGGATAGTGGATGCTTTTGTGGAACCCAGAAATAGGGTTGGGGAGACTTCTGGTAGGCCTTCCCAAAGAGAGGAAGGGGAAAGTGCCATCACTCAGGTCATGATAGATGAACTGAGGGAAAAATATAACTTCCCCCAAATGTCACCTATAGGATACCGGACTCCTTAGATCGCCCCTATGATGTTAAGAAGGGTGAAATTTGTGTCTATCTCGCCTGGTTCGAGATCGGACTAAGACTTCCACTACCTTCTCTGGTCATTCAGTTCTTTAAATGGTTTAATATTTGCCCTGCCGACCTTAACCTCAATAGTTGGAGGCATCTGCTAGGGTTTATAGTGTTAGGGCACCAGAACGGTGTCGAGGTGACCCTTGATTTGATTCGTAGCAATATGGATAAAAATATATGAGGTCGGAATGCCTTTTCTACATGTATTTCAACAAGGGGTTTAGAACCCTTTCCTCGGTACCCATTTCCAATTAAGACTTGGAAGAAGTGGTACTTCTTTGTAAGAGGAGGATGAGAGCTCAAGGACTTCAGAACCATATCTCGACATTCCTCCGTACTATTGGGACTAGGGTGAGGTCCCTTTCTTTTATCATAACTCCTGCTTTTGCCCTTATACATTTTACTTCCGAACTGCTTATTTAACTGATGTGTGCATATCTTTCGTGCAGATAAAAGTTCTTGAAGGAGGTTTATATTCACAGTCAACCTCCAAAACCGGTACTGTCAACTCCTTCAAAACAACAACTGAGCTCATACGGTTATTGTAACCCCGGAGAATCTGATGGTGGCCAGTAAATGCGCTAAGGTGCTAAAAAAATCTCTACTGTCGAGTTGGGCTCCAGAGCCACAGAAGCAGGTGAGGAGACTTCCTTTCCTATTGAGCCCTCCTTCAAGTGAAAAGGAAAAGGTTGCTCTCTAACTCTCCCGAACGTACTCAGTTTGAGGACGAGAGGGAGACTCTCATCCCAATATCAATAGTTCCTCCTACCCCAATCAAAAAAAATAAGCAAGGGGAAATCGGCTGTCAAAGCCCCCCAAGCTCCAGATGACTCTGGCTACCGAGTTGCCAAGAAGGCCCTTAAGGAGTTCTGGGCTAAGGGTCCTTTAAAGTACAAGGAGCAGAAGCCAGAGAAACTGGTGGCCGAGCTTACATCCCTTCAGATCAAGGTAACTTCCTAATTTCTCCTATTTTTCTTTCTTTTTTATATGAACTGACCTGTTTGCTTTGAATCTTATAGACCATGCACAGTCTTGCGGCTCTGATGGAAACCTCCCCAGAGTCAGAAGAAGTTGACAAACTTCAGGCTAAGCTGGACGAAGTTAGGCTGCAGTTGGGGACTACTCAGTTTGCGGCATACGCTGTTGAAGAGAAGCTAAAAAAGGCACCCAATTCTTTGGCTGTAATGGAGTCTGAGAAGGACCTTCATGTTCGGAGGGCGAAAGAGCTTCAAAAGGAGTTGGATGCTTTCCGACATGCCTCCAATCAAAAGCTTCAAGACTTAGTTGCCTCCACCAAAGTTGAAACTAAAACGGAAATTAGGGCTGAAGTTGACAAACTTTAGGCTGAGCTAGTCGAAGTTAGGCTGCAGTTGGGGACAGCTCAATCTGTGGCATACGCTGCTGAAGAGAAGCTGAAAGAGGCTTCCAATTCTCTGGCTGTAATGGAGTCTGAGAATGACCTTCATGTTCGGAGGGCGGAAGAGCTTCAAAAGGAGTTGGATGCTTTCCAACATGTCTCCAATCAAAAACTTCAAGACACAGTTACCTCCACCAAAGTTGAAACTGAAACAGAAATGAGGGCTAAAGTCGAGGAGATGGGTCGGGAACTGATTCAACATGGGTATAACACTTTTAGATCTAAGCTCCTTGCCGCATTTCCAAACTTCGATCTGTCAATAGTTGAAGGTGTCGCAGCTCCTCCTACCGAGGCCGAGGTTTCAAATGAAAGGATGCAGCGACTCCTTCTGAACTCCCTCCAACAGAGGAGCCTGTCCCAATTGGCTCTAGAGCTGTAGTCTGAGATCCTTATGTATTTTGTCCCCCCCCCCTTTTTTTTTAAAAATGAAGACCGATGTACTTGTAATATTTCAATCAATGCAATTAACTTTCTTCAGAACTTGTGTGTCTTTCCCTTTTTGAAATGCAGCACTTATAAATTCTGTGGATTGTTGTGGATGCCAAGTAGATTCAGTACTGTCCCAAGTTATTGTTGCTCTATAATATAATCTTGGGCTCTAACCCTTTGAACTTATGATCATTTCATGAACTGATTGCACTTCAGACCAGCCTCTGAACTGGTTATGATCAGAAGCTGCCTTTCGAGCAGAGCATCTTGTAATAATTTAATTGAATTTGCTTTATAAAGACCTGATAATAATTGATCCTGAATCTGATAATGGGGGCAGTTGAATCAGAACCTGTACTGAGTAGCTTAAGCAAGAGGACTTGGGTCCACCAGGACTTAACAATAACCGGATAAGAAAACTTTAAGCAATTACCTTATGATCTGATCTTTGATTGAGATGTTTGATAGGAGGTAACTGAGCTGGTTAGAGTTCCGTGGATACTTCTGTACGAAGGATTGTATATTGAGATGGACCAGACCTAGGGGTCTGTGCATTGAATGGATCAGGCCTAAAGGACTTGTAATGGATACAAGATTTAGGGGTCAATAAGATGGACCAGACCTGGGGGTTTGTACATTCAGAGGACCATGCCTAAAGGACTTGTAATGGATACAAGGCTTTAGGGGTCAATGAGATGGACCAAACTTGGGGGTCTGTGCATTAAGAGGACCAGGCCTAAAGGATTTGTAATGGATACAAGGCTTTAAGGGTCAATGAGATGGACCAGACCTGGGGGTCTGTGCATTAAGAGGACCAAGCTTAAAGGACTTGTAATGGATACAAGGCTTCAGGGGTTAGTAAGATGGACTAGATCTAGGGGTCTGTGTATTGAGAGGACCAAGCCTGAAGGACTTGTAATGGATACAAGGCTTCAGGGGTTAGTAAGATGGACCAGACTTGGGGGTCTATGCATTAAGAAGACCAAGCCTAAAGGATTTGTAATGGATACAAGGCTTTAGGGGTCAATGAAATGGGCCAGACTTGGGGGTCTGTGCATTAAGATGAGACTGCCCTTTTTGAAAGAATAAGAAAGAAAAAATTTTATTGATAATATTTTCGTAGGTGTTCTACATTCCATGGTTTGGGTACAGGATTCCCAACTATGTCTTCTAACCAATATGTGGTAGGCCAGACAGTCTTTGTTACTCTATAGGGCCCTTCCCAGTTGGGTGATATTTTTTCCATAGTGGGATCTTTGGTGTTTGAGAACACCTTTCTTAGAACAAGATCCCCAATTTGGAAACTCAGGGGGTTTTAGCCCTGATTTGGAACTATTAGCCATCCTGTGCTGATATGTTTTCATCCTGATTCTGGCTTGATCACGCTTTTCTTCGAGTAAGTCCAAGTTCTCTATAAGCTGATGATCATTGGCCCTTTGATTGAAAGCTTCTATCCTTAAGGTAGGCATACCGATCTCCACAAAAATTACTGCTTCCAAGCCATAGGCTAGTGAGAATGGAGTTTCAGAGGTAGGTATTCTTCTGGTGGTTTTGTAGGCCCATAGAACACTAGGGAGTTCTTCAACCCATCTTCCTTTAGCTTCCTCCAACCTTTTCTTGAGGGCATCAAGATGGTCCGATTAGTAACTTCTGCTTGCCCATTAGCTTGGGGGGTGACTAGGTGAGGAAAAATGGTGACTGATATGCAGGTCTTGGCAAAATTTCTTGAAATTTCTCCTTGCAAATTGTGTACTGTTATCTGTGATGATGACTCATGGTATACCGAACCTATAGACAATATTCTTCTAAGTGAAGTTTTTGACTTCTGTCTCCGTGATTTGCATGACGCGTTCAGCCTCTACTCATTTAGAGTAATAGTCAATGGTGACTATAAGATATCTCCTGTTTGGTGCGACTTTTGGCAGTGGCCCAATGATTTCCATTCCCCACTGAGCAAAAGGCCATAGGTTGGCAATCAGAATGAGTTCATGGTGGGGCTGGTGCTGATATAGAGCGAATCGTTGGCATTTGTCACACTTTCGAACATACTTTTTTGCTTGCTTCAACATGCTAGGCCAATAATAGCCTTGTGTAAGAGCTCGGTAGGCTAGAGTTCTGCCCCCATTGTGATTGCCACAAATCCCTTCGTGAATTTCAGCCAGGACATATTTGGACTCTTCTAGAGCCAGACACCACAATAGGGGTTGAGAATAGGATTTTCGATAGAGCTTCCTATTTAAGATCAGGTATCAAGTTGCCCTGATTCGGAATCTTCTGGCTTTGTCTTGTCTTCTAGGAGGAGTCCTCCTTCTAGGTACTAGAGGATGGGAGTCATCCAATTCTGGGTTTGTTCAGTAACTTGGGACTCTTCGGATCTCAAAATTGGCAATCTTGAGGGAAATAATGAGGGAATCACTATGAGTGCAGTGTACTCCTACAAGATCTAGTTCTGAGAACTGGATCTCAGGCACAGGCTTCAATCTTTTCTCAATATTAGAGATCTGTAGTATGCTTGGAGTGGCTCTAGTCTCCCGAGCATACATTTTCTTGGTTCTATTGGACGTTTCTACTACCAGGGTGTCTGCATAGAGGATGAAGATTACCTGATTATTCTGTTGCTAAGGCTCATTCCGTCTTCCCTTTTGTTCCGGCCTCTGGTCTGGCCTTCTCTACGGGGGCCTGTTATTGCGGGGGTTCTGCCTGGCAAACTCCCGTCATCTCCTTCTCCTTATGAGCTACTCGATTTTATGTTTAAGGGCCTTGCATGTGTCTGTTGTATGCACGTGGTCCTTGTGGAAATCACAATACTTGTTTTGGTCCCGGTAACCGGGATCGCCTCTCAGTGGCTCTAGCCACTTTTGGTTTTCGCGTGCTCGAACTTGCCAGAGTATGTAAGTTAGGGAGGTGTTCAAATGAGTAAAGGTGGTGAACCCCCTTGGAATAGTGCTGTTTGGAGTTCTGGAGGCCGTTCTCCTATCTGGACTTCTAGCCCTCTTCTTGACTGTACTGGAGTCCTTTTTCTGGTCATCCTGCTGGGCTTGTTCTTTACCCTTTTGAGAAGGGCTATTTGCTTCCTCTAGATTTATGTACTTCTTAGCCCGATCCATGAGGGTTGCCATGTCGGTAGGAGGACTCTTTGTCAGATAATCCCTGAAGCCTCCTTGTGCGAGTCCGGAGGTCATAGCAGCTACTAGAAAGCTCGGGCTACAATTTGTAATCTCCGTGAGCTCAGTGTTAAAACGTACAATGTACTCTCGGAGGAGCTCATCTCTAGACTATTTTACTTTAAGCAAGAATTTTGGGCCCTTGCTCAGCCTTCTGCTAATCATGAACCTGTCTAGAAAGCGCTTGCCGAGCTCATAGAAGCTGGTGACTGAGCTCGGTGGGAGATAGTGGAACCACTTCAGTATTGTGCCTTTGAGGCTGGTAATGAATGTATGACACATGAAGGCGTTAGAAGCCCCATGTAGTGCTATGGTGTGCTGGTAATGAGAAAGATGGTCCATCGGGTCCCTAGTCCCATCGTAAGGGGTGAACTTTAGGACGACAAATTTTTTTGGCCTCTCCTCAGCCATGATAGCAGGGGTGAATGACGTAGCAAGCTTTCCGAGCAACCTGACTAGCTCGTCCTGCTCTAGAGGGATTTGAATACCTCTTATCACAATAGTACGGTCCATAGAGTCCGTAACTTTTTCATCTTTTCGTGGGTCCCTAGGCGGGACTTCTTGTGAGTCTTGCTTTGCGGTTTCAGCTCCCATATGAATGGGATGGGCATGTCCCATGGCTGGATGAGGATTTTGGAGCTCCTAAGCTAGAGGAACTGGAGTCGCTTAAGGTTGAGACTCTTGCAACGCTGGATTCGCTCCCGAAGCCCCTAGGGTCAAAGCCCTAGTGGTGCTTCGATAGTGGATGTCTAGAATAAAGGTTGGTATCCCCTTGCCTACGGCTGCTGATGGCTGGGGGTCTTCGCCAATGTGGGTGGCACCTTGGGGGTACACTGGTTGGTTATTGGGAATCTCTTCATGAAATCCTCCGTCTGTGGTGGTAATAGGAAGTTGTGTCCTTTGATCAGTCGTGTTGACGGGTGGATTCAAAGGGTTGGTTCCGTGATTCTGGGTAAGCATCGCCAGGGTTTTGGACATGGCAAGAAGCTATTCTTGCATTAACTCGTTCTGTCGCTTAACTAGGTCAAGTTGCTGCTGCATGGGATCAGTTGTTCGTCCCTTTCCTCTTTCGGCAGGCGGCCGGGATTGAGGGTTTTGAGGATTTTGAGCATTCTTCCTCGGTCGGAGATTGGGAGCCATGGTCCTTCGGCGTGAAAGAGGATGAACTTGTTTGTAAGTAGAACACTTTTGTTAGAAGAACGATTGTCGTTCCCACAGACGGCACCAGTTGATGCTCCGCTTTTTGGTTAGTAGGGGCTCCGAACTCCGTTGCTTGAGAAACACTCAAAAAGAAGGATCAGAGGGCCAATAGATTGGCTCCGGCGGTAGCCGCTCCGATGCTTAAGTTAATAAAACTGAATTGAAAAACTGTAATTATAAATCAAAGAATGAGCATGAATGTAAAGTGTACCTTAGGGTTTAATTTATAGGCTGTGGCTTTCCTAATTTGATTAGGATTTGGAGCCATGAATGTAGGGATTTGATCATCGGAGAGTGGCAGTTACCATGTTGGACACTGCGCTTGATAGATATCCGTAGGTAGCAGTTTCCTTATTGAAGATTGTTTCCTTTTCCTTAGCTCGGTAGGATATTTAAGGCGATTTTGAGCTTTGAACCCTGAGGGATGCTCTGAAGGCCTTGTGCTCAGGCTTGTGAGTTCTGAAGGTTGAGTGCCTAAGCCTGTTCTGAAGACTGAGCGCCTGAGCTTGCTCTGAATGGCTGAGTTTTAACTGGTCTGTAGCCACACGTGTCACATGAAGGTTGGACTGTCACTTTATGGTATATCAGCTACCAACTTCATGATTTTGATGTTCCAAGTCTCCATAGCCACAAGAACAAACCCACAAGGGCTCCTCATTTTCCCAAACCATATCCAATCCTTGTGGAAGTAGTGATACTTTAAAAGTCGGATGGCTAGAGTAGACCCTAGAAAACACTGAGCACATTGCTTTTGCATCAATTAAAGTAGCCGAGATATGCAGCAAACAAGAGAACATGGAGCAAGCTTTAATGGTGGTGCCTGGAAATTACAAGCATATATCAATCATTTTCAAGGAAGGGCCAAAAGGTTGACCTTCACTGGCTCGCCTGAATCAAAATCAAGCCTCATTGATTCAAGCCTTCCATAATTCTACACCTCATTGCATGCATTTTGATATTCCTAATGTTTTTGCACGTGATTGTTGTTGTAGAACAAAAAATAAATAAATACAAAGAGATTAGGATATGGATTTCTGGCAGCCATTGGTTTTGTAATTTTCTTGTAATGTAATTGTTTTAAATGGATTAGGATATGGATTAGCCATTCTACACCTCATTGCATGCATATTCTGAATTGCCCTTGTCTTTCATTTTTGTTTTTGCTTCTTGAAAAAGAACAAGTTTTTAATAAAAAAATGAGATTTAAAACAATGATTAAAAACTTTATAATATAACACTATGCTTGGATAAATGAAAGAAGATGATAACATTAGTTATAAGGGAGAGAAAAGGAGAGCTTAATCTCTCCTTCATGCTTAAATAACGAATGAAGAAAAGAATAGCATAATCATTTTCATCTTCCTTGGGAACAATAGCATAAAGAAAGAAAGAAAGGAAGGAAAGGAAAGGAAAGAATTATATATATTTTTTTACTATTATGTCCTAAGATAAAGGTGATTATTTTTTTTTATTTTTTCCTTTATAATTTTAAGGTTAGAATAGGTATGATAAAAAAAATTCATAAAAGACTCTCTTCTTTCTTTCCGTCTTTGTCCACTTTTGAGAGGAGATTAAATTGAATAAAATAAGGGTTAAGAAACCCCTCTCTCTTCCTTTATCCCTTTCATTTCCTTCTTTAATTTTAAACCAAACAAAAAATAACCTCTCATTTTGTCCCCTTTCCTTTCCTTCTTTTCCAAATCACTCAATCCAAGTGGAGTGTAAGAATTTTGAGTAATTTAAATATAAATAAACTCTAATAAGTAAATATATATGTTTTTATAGTTGTATAAAATTTTGCAATGCTCTTGTAACATAAGGGATCTAAATGTTGAATAAAACTCTAGTAATAAAATTATTACGTAAATATAGAAAAATATTATTACATTTATTTTTGGAATATTTATAAGCCTTTTAGAATTAAACTTTTATTATTCTTAAACTTTTAGTTTTGATTATATTGTATTTATAAAAGGTTTTCTTATTTTAGTTAAATTTTTATTAGTTTTAAATTCCTTCTTTGAATTGTACAATAGAGACTTAAATTTGGAGTCTTATTTAAAAGTGGGATTTGAAGTAATTACTTTGTTCGTTTTATGATTGACCCGCCCCACCCTGATGTACAACCTAATAAAGAAAATAATCTTAAACAGAGAAAAATGATGAGATATAATTCATGTAAACCGACCCAAATAATTATGTCATTTGTTACAAGAAAATTACAAAACCCATCAGGAATTCCAAAGGATCCCAGAATATGCCAATTCAGAAGTCAATGGCTGCCATATATTGACAAGGGCAGCACGCAGCAGACATTGCGGGTCCAGGTCTATAGACAAGGCCAAGACTGATCTTCAAGCCCTGTTGGCTGTGCCTCAGAACACATGTATGCCTTGTCATTGGAGGTAAAATTGAATATATTAGTGTAGAAATCTGGCAGTGATCAAAATGTAGAGCCTTAGTCCAAAGATCAGGACCTCCAAATAGTATTTCGATGAAAAAGAATAACTCATCTATCAGAATAAATCAACAATAGTAAGTGACCACATGTAACAAAGTCAAATTCAGAATACTTGAAAATACAAACACAAGCAGAACAAATTATCAATAAAGAAAGGCAGGATGACCAAAAAAAACTTCTGAATTGCAGATCAATACTGAAAAGTTAGGACCAAGAAACATTGAAAAATCACATGTAGAAATATCTGCTGCCAATTCCCATACAATCTGATTTGATTCCACATGGGTAGATCTGAATGCACTAAGACAGTAATACGAGATCAATTATGTCTGGGAGGATTGCATCCTGGACTAGGGGACAGAGAAACATTTAGGAATAAAATGCTTGCTATCTAGCAAACATATTTACATTGATGTTTGTCCACTCGGCTTATTTTAACCAACGCTTGATTCCTGATCTGCTCCACGAGGCATTAAGAACCAAGCTTATTAGACTCCGTTTGCAAATATCTTGGCATGGGCATGCTCATGTACAAAATCAATCACGCACATGCACAATAACAAATGCCAATCGACATATTTACGCATGTTTAGACAGAAAGTGGAAATCACATTGAACTTGGCCCATTACCTAAACCTATATTCTTAGTAAGATGGCACCTATTTCATTATTTATTCCATAAAGGACAGAGAAGTAATGAGAGAGAGAGAGAGAGAGAGAGAGAGAGAGAGAGAGAGAGAGAGCCGGACCTTGTTCAGTTGAACCTAACCATCCCATGTGTTTGATCTTTTTACATCAGGTTGGGCCCGCATTAGAAATGATCTAATCAACTTGATCCCGACATAATCTACAAATTATATATAAATGCATAAATACATGACACATGTATTGTGTAAATACAATATTCTTCAACATATGCCAATTGACATGTTTGAGCATGTTTAAACAAAGTGAAAATCAGATTGAACTTGGCCCATTAGGGCCATTACCATATCCATATTCTTAGTAAGACATCAAGTAATCACCATATACCCCCTCAAGATCAGACAAGTAACTCAGGGCCTGGATATTGGTAAGTTGAACCTAACCATCTCACATTATGTTTGATTTCATTAACATCAGGTAGGGCTGTTTGGAAATCACAACCCTACCAAAGGTCCAGTTGGGCTTCGGCTGGGGGCTAGGCAACTTTAATCAACTAAGCATGACCTTATATACAACTATATGTTAAATATATAAATACACACATGTATTGTGTAAATACAATTCTGTTCATATACATGTGCGCAGACCAACAAGAAACTCTCCTCTCACTAGTTCATGGGTCCACGTAATAGATGTTAGTTTTATGTTTAACTTAGTGGTCAAGTGGTTAGTTATCACCACGTCTGTAATGTCCTTTTATTTTGGTATCTGTTAATTGTTGATTTAATCTTACTGCCACGATATAGCAGTCGTAAAACGTGGCCTATGTTTATGTTTATTTCAGTTTCCTTTGTAAGGCTATTTAATAGCCAAGTCCGTTATGCAATGAAGCAATGTGTGTGTGATTTCCTCCATCTCCTCTGTTTTTTCTCTTCAGTCTATATTTCTTAACAATTGGTATCAGAGCCCCATAACAGGGGCCTGATTAAATAGAAGCAGCAGTCTTCTACGAGTGATCTATAGATGGCGACAGAGAGTTCGTTTGTACAGCTAGCCGTTCCAAAGTTTGATGGGTATTATGATCATTGGGCGATGCTTATGGAGAACTTCTTGCGATCAAAGGAGTATTAGGGGCTGGTGGAAAATGGAGTTCCTACAGCAGCAGAAGGTGTTGTTCTCTCTGATGCATAGAGGAAGCATATTGAAGACCAGCAGTTGAAAGATTTGAAAGCAAAGAACTATCTATTTCAGGCATTAGATCGTTTTATCCTAGAGACAATCCTTAACAAGAAGACTTGAAGGATATCTGGGACTCTATGAAGCAGAAATATCAAGGTACATCACGAGTAAAGTGTGGAAATCTGCAAGCTTCTCGAAAGGAGTTTGAAGTTCTTCATATGAAGACAGGAGAAATTGTGAATGAGTATTTTTCTCGCACTCTTACCATCGCCAACAAGATGAAATCAAATGGTGAGGATAAGGGTAATACTGCTATTGTTGAGAAAATTTTAAGATCCATGACTCCTAAGTTTGATTATGTTATGTGTTCCATTGAGGAATCTAAAGATATTGATACTCTAACCATTGATGAACTGCAAAGTAGCCTAATTGTGCATGAACAACGCATGAGTTCCCATGTTGAGGAAGAACAGGTCTTGAAGATTACTCATGGTGATCACTCAGGAGGAAGAGGTCGTGGTCGGGCCAATTATAGAGGAAGAGGTCGAAATAGGAGGTCTTTTGATAAGGCTACAATGGAATGATATAATTGTCACAAGCTAGGACATTTTGCATGGGAATGTCCAAGCAAAGAAACAGAGGCAAATTATGTAGAGAATCAAGACGAGATGTTGTTAATGACATATGTGGATCTGAACAAAGCTAGTAGAGAAGATATATGGTTTCTAGACTTTGGATGCAGCAATCATATGTGTGGAAAGAAGGAATATTTCTTAGATCTTGATGGGAATTTTTGAGATTTTGTGAAGCTTGGCAACAACACAAGTATGGTTGTTTTAGGAAAAGGAAATGTTAGGCTACAAATGAATGGCATAACTCAAATCATTACAAATGTATTCTATGCACCCGAGTTTAAGAATAATCTGCTAAGTATTGGACAGTTGCAGGAAAAAGGTCCGATCTTACTATTTTATTTCAGCATGGCAAGTGTAAGGTGTTCCATTCACAGAAAGGTTTGATTATGGATTCTAAAATGTCCTCAAATCGAATGTTTGTCTTACATGCTTTATCTCAGCCTATAGTATCCACTTGTTTCAACACAATCACAGAAGATATTGTGCAACTTTGGCATTATCGGTATGGACATTTGAGTTTTAAAGGTTTAAAGACTCTTCAACAAAAGCAAATGGTAAATGGATTACCACAACTTCAACCTCCCTCCAAGTTATGCAAGGACTGCTTGGTAGGGAAACAACACAGGGATTCATTTCCAAAAAGAAGTACCTGGCGAGATGTAGAGATTCTTTAGTTAGTGCATGCAGACATTTGTGGACCCATTACACCCTTCTCTAACAGCAACAAAAGGTACCTGCTTACTTTCACTGATGATTTTTGTAGAAAAACAAGGGTTTATTTTTTGGTAGAAAAATCAGAAGCCTTTACTGTTTTCAAGAATTTTAAGACTCATGTTGAGAAGGAAACCAATTCTTTTCTAAAAAGCCTGCCTGCTGATCGAGGAGGTGAGTTTACATCCCAGGAATTTGTAACCTTCTGTGATGTAAATGGCATACAACGATAGCTAACAGTTGCATATACACCACAACAGAATGGTGTTGCGGAATGCAAGAATAGAATTATCATGAATATGGTTTGAAGTATGGTGGCAGCAAAGAAAATTCCCAAGACTTTTTGGCTTGAAGCAGTAAATTGGACAGTGCATGTTTTGAATAGAAGTCCAACTTTCGTAGTTCAAAACAAGACTGCAGAAGAAGCTTAGGGTAAAGTTAAGCCTTTAGTTGATTATTTTAGAGTTTTTGTATGCATTTCTCATTTTTATATTCTTGATAAGAAGAGAACTAAGTTGGATGACAAGAGTTTCAGTTGTGTTTTGTTGGGAGTTAGTGAAGAATCAAAGGCTTACAGACTTTATGATCCAGTTTCGCGAAAGATTATTATCAGTATAGATGTTGTATTCGAAGAAGACAAGCACTAGGATTGGGATAAGAAGTATGAAGCAGGTATTATATGTGATTTGGAATTGGGTGATTCTGAAGAAGAAGTAATTGTAAATGAAGAAGAAAATGAATCAAATGTTGATGCTGATGTAGAAGTAAATGAAGATGATGATGCCGCTAAAACAGATTCTCAAAGTGCAACAAGAAATCGTGCTGCTGAAACAGATTCTCAACTTGCAACAAGAAATCGCAGACCACCTGTTTGGATGAGAAATTATGAAACTAGAGAAGGTTTTTTCGAGGAAGAAAATTAAGTTCAACTTGCCATGTTTGCAGTTGTTGATCCTATTTATTTCGAAGAAGCAGTTAAAAGTGAGAAATGAAGGATAACTATAGATGTCGAAATGGAAGCAATAAAGAAAAATGGTACTTGGGAATTAACAGAATTACCTAAGGGAGGAAAAACAATTGGAGTAAAGTGGGTTTGTAAGACCAAGCTAAATGAAAATGGAGAAATAGAAAAGCACAAAGCTCGGCTTGTAGCGAAAGGTTACACACAGCAATATGGGGTGGACTATACTGAAGTTTTTGCACCTGTGGCACGTATGGAGACAATCCATTTGGTCATTGCACTTACGGCTCAAAGAGAGTGGTCCATTTATCAATTAGATGTGAAATCTGCATTCTTACATGGTGAGTTGAATGAAGAGGTCTTTGTAGAGCAGCCTTGTGGTTATGTGCAAAAAGGAAATGAGCAAAAAGTTTATAAGCTAAAAAAGGCACTTTATGGGCTTAAACAAGCACCCTGTGCTTGGTACAGTCGCATAGAAGCATATTTCATGAAGGAAATGTTTGAAAAGTGTGACTATGAGCATACTTTATTCATCAAGACTAACAAGGAAGGTAAAGTTTTGATTGTAAGTTTGTATGTCGATGATCTAATCTTTACTGGAAATGATGAATCAATGTTTACAGAATTTAAACATTCAATGAAGCATGAGTTTGATATGACTAATCTTGGTAAGATGAGGTACTTCCTTGGTCTTAAAGTTTTGCAAAAATCTGATGGTATTTTTGTGAACCAAAAGAAATATGCCTCTGAGGTACTACACAGGTTTGGAGTGGATAAAAGTAATTCTGTTTTTAATCCCATTGTTCCTGGTTGCAAGCTTGTGAAGGATGAATGAGGAGTTAAAGTGGACAAGACTTACTATAAGTAGATTGTAGGAAGTCTCATGTACCTCACAGCCACTCGACCAGATTTAATGTTTGTAGTAAGCATCATTAGTAGGTATATGGAGAATCCTACTGAACTACATCTACAAATAGCAAAAGGGTGTTGCGTTATTTAAAAGGAACAACTGATTTTGGGATTTTTTATAGAAAGGAAAGAGATGATGAACTTATGACTTACACTGATAGTGACTATGTTGGTGATTTAGAAGATAGAAAGAGTACATCAGGCTATGCTTTTCTGTTGAGTTCAGGGGCAATTTCTTGGTCATCAAAAAAACAACCAGTGGTGAGTCTATTTAGCACAGATGCAGAGTTCATTGTTGCAACTTCATGTGCATGTCAGGCAGTATGGCTAAAAAGAGTTTTGGGAAAATTGGATCAAAATCAAAGCAAGTCATGTGTAATTCAATGTGATAATAGCTTTGCAATCAAGCTTTCAAAGAATCCTATAATGCATGGTCAAAGCAAGCACATAGATGTTCGTTTTCATTTTCTTCGAGATTTTACAAAGGATGGTATTGTGGAGTTGGTGCACTGTGATACACAAGATCAATTGGCTGATACAATGACTAAACCACTCAAGCTGAACACCTTTGTCAAACTGCGAGAACAATTGGGAGTCTGTTCTGAGAATGATATAAACTGAAGCTCATAGCATTCAGTTTAAGGGAGGAAATGTTAGTTTTATGTTTAACTTAGTGGTCAAGTGGTTAGTTATCACCACGTCTGTAATGTCCTTTTATTTTGGTATCTGTTAATTGTTGATTTAGTCTTACTGCCACGATATAGCAGTGGCCTATGTTTATGTTTATTTCAATTTCCTTTGTAAGGCTATTTAATAGCCAAGTCTGTTATTCAATGAAGCAGTGTGTGTGCGATTTCCACCATCTCCTCTGTTGTTTCTCTTCAGTCTATATTTCTTAACAGTAGAAGGGCCAATAACTGAGGTATATAAATTCCATTGTATATCCCATGATAAAAGTACAATAAAAAAAAGAAGCGGGAGATCATTTCTATAATCTGTGGAATCTGGCATATGCTGAACAAATAATGAAATAATACAATGAAGAAAAGAGAGGAATCAATTTTATGATCTGGATCCCCAATCCAAACAGCAGGGAGACAATACATGGCATACCATCTGCAGAAGCATCCAATGCCAACTACCCACAATCCAATTTGATTCCATGTCTTCCATATGGGTAAATCTGAATCAACATATTAACAGCCAAAAGAAACTAATCATATAAAAAAGGATTGCTTTCCTGGAATCTGGGACAAAGAAATGTACACCATGCAGCAAGAAAAATTATATTAATGTTCATACACTTGGTAAGTTTAGACCACCCCATATCAGCTGATCTTGTCAGTGGACAATAACGACCAGCCTATAATTTGCGTGCTTGCAAGAAACCCTGCATGCCCCATGTTCATAAATAAATCACTCACATGCACAAGAAGTGATGGTACTAAACATGTTTGTGTGCAATTCAGACAGAAAATGGAAACTCAAGTAGAGAATTACCTATTTTGTCTGCTTCACGTAGCTCCTGATAATTTTGGAGCTTATCTGATAAATTAATCTATGCACATGCACATCCACCCACCCACCCATATATACACTATCATATTAAGCCAACCCATCTTTATGGGGTAAACTATATTTTTCCTAAATTGTCCAGCTAACTTCTTTAACAACCAAGGTAAATGGTCATTTCAGGGAAGTTCAAACTTGTCAAATAGTCCACCACATCCACTGCCACCAAATTCCATTCTTGAAGGGAAGGTAAATGACACATAAGAGGGGAAGGTAACTCCTCTATGAGTTGTGTTTGTGTGTGTGTGCCTGCCAAAGCATTTGTTTGGTGATCTTTGGCTAGGTTGAACCAACAAAACCAAAATTTTTGGGGGGACTTGTGGACTAGGCTTGAAGTTATTAAAATTGAAGATGATTGAAAGGTTCCAACACAACCTAAGGATGGTTGGGTTTGGCAGAGGGTCAAGAAACCCAAATTAAATAAAACCTAAAAATTTTTCTTCTATTGTTATTAGTGAATGAAATTAGAAAGAAAACACAAATTTTGTAGGGCAACCTTCATATATTGTTTTAATTATATTCATTGCCACAGGGATAAAGAGATAAAGCTCTTCAATTTCGACTTTTGACAGTACTATGGCACTCTATATCAAATTTCCCAGTCAAGGTTGTTAATAAGGAAACCACTTCTCAATGGAATTCTCATTACCATCAGTTATCATTAATAACATAAAACAATCGCAGTTCCTTGGCATAAAAAAGTTTAGCAGGAAAATAATACTTTGGGGCTTATTATTCCACCCTAAATGTACAATTCCTGAGCTCAGATGAGTTGGGCAACCACAGGTGCTGTTCAGCCCCAACAATTGAGCTCACACTGACCTCCCAATCAACCAACCAATTGAAATTCAATGTAGCAAATATACTACAAATTGTCTCTTAGGCCGATAGATAGATCAGTAGTTTATGGAGTAGGTAAAAGGAAGAACCAAAGGTCATAAAAAAAAAAAAAAAGAACTTATAGGATGTGAACTAGTACCATGTCTAAGAAATGGATTTTGTTTCCCCTCCACACACACACACACACACAGATGAAAATGGTAGAATCAAGTTAAGCTACTAATAGAAAAATGCTACTACTAACAAAGTAATCTGCTATAGATTTACTCTCTTTTGAACTTCAAGTTTGCAAGTTATCTACTAAAAAATTTAGAATTAATGTGTTGTTAATGGTCAAACAACTTTTGTGAGTTCCAACTTTAGTTAGTAGATGTTATGTTCAAAGTGATGTTTTGCATTCCAAAATGTTAGGTGAATGAAGTTAATGATGTCTCTAGCACTGTCTATTAATGTGTATAAATCCTAATGTATTGTTCTGGAGCAAAGTAAGAAATATAAAAGAAGTAAATCTGATCAAGTATAATTTTCTTCTGTCTTATTTTGATCCTCGCTAAGGCTAAAACAACAGCCCACATAAGCCTAAACAAAGGGGCAACATTTGGTATCAAAGCACTTGGTTCGTCAAAGTAAATTCAAGTACAAGAAGCTGAAGAAAAGAGCAACTATTGAGGAGTTAGCTCTATGGCCAGCGCAGGTAATTCCAGTTTACCCGTAGTTCCAATTTTCAGTGGTGAAAACTATGATTTCTGGTATGTTCAACATCCTTATTGTCGCACTTTATGTCAATAATTTGGTGTCTATAGGAAATAATGCAAAGATGATTGACGAATTTAACAATGACATGAAGAATTATGAAATGAGTGATATGGGCCTGCTACATTATTTTCTTAGTATTGAGATTTGCCAAGTTGAGGATGGTGTGTTTATTTCTCAAAGGAAGTATGCTGAAAATATTCTCAAAAAATTCAGAATGGCTGGTTGTAATCTTGTGGCAACACCACTTGTTGTAAATGAAGAATTAAAGGAGGAACATGGAGGAAAGAGGGTGGATAGTACTCTATATAGAAGTCTGGTTGGAAATTTGGTTTATCTCACTGCTACAGGGCCTGACATCATGTTTGCAGCAAGTTTACTTTCACGATTCATGAATAGTTCTAGCCATTTTCATTTGGAGCAGAAAAAATAGTGTTGAGGTATCTTCAAGGAACACTGAACTATGGAATCAGATTCAACCAAAATTCAAGTGTGAAGCTGATTGGTTTTTGTGATAGTGATTGGTGTAGTTGTGTTGATGACATGAAAAGCACCTCTGGCTATGCATTTTCGCTTCGATCTGGAGTGTTTTATTGGTGTTCAAAGAAACAACAATCGCTTGCTCAATCATATGCAGAAGCTGAATATGTTTCTGCTTCAATGACAACCTCTCAAGCTATTTGGTTGTTAAGAATTTTAAAAGAGATTGGTAAGAAGCAAGAAGAGAGTACAGAGATCTTTTGTGACAATAAATCAGCCATTGCTATTGCCAAGAATCCATTTTCTCACAACCGTACAAGGCACATTGCAATAAAGCATCACTTCATTAGAGAAGCACTTGAAGAAGGTGAAGCGAAGTTGAATTTTTGAAATTCAAATGAGCAAGTGGCTGACATATTTACAAAAGTACTTCCAAGGGAGAAGTTTGAATACTTTAGAGAGGCGTTGGGAATTCAAGAACATCATATTATTGGGGGAGAATGTTAGAATTAATGTGCTGTAAGATTCAGAATTAATGGTCAAACTAATTTTGTGAGTTCCAGCTTTGGTTAATAGTTGTTATGTTCAAAGTGATCTTCAGTATTCCAAAGTATTAGGTGAATGAAGTTAAAGATGTCTCTACTTTCTAGAACTATCTATTAATGTGTATTGTTCTGGTACAAAGTAAGAAATATAAGAAGAGAAGTAAATCTGAGCAAGTATAGTCTTCTTCTCTCTTATTTGATCCACACTTTAGTTTTAAGGCTAAAACTATAGGCCACATAAGCCTAAACAAAGTGCCAACAAAAATGCTTTAAGGTAGTGATGTTGTATCAATTCTAAGACTAAACAAATATGATAAGCTTTGGAAGCCTAAAACAAAGATGTGGGCTCCTCAATGATCAGGAAGACTTTTGGGTCCAAAGTGTCCGTGGTAGCTTTAAGGTCTTTATTTATGCTTATTTCATATCAGTTTACTGCTAGATAAATTTTTTTCTATTTAATTATGTTTTATGAATCCGAAGTATTTCGATAATTTCTAGGTTTGCAAGACATGAGCTGTAGTTATGGTTCACGAGTCTTATTTTTAGTCAAATTATGTTATTTGGGTTTTATGAGTCTGGTTGTTCTAGAATAATCTCTAACAGTCAAAGTGTATTATGTTTAAGTCAAAGTCTTAGTTAAATTAAGCGTACCCTAGCAACCTATAATAATGATGTAATCTCTTTCTATCAATAGGATAGAGTTATGTGATTTTATGACTGTTTGATGTTACTTCTTCTCTAAAATTCACTTACCCCGAACTACTATTTGCAGCACTCTTTTAGCACACTTTTTCTACCCCAAAACCATGACATACCCAGCTCCAACCTTTCCCAACCCATTCCCCTACTCATTGGCATTTATTTTAGCACTAAAAAAAGCAATGCTCGCAATCTAGATTTTTCAACACATGGTTCTCTGAAAATCCTGCAATCTGTCACTTTTGAAATCAAGCCAACTCCATCCCTTTTTAAAGCTAAACCATAAAAGCTTTCTTCAAACTGATGAAAACCCTAACCCTATAAGCTTTCCATAACCAAAAACCACCACAAAACCAACTGTAGGCAGATGTATTCAAGCTTTCCTAAAGCGGTCGTACATCAGCTAGCCATCTTCCTTTTCCATTATAAACTCTTTATCGATAGTAATAATTCGTATTTATTATAGATTTGCTTTTATCATGTAATGATTGCGCCATTCATACCCCTCAATATCACCATATAGCCTTAGGTAAGCTTGTAATGTCCATTGCCAAAGTATTTGTCAGACGACATTCAACTTGTTGATAAAAACTTGAAATATGTCTAACAACCTTTAGGACCAAAACACAACTTCATTGTTCTCAAAAACAAACATCACAAACTCCCATAACTTTAACATGCCATTATTTCCCATCCTTAAGAGGGCCAAAGCCCATAAATTGTTGCGAGTTGTCGCCAAAAAATAATGATATATCTTGGTGATGGCATGGTCGGAACTAGGAAGTACCTGTATCAAAAAATCAATCCATCTTTGGAGATATACAATACTCAAACAAACCTCACTACAAGAAAAAAGCACATTGTGTCATCATCCAAAGTGAAAGGGTTTCTTCTTCTTCTAATTTTACTTCATCTTTTCCTTTTAATTCTGCTATTCGTTAACCTTCTTAAAATCCCTCAAATGTGTCCACCAGCTTGCTTCTATAATAGCAATTTACTCATTACATTATCTTTGCAATCCCCATGACTATGATGTTTTCTGCTACTCCCCCTATTCTTCAAGAAAGTATTATAGGTTAATGAGGATCTAACCCTTTCTTCTTGTTTATCATATTTGAAAGGAAATTTTTTTTATAACTGGACTGCATTTTCAGTCAACGACTCCAAACTATCTCATAAATAAGTTGGTTAAAATATTATAAACACCAACTCTAATTATTGGTTCATCATGTATTCCATCTGATTCAATTGTTTGATATAGATTTGCTCTCTTTTAACTTCAAGGTTACAAGTTCTGCACTAAAAGAGTGCTTTGTTGCTAGACATCTTACTATCATAAGCACATTGTAACCTCTTTTTTGATAGTAATGATTTGGTCTTTGCATATGTTCTTCTTCGTCTTGTAAAGACCATCACAGCTTGCCTTCGATACGTCTTGACTTGAGAACCAACATGTCACTACATTGGTTTTAGAACCAACATGACAAATAGCCATAAATTTAATGTGCCATCAATTCCCATCCTTTAAATGTAAAAAACCTATGAAATTGTGAGATATACCACAATCAACATACCAAACCATATCTTGGGGTGCAACCATCAAAAGGAAGTATTCGTGTCAACAAGCCAATCCATGTTTTCGGATACTTAAACAAGCCTCATTACTAGCAAAAGAATAGAACAATTTTTTTTTACTATTAAAAACAACCTTGATGTTTTCCTTTTCTTCTCGTTGGCCTTAGATTTTTCTTTTCTTTTTAATTATCTTTCAAGCTTTTACGCTCCTTTGAATGGACCTATGTCCTGCAAAATATGAAAACAGAGAGACAGAGATACACACACGTATAAATATATGAGAAAACTATTAGAGGTTGTGGATGGACCAACCTTTCTTATTTAATTGCCATTAAAAAAATTTAACTTGATTGTCAGAAACAATCCCATTCAATGCTCAATTACTAAGAGACAAGTAACCCAACTATCTAATAGTAGGCTAAGGATGAACTAAGCTAGAAATGTGTCCTCAACAACATTTTAATATGGATTAAGTTGGTTTAAAATAAATTACATGTCATTTAATTGTTCTACTATAGATTTGCACTCTCTTATCATCAACTTTACAAGTTCTCTACTTAAAAATGCTTGAATTTTAGTCGTTTTCCTTTCATAAATGTTTGCAACCTCTTACCGACGAAAGTATGCTGAAATTTCATTTGACACACGGTAACTAAAGCATTATCATCCAATTAATTGATATACTCGATGACATTTGGTTTAAGTATTCTACTAATGGATAAAACTTGGAGACAGACTTCACAGAATTAAGGAAGTGCTTCTCTTCGAAGGCATTTATGCAGTTCGGTAGGAAGACCTTCGAGATGGAGGAGGCAGATTTGATCTCGTCTCTCCAGATTACTGAAAGGGGGCACAATATGGTGATGAGACTAACGGTAGGGGGGGAGCATTTATGAAAGGATATGCATGGATCATTGCTTTTGTTTGAATTTTTCCCCACTGATAAAGCTATTCTCTGATATTGAGAAGGGGAAGAGACAAGGGAGACTTGTTGCACAAAAAAAGGGGGGCATGTATGAGGAACAGTTAGCTAGGAAGCTAAAGAGGGCTTTGAAGAATTAAGCTTCTTCAATTAATTACAACGGAAGAAAAAACTCAATTAGAGGGGAAGGGGTGCAAGGAATTAATCAGATATGTTGATCAATGATGTTTCGGTTGATTCTTTAGAATGTGAGGGGTCTAAATGACCCAGATAAAAGGGCAGTGGTGAAAGGTCTGTTGAGGGATTGGAAGTCGGGGGTTGGTTTGCCTGCAAAAAACTAAACTAAAGGCATTTTTGAACAACCATGTGAAGAGTTTGTGGGGATACAGTTGGGTAGAACGGAGGTGTCAGGGTGCAAAGGCGGCAGTAGGAGGAGTTTATGGGGATATATGTGACCTTGTTGATCTCCTTCAAGATGGACTGCACCCCAAAAATAATCAATAGCATCTGAGTAAGGAATTTTTTTCCTATGGAAAGGAATTTTCAAAGGGGCAAAGCCTTGGAGTGTTTTTTCAGAGATTTCATCTTTAGTTGTGCCGTCGAGATCTGTACTTAGCAAGATCATGTAAAATATCAGCCATGTAACTAACAATGCCAAGGAATGGCTGAGCATTCTTGGAAGAAAGATTGTCATCTGGAAAATTATCAAGTTGGTTGGCAATACAAGGTTGTAGTTGATACTGGACTTTGTTGATATGAACACAAAACAAAAAAAAAAATCAATTTCTAGTTCTCCGATCATCATCTTTGTCTCTAAGAGCATGCTAGCATATTGCTAGACTAGAGAGTGAAATTTCTGAGCAAATCAGCATGAGAAACAATGTCAAGAGAGAATAATTGGACATCATCAATGTAGACCAAAGCATTTGACAAGAGCGGTTCAAAAATTCTAATTATGGCCTTTTGAAATAATGATAGAGCAGTTTTCAATTCAAAAGGCATGACAATCCATTGATAATGATGATTAGGAATGAAAACCCTGTTATGATGGTTATCGAGCTAGCAGAAACCTACTTTAAGATCAAATTTTGAAAAAATCTAAGCTTGTGTCAGATTCTATAAAAAAAAAAAACCTTCTCACTTGAGAAATGATGAAGAGGCTAATAATTGATCACTAATCTGAGTTTGTGTCAAACTTGTAAGCTTCACAAGCCCATTAAGATATGAAAGATTCAACAAGTCCTCATTGTAATAGTTCCAGTTCTTGAATGGCCAATTGATAATGCTCTAGATGCATTCCTTTATGACTAACTTTTGTAGGGTTTATATCCTTGTTCCTTTTGAAAGATAAAGAGATAAAGAAGTCAGAATTCTTCCACAAAGTATAATAACATTTTGAAAGAAATTCGTAATGAGGATTCGTACACAAAGTTTAGATAACAAAGTCACAAATATGACACAGAACTTCAACAGGATAAAGATGAGAAAGATGAGTCCATTGCAAGAAGTTCTAAATCATAAATCTGATGTTTAACAATATAGGTACTAAAAAGCTAAATGAGAATAGGTTTAATGATAAGAATAATGAAAAAAGTTTATCCATTTGCAGCTTCGAAGGGACAATAGAAAGATTCTCAATGGGAAGAAGGCACGACGGATGGATTCATGATAGAAGCAGCAACTCCGGTATCAAAAAAGGCAATCATAGAAAGATTTGAATTTTGGCCAATGGAGCTAAATGCGACAGCAAATAATTGTATCTATGTAAAAAGAATCAACAGGATTAATTTCTAGGGTATGAAGATTGAGATCATCTTCTCCTTAAAAAAATTGTCCACATCAGTGCCAAGAGTGCAGGACAATTTCAAGTGAGGGTTCATCCTCGAGAGAGAAAATAAATTCAAAATTAGCATCTTCAAAATTAGTTTTTTTTGCTTGTCTTTGAGGGTATTGTTTTGCATAATAGCCTTTCTGGTGGCAAAAATATAGCAGCAATCAGGCTTCCTTTTACCGAAATGTTTCTTTCTCTTGAAATACCTCCATTTCTTCTTTCTTTTGTAGAAGAAAGAAACAGAAATAAATTTTTTTGTCCACTTGTGAAAATGATGCATCTTTTAGAACTACAATGGCACAATCAAGTGTGGTTGCACTTAATTTGGAGGTCAGAGCAATCACAAGCAAATCCAAGAATTTTGCCATTTCTTGTAATTGTTTGATAAACTTTTAATGGTTACACAACTTTTCTACATCAACAAAAGCGTTTTGATATAGATCTCCAAGAGTAGCATTATGGAGGGGAAGGTTTGGCACTCAAGAAGTCTAGAAGGTCTCATGCCTTAGTTGTTCAGGAAGAGAATTAAGAAAGGCCTGTTAGATTTTGACATAATCAATTCCATTAAGAACATAAAATTCTTAGATGTGTTCATAATAGGTAGGTTTTCAAGTCTTTCCTCCTAAAGGAGCAACACTTCATGTCAAGATATTCCTCTCTTGTTTACTTATCAAAAAAAAAAAGGTATTCCTCTCTTACTTGAAAAGTGTAATGATCCCATTTGTCAATAAATTTATTATAGATGTATCCAATTAAAGCATCCACAATTGGAGTTTTCTTGATTACAAGTTGTTTATAAGGAAACAAAGCAATCCACCATTGGAAGAGGCAACCATGAAATTTGGCGACAAAAATTTATCAACAATGGTACGCATACAAGCTCCTGGTTGGAGGAGTTCTACGGTGCACCAAGCATGTATTTCATAAAAAAATAAACCTAAGAATGATTATTAGAAAATCGAGCAGACTACGTCACTACTCTATCCAAGGATAGATGGGGGTGGTTGAGTAGTACAGGAGCATCAATAGGTGACTCAGCATTATCATCTTCATCTCTGGGATCAATTTTTTGTTGAGAGAATAAAGCACGCTTAGCCATGAGCACTAAAAATGAGTGATAAAAATTATCCTCAGGTTCTAACTCAGTGCATGAAAGACTTGATGAAGATTTAATCTCCAAACAAGGTTGAGAAGAATTGTCCGACTATTCTAGAATATGATTGGTGAGCAAGGCCTTGAAGAAAGTTGTTGAGGATTATTCTCATGCTCAACTAAAAGTTGAATCTCCTTGTCTTTGTTGTATGATGAAGGGAGAGATGAATGGAAACATGACCAGGTGTTAAGTAGAGGATGAAGGACAATTGAGAGAGAACTCTAAAATTGCAACTTTTGCTTTAGCAGCAGAGACGGATTTGGTAGTTCCATAAGGATTCTTGGAAGTAGGACTGGGAATCTTTTAGGGATGTTTGGTATTCTCCTGTAAATTCCATAAAAGAAAAGTCTACTTTTACCCAAGTGGATTGGAACATCAAACACTCGTGCAGATGATTAAAAGATGGAGAATTTTTCCATGAAAGAGGCAGAAAAATATCTGGAGATGTAGTTGGAGGTTTCTTCTAGGAATAAAAAACATAATAGTCAAATTTTTTGGAAAGTTCTCCAAAAAGTCTGACCACAAGATTCCCAGCTTTATATCTTTCCTTCATAATTTATTGGGATGACTTCTTTTTCTGATTTTTCTGTTGTTGGTAGTTCTCATCCTAAGAAATATCAATCCATTGGCAATCAACACATACATCAAAAAAGCAGTAGCCATTTAACTTGTTGACATATACAGGCTGGCCTTCAGCAGTAAAAGAATGGATAGGGACAACCTCAACTATATTAATTTCTGCGGGAAAAAAAAAAACTAGAGGAGCCAAATCATCCTTTCTAAAAGAATTTCCAAAAACTCATCTTTCCTTTCTAAAATAATTTCCAAAAGTTCATCTTTCCTTTCAACTAATTATTTATGCATGATTCAGGAAGAAGCTTGGTGAGCCTTGCTTAGGGTATTTGTTTGGGGAGATGATACAAGATGGATGATTGAGGGTGTTAATATTTAAAAGTAGAGCTTCATCAATATTAGTTGAAAGAGCAAAATTAAATGCATAATTTTGGGCTTGATATATGCGATCTGGTAATGAAGTGTAGTTGCGTAGGTAGTTGTTACTTGAGAAGTACCAATAATTTACAACTAAACTTTCAGAGCAAAGACGAGATGCGAATCAATGAGGGGCATATTAAAATATGGAAAAAGGGTACAAACTTGTATAAAGGTAGGAGGAACTCTACGGACCTTCATACACCCACTACAGGATAATAGGCTTTATATCTCATTGCTTTATGCATCATTACTATTCATTTACTTTATATTACATCATTATTTACTTTATATCACATCACTATTATTATACTTTACATTTCTCTTTTGATAGGTAATATACTTTACATCATTATTCATAACTTTATATCACATTTACTATTCATGACTTTATTCAACATTAACTCCACCCTGCCAAACACCTCCTTATTCGACTTCTCAAAGTCCTCCTTAAGTAATTACAACTTTTTAGCTAACACATAATGAAGAGTCTCATCCACTAACTAACTTGCCACCACCCTTTCACTAAGTCCACAAAACCCTCCAACCTAAGCCAAATATTCTCAAACTAGAATAAACGCTTACCCTAAATGTCACAACTTTATTCAACATTAATTCCACTCTGCTAAACACCTCCTTATTTGTCTTCTTAAGGCCCTTCTTAAGCAATTACAACTTTTTAGCTAGCACATAACCAAGAGTCCCTTCACTACCTAAATTGCCACCACCCTTTCACTAATTAAGTCCACAAAACCCTCCAACCTAAGCCACATATTCTCAAACTGGAATAAACGCTTACCCTAAATGTCACAACTTTATTCAACATTAATTTCACTCTGCTAAACACCTCTTTATTTGTCTTCTTAAGGCCCTTCTTAAGCAATTACAACTTCTTAGCTAGCACATAACCAAGAGTCCCTTCACTACCTAAATTGCCACCACCCTTTCACTAATTAAGTCCACAAAACCCTCCACCCTAAGCCACATATTCTCAAACTGGAATAAAAGCTTCCCCCGCTACACTCCCCCACTATCTAGAAGAATAGGCAGATGTACAAATACCAGCCTCGGAAGGCAAGAGTGTGTCACATCTAAAAGTTGCTCCTCCTAATCCATTGACATTAAAAACCAATCTAATCAGTATATCGAAGGGGGAGCCTGTAATACCTCGTATTTTTTTTTAATAAGGCTTAATAATACTTTATGTATTTAAATGAAATTAATTTTATGAACTTATTGAAAATTAATAGTGGTACAATTTAATATAGAAATATAAATAAGGTTATATAATTGAATTTAAATAACTTAGATTGGAGTTAAGTCAAAATATAAATAAATATGGGGCACTAATATAATAATGAAAATTTTAATTTATTATAAATACATAATCATAATAAACCCTAACCTCTATTTTACGTATCTCAAATTCTAGAGAGAGAGAGAGAGAGAGAGAGAGAGACTATGCCATGGAGGATTAAAGAAATTTAATTTTGGAAGAATACATCAATTGAGGTACGTTTATGATTTCGTCAAATTAGTATGATTATTTTATTGTGGTGATTTAGTAAGAAAACTTATGAATTAATTATTAATTTTTGAAATTATAATTTCTCATAATAAAAGGAAGCATAGAACAACCAAGTTAGGGTTTGATTTTGAGTATGAATTTGATGGTCTTTGAATGAATTGGAAACATAATCTTATTACCCATAAAAGAAGGTTTAATTCAATATATAATATGCCTAATATGAAGATGTATTGAAAGAGATATAAATGATCAAATTTTAGAAGAAAATATTGTAACCGCAATCTTTGGGTTGAGTTTTCTTTTAAGTTTGAAAGATTTAATCTAATTAAAGTATATGATTGGATAGATCTCGAAAAAATGAACAAAATACATATATAACTTACATGATGTGGATAAGAATTGAGAGATAAATTCAAGGTCGAAGTTTGAAAGAAAAATAAAATTGTGGACTATTCTAATTGCAGCATTTGAGTGTTGAATTAGAGAAGAGGACCACTTTTGCATAAGCCCACTCTGAGGCCAAAGTGAGTCGGGAGAGTGTGGTTTATCTCTAGTCTAAATCGGATGAAACAAGAGTCTAAATTATAGTACTTGATGACCCTAACCTAGTGGTCTAGGTCCTGAATTAAAAAATTAATTATATAAATTATTATTAATTTTTAATTGACAAAACCTTACTAATTTATAGAAAATTAGTAAACGAATCCCTAAAACTATGAAAATCTAATTTGATATTATGAAGTTATTGGTATAGGAGGTGAGGCTCAAAGCAATACGAATAATTGATATTTCACTAAAGTTTACCTTATTGTATTGGTTTCCTAATTATTTAAATGTGTAATTAGGTGACTTAAATTATTATGGTTATTTATAAATAAATTTGAGTTATTAGAAGTGTACTCGAATTGAAGATAAGACATTTGGATGATTAGAGAATTACGTTAATTCCATGTTTGACCATATGTCTTGAATTAAGCTTAATTGGGTTATTTTGATAAAATTCGAGAAAAATAAAAATTAATATTTAAAAATTTCAGAAAAACTATGGAGCTCTCTAGGGTCAGCATTTATATATTTTAAAAATACTTAGGCTTAATATGTACCCGTGAGACTATTTTATAATTAGGGCATGTATAGTTAAGTCAAGTTTGACAAATCGAACTAATTGATTAAATATATTATTATGAACTATTTTAGGATTAGAATGAGTTTGCAAAGGAGACTTTTGGAGTGCATTATGTGATTTGAGGACTTTGCTTCAAAGTAAGGGAACATACATGATATATCCAATTTTCGAATAAATGCCAAATAAATGTTTTTTTGCTTCTATTTTTATGAAAATTGTCCATACAAGTAAATAATTTCAAATTATTTTTAGCTCAAAAATATGTTTTACAATATTCTGATTGCTTCATTATCGTTACTTGGGTCAAGAAAATTGATTGTTTGTGAAATGTGTTCTTTGTTCATTGATAAATCCGTTCATGAAAATTATTCCAATTATTGAAATAAATTATTTTATCGATATGATCATATTCAAATATTTGAGTTGTTTTAGAGTGGGTGTGAGTTTTGGTTGGAGTTTGTTTTGTGTCAACAGTGGTTTACTACTGTTAGCAGTTTGTTTGTCCTGGCAAGATACTATCGGAGTTAGGCCCATGTTAACAGAAGTATAAATACTATTGACTTTCAGTATTGGTGACATATGCAAGTCCCGTTATGATTGGGCACTATATGTGATTGTTTTGCCAACTAGGGTAAATGCTTATACAAATTTGAAAATATTATTTGTTACCACACTATTTATTAATGATTTCTGAACTGAAAATGATATCAGTTTTGGTATTGTGAATATTGAAATGCTTTCAAGTGATATAAAACTTTGTGAAATGTTTCGATTTATTAGCAACTATTTTCTAAATTAATTGTGTTATTCACTTGACCTATTACGGTGTATATTATGCTATGCTACCTTATTGGGTTCTTTGAGCTTACCCTAATATTTTTTCCTACAGATGGATAGAGATCAGTTGTGATATCTTTTAGTACAAGGTGCAACGCAATTGACAACAATTGCAAATCAATTTAGTTTGAGTTATTTGTGGTTAGAACTTATTTTAATTAAATAGTTTTGAAACATATAGTAATTTTATTTTATGGGTTTTATTGTCATTTGAAATTTTGGAGACAAATTATTTATTCTTTATTTGTAGATAGTAAATAGTTAATTGATATTTCTTTAAAGTTTTAGAAATAATCTAATTTATTTATTTGTATGCAAAAGAATTGAAAATAATATTTATTACGGATTTATTGATTTGAATAGTCTGGTTTTTGATTTTGGGGGTGACAGAGCCCTTCCACTAGACCATGTGAATCGATGCTCTTCTAATGAAAGATACACCAAAACAAAATTAGAAAACTCCCATGTCTCCCTTGTGATACTACGCCCTCCTTTCGTTTTCAAGGTCGGCTCTAAACAATTGGAGGCTTAAAGCAATAAAATTAATAATTCTAAATGAGACCCTTTTAAATATTAATATATATTTTTACTTTATTATATATATATATATATATTATATTTCCTTTTGTTATATAAAATTTAATTATTTTCAACAAGAAAAATGTATATATTAAATGAAACTTTAATAATAGAACTTTTACATAAATTTTTTTTATCTAAATAATAAAATATTAGATTAAAATACGAATTAAACTTTATTAATAGAATTAAGTTTTTTTTTATTGAGTCTTTTAATAATGTTTAGTTTTTATTAAACTTAGGCTTCTAATTTAATTATACTATAAATTCATAAAATATAAAAATTTTGTAGAGTTAGATTTTTATTAATATTAGATTTTTAATTTAATTATATTATAATATATAAAATTTAAGATATTATGTTTAACCGAGATTTAAAACAATTATTTTGTTAACTTTACGATTAAGTCACCTCTACTCCTTCCAACAGGAAAGCGGACAACATTAAAATCCCCCCGTGCACTATGAATCCCCCATCTACACCTCAGCATCGCCAACTCCTCCCATAACTGCGTACGACTTACATCATATGTCGGAGAAATAGCCACACAACAAGAATTCCCCAAGAAAAAAAAAAAACAAAATCCCTCCTCGCATCATAATTTACGGTAGTGGAGAGTCAACTCCCGACCAAACCTCCCCTGCCCTTTCCCCTTCATTCCCCCTCTCTCTACCACCCTTCCATGCCTCTCAATGGTTTCAAAAATTTTCATGAAATCCCCTTCATACTTGCAAAGTGACACCTACAAGCTTGCCCACACCCACCAACTTCTGCAACACCCTAGCAGAAACCTCCCTCTCCCTCTCCCTCTCACTAGCCCTCAGTTCTGCAGAATCTGCTATGTAATAGTTCCCCCCATCTCTAACCCCTGAATCCCCATAAACCTGCAACTCGATCCATCCCGTCGCCACAACATTCTGCAACTGCCAAAGGCAAACAATCCACAGGAACCAAGTCACCCACCCTCTCCAACAAACTGACCTCTATGGCCATCCCTTGGTCAAAAGTACTTCGATAAATCACCATTTGCATAGCTGCTTGGACAACCTGCTGCCTTAGACCACCAAAAAGTTCTTCACCCCTTGTCACAAGAAAACAAGGATCAGCCCTTTCTGAATCCAAACATCCAAAAAGTAGTAACACCTAACCAAACTCCCCCCCCCCCCCCCCCCCCCCCCCCCGCCCCCGGGGTAATTGTTGTCTGAACAACCTCCTGCCCGTCCACCCCTTTCTGCCACCCCTCAAAACCTGCTGCAACCCCAGTGATCTCTGCCATGCTAACTAAAACCTCCTTCCCTGACACAGTTGCAGACACAGCGCTTTCAGAAGCCGCATCTAACCCCAGAAATGTCAGAGTGATCCACCATAGGATGAATAAACTCCTGAAACCCACTATCCTAGCTGCAGTATTGAACTGATCATTTTAACCACTACAAAAAAAGGAGCGGTTGGGGCGTCGCAAATAATTCTAAAGACGTCGCTAATAAGTATATGCGATGCAATAAAAGCATCGCAAAGGCGTTGCAAATACTATGGTAGCAGATAAGTTTTTGCGACACATTCCTAGACGTCTCAAAATATTTTCAATTAGTGACGCATGGCGGCGTCGCTAAAAATTTTAAGATTTTTATTTACAATGCCTCTAGGTATCGCAGATAAGATAATTCCTGAATATTAGCTATGCTTTATTATTATTTTTTAATCTGATTAAATTTGCAAAATGTTTAATATTAAATTATAACATTAATTTTGGCAATTTGTATCCAACTATTTTGGCTTGTGCCCCTTCAAATTGGGCAAACACCCTTGGTTTGGTATCCATCTATTCTGCCAAATTTTGTTAATGTTACATGTGAAACCAAACTCAAGTAGATAAAAATAACAAAATATATAAAATTTCAAATACATGTCCCACTATCATTAAAGAAAAATATACAATCCCATGATTTCATCCATGTCCAACTATCATTAAAGGAAAAAAAAACAATCCCATAGTTTCATCCATGTCCAACTATCATTAAAACAACCCCATAGTTCCAACAGTACTCATTCAGCCAAAATTAAGGCATGGCAGTAAGATAATGAGGCACAATGTGGGTAAAAACTTCTTCTTCAGCTCTGGCATCAGCACCACCGGGCATAAATTGTCATCTGAAAATATAACACACACATTCACATTAAATTAGTGTAATGATCCTTGAATAGATGGGAAAGCAAAGCCAAGGTAGCTGTGATCAATATAAACATACATATACAACAAAAATATGCAATTTCCTGGAAAATGAAACCACACCTGATCAGGATGTGGGGAGGGGGATGGAAAATGAAACCAAATTATTAAGTGTTAGGATAAAGAGATGAATTCATAGTGAGTCAATTGAATTGACTCGTAAAAACTGAATAATAGAGTAAGAAAAAAAAGATATATCAGTCATTAAATATTAACAAATACACTAAAGATTGAACTGTAAGAGATTAATGCAATGCAATTTACCCTAAAACATAGTGTCGCTAATAATCCCAAAATATTGCCGACACGGTTTGGCATCGCTAATACTCCTATTTAGCGACGCTTTCCTATGCGTTCCTATTTAGGCGTCACACAAAATGTCTTTTTTGGTAGTGATTAACTCACCCAGAATATCATGCTGCAGATTCATAAAATAAGGAATGGAAATAAAAATCATATAGTTACTTTTGTTATCTCCTTATTTATAATTTGAATTGTAAAAGTAATAGCGAAAAAAATGAATAGTTATGGAAACAGACTCTCTATCATACATTATAACTTCCAGATTACTTCAGTTACTATTTTTTTTTTCAAATTATTTTTATTCGGAAGATTCCTAACTAACCTTTAAACCCTTTATGGAATTTGCGAAAGTTTTATTACCAGTGTTGCTCTGGCATACGCAGGGTGCTGAAGGAGTAAACGAGAGACAGACGCGTTCTCAGGCTTTGAATGCCCAAGAATTTTACCATTGCGCCACGCAATGGACACTCGGTGTTAGTGAAAGTTATTCAATAAAAAAAAAAATTGATAGTGTGTCAGGAATAACCTTGTATGCAAATTTCGTACAGGGATTTTTGAGAAGTAATATTTCATGAACAAGATGTTTTGAGGAGTAACAAGAATATTGATAGAGATTCTCTACATAGCTTTGAATGTAGTAAGTTAACATAAAAACCACATATAATAGCAACAATGAAAGATTAAAAAATTATTAGGTGACAATCAAAATCGAAGCAAGAAGAGAGAAAGTGCCCGGCAAGGCTCCTATACTATTCAAATTATTGTCCAATTCTCTTCAAAACAATCACCCACCTTTATTCAAGCTGGTCCCAAATCAATTGACAATGAATAATTTACAAGAGAATGGGACAAGAATTCGAATTGTTATAGTTTAAAATATATGAAGCATAGTGGGCTTTCAAATGCAGTTGATTAACAAAGGGAAGGTGTCACTTAATTCCATAGAAATTCTAATTTGAATATTCACTAACTAAAGTAAATTTAATTAAGTGAGGTTAAGTACTAAGTTATTTGAGATCACTTAAAAATAGTTGAATTTAAATATGAATTATTAATGAATAATAACTTATAGTAATACATTTAATCGAGTAGGAATACAGCAGAAATATAATTACAAAGCAGGACTATAGTTGTCTAAAGATTGTATTTCACCTTTAAAAATATTTATAAGTAGTATAAATACAGATATAAATGCAGATACAGATGTTGAAACTATAAACATAATTCCATTATGTCAACTATATTTCTAGAAGTGTCTTCCGAAGTTGCATACAGTAAGAGATGGAGCAGATTTTTATGCAGCCAATGACTTCAAAATAACTTCAAAGAAGCTATATCAATGCTTGGTCTTTCTTCCATTGAATTAAGAACAAATAGCCAATGGCACAAAAGTGTTCTTTTTCTGTATTTCTCATAATCAGTTGAATGGCAATGTGACGTGACACTAAAACCAGTAATTATCCCAAGTCCTTTGTTTTTTTTTCTTTTTGAGTTGGAGTAAGGTAAAGATGTACAACTTTCCACATGCTTGAATTAGTGTGTGCTTGAAACATGAGAGGATTGGCATAACATTGTCTTCTAATAACACGAGCATATCCAACCAGAAAATGGGAGCACTGTTAGAAAGGTATGGGAAGTGCAAATTGTGAAAAAAATTCAGTCCTGAAGCCAAAGAATCTTTTTAGTGGAATATTAGCAAAAATTCATTACAGAAGTAGAAAATTTTAATCTACATTTACAGGCTTGGAGAAGAGACACAAAATCATACCATCCATAGTTAGGCAGCATTCGCACCCTAAGAATGGCTTCATGAAGACTTGACTTCATGAAAACTTCAAGTCAGTGTTTCTTGGAGAAGATAAGTTTAACTACTACAAGGAATTAATTTTCTTCTTCTGTTCCACTTTCATCCATCACATTTCATCTTCGACGACAGTAAAAACTCAATTTAGCATCCATATAAGCAACCAAATGCAACTACAGACAATATTGATAATGCACCTCTCCAATTCTATGTCTCAACTAAAAAGATTTTGCAAGTGCTTAGTGATGTTGCACTTTCTAATCAATGGGGCTTCAGCTCTTCGTCTCTTGTCAAGAACTCAAAAAGGATTAGAGGGCCACCGGGTTGGCTCCGATAGTAGCCGCTCCGATGATAAAGTTAGTAAAATAAAAGACTGTAATTAAAAAGAATTAATTGACTGTAATTGAAAAGCGCACCTTAGGGTTTTATTTATAGGCTACAGATTTTCTAAGTTGATTAGGATTTGGAGTCACAAAAATAGGGATTTGATGATATCCGAGAATAATAGTTACCATGTTGGACTATGTTTCCTTTCTTCAAGGTCGATAAGGCATGTAAGACGATGACCAGCTTGGGAACCCTTCATGTGTGTGCCCAGCTTTTCCTGCTTTAGAGGGAAGACTAGAGATCTTGTGTCATTTCGAACGAAGAAGCTCTGAACCCTGTATGCCTGTCTATTCTAGATGGGAGAGCTTGTCTTGGTCTATATGCATAGATGCTCTGTATATACATGTGTCATGCTAGGACTGGTCTATCCTTTTGTGGTATATCAGCTACTCCTCACCCCGAGCCTCAGTTTAGCGAATTGTGTAGCTGAGGTTGAGGGTTTCTGAATAGTCGCGTGCTATGATTACGAGCGTGCCGCTTCGCCTTTTGTGACAGTCGTTGATGTGACATCTATTGTGTCAGTCGCACTACAAGAAAATAAATTTTTTACGATGCACGTTATTTGCGACGCACAAAATGCGCTGCCAGAAGTCACTATTAGAGACGCTCATGGTGTGCATCGTAAATAACGGAGAAAAAGGGCTTTCCGGCGCAAAAAACAGAGGGTGCAAAGCCTTTTATGACGGCCTAAACTTTATTTGCGACGCACTATGCATCGCAAAAACTTAGCAACGTCACATGTGCGTCGCTAAAGGTTTGTATGCGTGGGACGACGTTGTGCTGAATTGTTTTTTGCGACGGACATAGTCTTTTTTGCGACTCTCTATGGGCGTCGCAAAAAAGTCACATAACTAGCTAGGTTTGACTTTACTGCAGAAAGAACCCCATCGAAAGTAAAAAACTCGATCGTCTCCTTCATTCTAACCTTGTTCAGAAAGAGCTCTTTGATTTCATAAGGGCTTTGAGCCATACCATAAGCAAAATCGCGCTTTTAGCGCTCTTTGTACATAAACCCTTGTGAGGGTTTGACACAGTTTCAGCAGTTCTTTCACTTCCAAGAGAAATTCACCCGTTTATGCCTCATAAAAGCCTTTTCTTTCTCTAGTCTGAGCTAATCTCTTGCCCTCTCTACTAGTATGTATCAATTCTTCCTCTTTCACTCTTTGTACATTAAAAAATATTTGTTGTTTGTGTTTTGTTTTTTTTGTTTTTTTTTGTTTTTTTTGACATTTTGTGGTAAATGGGATTGTGGATGAACAAGGTTGGGGTTGTGGATGAACCAAGCCTCTTCTTTCTCTGGTCTGAGCTGATCTCTTGCCCTTTCTGTTGGTATATATCAATTCTTCCTCTTTCACTCTTTATTGTTAAAAAATATTTGTTGTTTGTGTTCTGTTTTTTTTTGACATTTTGTGGTAAATGGGATTGTGGATGAACAAAGCCTCTTTTTTCTCTAGTCTGAGCTGATCTCTTACCCTCTCTGTTGGTACGTATAAATTCTTGCTCTTTCACTCTTTATTGTTAAAAAATATCTGTTGTTTGTGTTTTGTTTTTTTTTTTTTGACAGTTTGTGGTAAATGGGATTGTGAATGAACAAGTTTGGGTTTGTGATATGATTGTGGAGATGTGTATATTGTGAATGTTGTTGGTTTACTTAGGTGGTTGGGTTTTGTGATATGATTATAGATGGATGATGTTTTTTATTGGGGTATGTTGTGCATGTTGGTTACTGGAGGTTTGATCAGTTCTTTTCGATTTTTATAGATTGCAGGGAAGTAGGTTCTTTTGGATGGATTGTTAGGAGGTTTTTTTAAAATATATATATATATATATATATATATATATATATATATATTTTGAAGATACTATATTAAAAATGTTTTTCAAAAAGACGATTTAAAAAACATAGACATTTTCAATAGAAAATTTGATTTTGTAAGAAAATTCAAATTGTATTTTGGAAAGACAATTTTTCCTTTAAAAACATTTTTTGAAATGATATTTTCAGAACGATTCTAATTTGGTAAATATTAAGTTTGAAATGATCTTGAAGTGTAAATTAAGTTTTTTTTTTTTAAACTCTAATTCAGGATTTAGCTCGGTAAAATTTCATTGCTTCCCCATATATTTTTGAAATTTCTAGGGAAAAAAAGGGTAAAGAACACACACCACTTTACCAAAATAGTGAGGCCCATCTACTCTCATTTTTTTTGGGTGGGGGGGGGGGGGAGGGACGATGCATGTTTTTTTAAGCTCTAGGCAAAGACTAATAATAAAGAAAATTGGGTACATTGACTAATAATGATAATTATAAGTATCTTCTTATGCTTGCGGATATTCCACTGATTTTTTTTGAGAGATAAACATTAATAAAAATAAAATAAAATTATTATTGTATCTTTAGTAATAATTACATTTACATTCTCCCCCTTTCTCTCTCTCCCCCTCTCTTGTTGTTTTTAAATTTTAGTTCTTACTAGATCCGTCTTTTTTGTTCCAATCTCATGGTTTGATTAGCTAAGTTATGTTTATTTTATGTATGTCTAGTCAAGTTTGATGATTATTGTTTGTTTGTTTTATGTTTATCTTGTCAATCATGGTGATTATTGTCTGTTTGTTGGATGGCTGGAGAGACATGAAACAAGAATGAGAGAATTTAAATCGGATGAATGAATTAGTGGCTTTGATTACGAACTCAGTTGAATTGTCGAATTTTATGGGACAAGAGTAATAATCTAATTTCATATAAATGCCTCCTTAACCCAAAAGAAAAGTAAACACAAAAAAGTTATCTTTGAAGCTCAAAGTGGTTATTTTGAAACAAGATGGGCCCGCAAAGACATCCCGTTTCATTACCAATTCTAGTTACACATTTTATTAAACCAAAAAAAAAAAAAAAAAACCTTTCACAAAGTAGTTGCAACTATCTAAAAACCCTTACCGTTTGATTTGAATTTTTTTTTAAGGGATTAGTTGGTGAAAAAAAATTGGGGCTAGTTTTGTAAGTTAGCAATTGCATTCATATAAGCCTAACCCCATTCAGGAGTCATTTTCATCACATGTGAATCTTGTCGCGAAATTTATTCCTGATTGGGCTCGTGTGTATGAAAATCGATTCTTGAATTGTCCAAAGAGGACAGTTCTGGAATGCATAAATCTGCATAGCAATCAATAGCGCATGCTTGAATATTCCACTATGACAAAATTTCAGTATGGTCTCCTATTGTTCTCTAGGTATATATTTAGGCATGGCAACGTCTATCTCGTATACCTAGAGAACCATGGGGAGATGCTGCCAAAATTTTGTCCGAGTGGAATCAAGCATTTGATTTGCTGCTGGTTGTAATGTAGATTGTGCAATCACGAATGTGATAGGACCACCTTACCCTTTAGAGAGAAGTTGGAGGTGATAGGATTCATGTTTCATATTTATAATGAGTATAATTTTTGACTTGTATTAGGTAGACGAAAATGGATAAGAGTTGGATGGACTTGAGGGGCAAACATTTGCCAGAGTATGTGAAGGGGATCAAAGATTTTATTGAGTTTGCTCGTACATCTGCAGATAGGAGAAATAGGATAAGATGTTCATGTAGGAGGTGCAATAATAGGGATTATATACACATAGATGAGGCCAAAGAGCACCTACTCTTACACGGGATGGACAAGAAGTATACGTGTAGGGAATTTCACGGGGAACACCGTGACGTATGAGTGGTTATTGAGGATGAAGAAGAAGACGACAATGATGACTTTGGTGATAATGTTAGGGTTGGTTACGAAGGCTTGCCACAAATGCTGGCAAACTTGTAGGGGGCTAAAACTAGGGCGAGTAGTCACAGGAGTGACACAGGATAATCGAAAGTGTTTGAGTCATTGTTGAGAGAAGCAAGGTAGCCGTTATATCCGGGTTGTGATAAGTTTTCAAAATTGGACTTTCTCGTGAAACTCCTTCATATTAAGACCATCAATCAATGGAGTAACAAATCATTTAATATGGTCATTGAATTGATTAAAGCAGCGCTTCTTACTAGGGAGACCCTTACAAAATTATATTACGAGACAAAAAGAATATTAAGAGATTTGGGCCTCGAGTTTATTCCCATACATGCTTGCAAAAATGATTACATGTTATTTTGGAAAGAGACTGAACAATGTATGGAGTATACGGTGTGCCACGAACCCAGGTACAAGATAAATGAAGGAAAGAGCAAGACAATTTCGCACAAGGCTGAGATATTTTTCCTTAAAATCGAGGCTACAAAGGTTGTACATATCTCAGAAGACGGAAGAAGATATGCGGTGGCATAAGGAGAAACGTATTGCTGAGGAAAATGTATGTAGGCATCCGACAGATTCTCAAACTTGGGCTGAGTTTGATACAAATCATGAATGGTTTGCAAATAAGGCACGTAACGTACTACTTGGGTTGGCTAGCAACGGTTTCAATCCATTCGGTGACATGAGTAATGCCTATAGCATATGGCCAGTATTGCTTGTGCTATATAACTTGCCATCGTGAAAATGTATGAAAGAACCATTTATCTTCATGTCGTTGCTTATTCCAAAACCGAAGTCTCTTGGTAATGAAATTGATGTGTACTTGAGTCCTTTAGTGGATGAGTTAAAGGGATTGTGGGAGGTGGGAGTGGAGGTATACGACATATCTAAGAATGAGACATTTTAATTGCATGCAGTGTTACTATGGACCATAAATGACTTTCCAGCATACGGGAACTTGTTTGGGTGGAGCACTAAGGGGTATCTGGCATGTTCAGTTTGCAATAAGGATGTATGTTCCCTACATTTGTCCAATGAAAAGAAGATATGCTACATGTTCCGTCGTCGTTTTCTACCACCATCACATGGCTGGCGAAATTGGTAGAAGCATCTGTTTGATGGAAAAATTGAGCGCAGATTGTCACCTCCATTGTTGTCTGGCAAAGACGTGTTGGCACTCATTCAACTAGTGAGGTTTGGGAAGATACCGGGTACTAAGAAGAGCAAGCGTACTAATGTGAAGTTAAATTGGATGAAGAAGAGCATATTTTTTATTTGCCGTACTGGGAGACCCTTAAGTTAAGGCACAATTTAGATATTATGCACATCGAGAACAACATCTGTGATAATGTGCTGGAAACTTTAATGAACATTGAAGGAAAGACGAAAGATAATGTTAAAGCCCGGTTAGACTTGCAGGAGCTGGGAATACGAAAAGAGCTACACCTAATACATAGCGGTGATAAATATATCGTGCCTCCTACACAGTATACGTTGTCATCCTACGAATGAGGATTTGCGAATGGTTTAAATCGGTGAAGTTCTTAGATGGATACACATCGAATATATCTCGGTGTGTAAATGTTTTAGATGGGAAAATATCCGAATTGAAGAGCTATGACTGCCATGTCCTTTTATAATGACTTCTTCCGGTTGCACTACGTGGATATCTCACCGATGACATATCAACGACATTGATTGAGTTGGGCTGCTTTTTTAGAGAATTATGTGCGAAGACGTTGAATTTGAAAGTACTGAAAAATCTCAAAAGGGACGTTGTTGTGATCCTCTGCAAGTTGGAAAAGATTTTCCCTCCATCTTTCTTTGATATAATGGTCCACTTAGTTGTACATTTGCCTCATGAGGCAAAAATGGGCGGACCTGTCCAACACTGTTGGATGTATCCAATAAAAAAATACATTTAATTTTATGAATTGTGTTATTTATCCATCCTAACTATTTTAATGTATAACTGATTAATTATTAAAACAGATATTTACACACATTGAAGCAATATGTGCGTAACAAAGCACGATCGGAAGGGTCAATTGTTGAGGCTTACGTTGATACTGAATGTCTCACCTTCCGCTCTATGCATCTTGATATTGAGACAAGGTTTAATCATCAAGATCGAAATTTTGATAGATGTCCAGGGCAACAATGAACTGGCCTTGCGGTGTTTAATCAGAATGTGTGGCCAATAGGTGCCTGTATATATGAATGGTATCATCCTCAAGACTTGAAAAAAATCCATTATACCGTGCTCAACAACTGTGATGAGATATTGTCATATTTTAAGTAAGTTTATTGAAATCATTGCAATACTATGTTAGTATACAAATGTAAGTTACATATAACATATCTCATCTTCTGCAGTGAGTATGCGATCGAGCTTCAGAGAGAACATGTATCAAGTTCTGATCTAGAGCAACGAAAACAAAATTTATTTCTAAAGTGGTTCGGAGAACGAGTAAGAATAGGTTTTAATTAATTGTAATTGTATTAGTTAATGTATTTGTATTCAATTAATCTTGTACTTGTATTGAATTAATAAATGAAGCTATTACGCCACCAACAATCTCCTAAGGCGTACGATCAATTATATTCCTTGGCATGTGGTCCTGATCAAAGGATATCCCGCTACACCAGTTTAATTGTTGATGGTGTTTGATTTCACACGAGGGAACGTGAGGTCAGTCGGTGAACACAGAATAACAAGGTCTTTGTTCAGGGAGATGGTGATGCAGGACAAACTGTAGAGTACTATGGTGTTTTACAAGACATCATACAGTTACATTATTGCTACGGTCAATCTGTGTATCTGTTTAAATGGGATTGGTGGGATGTAAGTAATAAGAAGACTAGAATGCAGATCGATAAGCACTTCATAAGTGTTAATACGTCACGTACAACATTTAAAGATGATCCGTATGTTTTGGCATCTCAAGCAAAACAAGTTTTCTATTTGAAGGACACAAAAATCAGAGGTGATTGGCACGTTGTCCAAAAAATAAAATCTAAAAATATTTATGATGTACTAGAAGTTGGCGAGGGAGATGAAGATTTGGAGACGATTGAGGAGGCACTACAAGAAGAGTCTCAATCTGCCCACGATGGTGTTATCCGGCATGATCAGGAAGATGTTACTTCGTATCGGTTGAATAGAATTGATGTAGAACCAGATCATGTCATAGCTTCCGACGTCACCAATACCACACAATTAGATCCGAGGGATGTAACTTTCGTTAATGATGATAATGACAAGGAAAGTGATTTTGATGATGATACATTGTTAGAGTATTGTACCGAGAATGAAGAAATTTCAAGAACAGATGATGATACAGACTCCACTGAATAATTGTAATAAGTGTTACATGTGTTAGGATCAAGTGTAATGAATTTCAGTTTTATAATATAATGGATATTCAATTTTATGATGTAATGGGAATTCATTTTTATTTCGATAAGGATTTAATTTTTATGATTAAATAGAAACAATTTTAGTTTTAAACTTTCTTTGTAGATATGGTTAGACCAGGTTCACGTAGACGTACAGTTATGACAGACCCATTGACCCATTCCCCCTCATCTGTAGGGTCAAACGATTCTGCCGTTGATGGTATGCATAATTTGTATTTTTTTTTTAATGATTATAGAAATATGGTTCTAATTGTTTCTATTTTATTTCTTCTAAAGCTTCCGCCACCGCCTCTAGACAAGGGAGCAGTAGGGCAAAGAACCGTAGTTTTCAGGTTCAGATGGAGGTAGCAGGGGGCACGTGACTTTGGATTGAGATACCTCCGGGCTTGCTGAAGCCTATTGGTGGGTGGGCACAGCAGTTCACCACTGAGGTCGGCATCATTTGCCGGCTACGCGCCCCACTCCATATTAGTGATTGGAGTCAGGTCACTGATGCGGAGCGACGGGATATTCATGTGCATATCCTGGTATGTCTTTTATTATTGTGTTCAACTAAATTTTAACATATCTAATGCCGTAATGTTTTGACAATGAAATGCTTTACAGGAGAAGTTTGACATCGATCTCCACTTACCTCATGTCGTGAAGGCAGTGAACCGTTACTTGGGAGTCCATTTCAGGGACTATCGACACAGGCTCCACATGTACTACGAGTCGGAGGTGGCAGCCGGTAGAGAGCCTTGCGACAGACCCTACAGGGGGTAGTGGTGGAGGATTAGATGTTACTATGCGATCGGTTCGCTAGTGATGCATTCTAGGTAAAAATTGTCAAAATTAATTTTGTTGTATGATAAATCATTGTCATTTACTAACCTTATTTGTTTTGGCCAAGTGTAGAAACCTAGCAAGAAAAATAGTGAGAGTAGAAGCAAGCAAAAGGTGACCCACTGTGGTGGATCACAATCTTTTGTTAGGTATAGGCATGAGATGGTAAGTTAATACATGTATCAAGTTCTTGTTGTATAATCTTTTCATGAAATTAATTTTCACAAGCTATTGTTTATTTGTTGCAACGAGACTAGGAGATCGGTGCACCACCCAACCCCATTGAGTTGTGGCACAGGACGCACTACAATCCCGAGAAGGGTTGGACTGGGCCTGAAGCTCAGCAACTTTATGTAAGTTATTTATGTATATATACCAGTAGTAGTAATTTAATATTAATCTAAAATTATAAAAGTAGTAACATATATTTATGTTTTTATAGGAAGAGATGGTACAGCTGCGTGCTCAGCCCACCCTTGAGGGTGAGCATCCGCCGATCAATGACTAGATACAGGAGACTGTTCTGGGTAAGAGGTGTGGATATGTGCGTGGCTTAGGGAGTGGGATGGAGCCGACGACATCATCCTCTACCGTCGAGAGCAATGCTAGGTTTCACGCAGCCACCTAGAAAGTTGAGGCAGCTGAGAGACGGAATGCAAAGCTGGAGCAGAGGATGATAGAGCTCCAGGAGTGCCAGACCCACCTAGAGGCTCTTATACAAACAGTCCTCAGCCAGTAGGAAGGCTCTGTTCAGCCTTAGTAAGTTTTTAAAATTATTTACTTTGGTGGATTTATTATTTATAGAAAATGTTACATAAAAAAAAAGGATTGCGACCTAACGGCCTACAAACCGCATGACACACTTCACATATGAAAATAGACTTGCACGAACTTGTTTAATTTCATTGGTTCGAGTGATCGTTAAAAACTTATGTAACTTTCCACTCCAAAAAGGCCCATTTTGGGGTTTTGACTAACCAAAATGTCGGATATCGGTCTATCGACCCTAAAACCCAATCACACACCTCAAAAATGATTAAATAAACTTGCACAAACTTACGGCACTCGGTTCGGATCATCGGTTTGAAACTTTTATAAGTTTCTGCTCTAAAAAGGCCCATTCTAGAGTTTTAACGGGCCAAAACATCAGATATCAACCTAACGAGCCCAAAACCCCATCACATACCTTAGAAATGATAAAATAGACTTTTATGAACTTGCAGCCCTCGATTTGGATCACCGGTTTGAAACTTATGCAAGTTTCTGCTCTAAAAAGGCCCATTTCAAATTTTGATGGACCAAAATTCCTGATATCGGCCTACAAACCTTGAAAACCCCATCACACACCTAACAAATGATAAAATAGACTTACACAAACTTACGAAACTCAGTTCAGATCACCCGTTTCAAACTTATGCAATTTTTTGCTCCAAAAAGGCCCATTTTGGGGTTTTGACAGACCAAACCACCGAATATTGGCCTAACTACCCCAAAACCTCATCACACACCTCAAAAATGATAAAATAGACTTACACAAGCTTACAACACTCAGTTCAGATCACCCGTTTCAAACTTATGTAACTTTTCGCTTCAAAAAGCTCTATTTTGGGGTTTTGATGGACCAAAATGCTAGATATCGGCATAGAGACCCCAAAACCCCATCAAACACCTTACAAATGATTAAATAAACTTGCACAAACTTACAGCACTCAGTTCAGATCACTAGTTTGAAACTTTTACAAGTTTTTGCTCCAAAAAGGCCCATTTTGGGGGTTTGACAGGCCAAAACACTGGATATCAACCTAACAAGCCCAAAACCACATCAAACACCTAAAAAATGATAAAATAGACTTGTAAAAACTTATGACACTCGATTTGGATCACCGGTTTGAAACTTATGTAAGTTTCTGCTCTAAAAAGGCCCATTTTTGAGTTTTGACAGACCAAAATGCTGGATATCAGCCTACCAACCCTGAAACCCCATCACACACATCAAAAATGATAAAATAGACTTGCACAAACTTACTACACTTAGTTCGGATCACCCGTTTCAAACTTATGCAACTTTTTGCTCCAAAAAGGCCCATATTGGGGTTTTAACGGACCAAACCACTGGATATCGGCCTAACTACCCCAAAACCTCATCACACACCTCAAAAATGATAAAATAGACTTACACAAGCTTACAACACTCAGTTCAGATCACCCGTTTCAAACTTATGTAACTTTTCGCTTCAAAAAGCTCTATTTTGGGGTTTTGATGGACCAAAATGCTAGATATCGGCATAGAGACCCCAAAACCCCATCAAACACCTCACAAATGATTAAATAAACTTGCACAAACTTACGGCACTCAGTTCAGATCACTGGTTTGAAACTTTTACAAGTTTTTGCTCCAAAAAGGCCCATTTTGGGGGTTTGACAGGCCAAAACACTGGATATCAACCTAACAAGCCCAAAACCACATCAAACACCTAAAAAATGATAAAATAGACTTGTAAAAACTTATGACACTCGATTTGGATCACCGGTTTGAAACTTATGTAAGTTTCTGCTCTAAAAAGGCCCATTTTCGAGTTTTGACAGACCAAAATGCTGGATATCAGCCTACCAACCATGAAACCCCATCACACACATCAAAAATGATAAAATAGACTTGCACAAACTTACTACACTTAGTTCGGATCACCCGTTTCAAACTTATGCAACTTTTTGCTCCAAAAAGGCCCATATTGGGGTTTTAACGGACCAAACCACTGGATATCGGCCTAACTACCCCAAAACCTCATCACACACCTCACATATGATAAAATAGACTTGCACGAACTTATGGCACTCAGTTCGGATCACCCGTTTCAAACTTATGCAACTTTCCCCTTCAAAAAGCTCTATTTTGGGGTTTTGACGGACCAAAATGCTAGATATCGGCCTACCAACCCCAAAACTCCATCACACACCTTAAAAATGATTAAATAAACTTGCATAAACTTATGGCACTCAGTTTGGATCACCCATTTCAAACTTTTACAAGTTTTCACTCCAAAAAGGACCATTTTGGGGTTTTGACGGACCAAAACACCGGATATCGGCCTAACTACCCCGAAACCCCATCACACACCTCAAAAATGATAAAATAGATTTGCAAAAACTTATGGCACTCAATTCGGATCACCCGTTTCAAACTTATGCAACTTTTTGCTTTAAAAAGCTCCATTTTGGGGTTTTGATGGACCAAAATACCAGATATCGGTCTACTGACCTCGAAACCCCATCACACACCTCACAAATGATTAAATAGACTTGCACAAACTTACGACACTCGGTTTGGATCACCGGTTTGAAACTTATTCTACTTTATGCCATTCTTACTATTTATGCATGTAAAAAAATATATATTCACATTCTATGTTCATATATATATATATATATATTTAATAAGGGTTCTAATATATATTATTTGATCTTTATTTCAGATTGATTGGGATTATTGTGCCGCCGTCTTTCTGTTTTGCATCGGGACTAACTATTTGCATTTGTTTTTTTTTTCTTTTCATAAATAGCTGTTGTTACATTTTTTGAAACAATTTTTTTTTTTTTTTGTATTCATTGATAAATTTTACTTTTCAATTGTAAGTAATTAGTAATATATATATATATAAATGTATTTTTCTTTCAATATATTCATTTCAGAATATTTAAATTTTATTGTATATCAGGATGCTTGATACAGGTTTTAATCAGGAATAAAACAAAATAAAAAAAACAAATAATACAGGTCAAAATATGGTGCAGGAAAAAAAAAAAACCTTTTACTGACACACACAGAGGCGTCGTTAACAGGAAAGAAATTAATTTTTAGCGACGCTTCCTATTCGTCGCAAAAAATGCCAAATATACTATTAGCGATGCACGGAGAGCGTCGCTAAAGGTTGGAACCAATACACTATTTGCGACATTGTATGTGCGTCACAAATAGTAACCTTTAGCGACGCACAATAAGCATTGCAAAAGGGTGTTTTTAGTGACACCCATTGCGTCCATGTATAGTATTAGCGACGCCCATGCCTAATTATTAGCGATATCATGTGAGTGTCGCTAATAGTTACCTTTAGTGACGCATTCCTGTCTGTGCGTCGCTAATAGTATTTGTGACACGACTATTAGCGACATATGGAGCAACGCCCATATGTGCATCACCAAATAGAATTAGCGATGCCTATTACTACTATTTGCGACGCATACGAGTGTCACTAATACTGTCTTTTCCTGTAGTGTTGTCAATTGGATTTTTGAGGACATTATTTCCTTAACCGCCGCGACAGCTCGGAATCATGGGCTCCCATTACTTCAACCTTTTATAAAAGGAAAAGGAATGTGTGTGCGCCCTTTTTTCTTTATTTCCATTGCTTCTAAAGGTACTTCGTCGCACATTTAAGAAAAGTTAGAGTGAGAAGATCTTCATCGCAAGAAGCTCACTTTCTGATCGAGTTATCGATCAAGTCTAATTTGTTCTCGATCATCTTTCTTTCTTTTATCCTTCTTCTTTTCTTCTCCTTTATCTTTATAATGTCGACCTCAGATGCCTTTTCAGGCATTGGTTATGCAACAGAGAGTTCTTCGGAGACATTTGTTCCATCTGAAATACACCTCGTAGATAGTTCCTCAAGGGACTTGGAAAATAAGATAGTTGAGCATCCCTCTCCTAGTCCTGACCTTAGAATTGTAGAGGCCTTTTTAGAGCCAAGAAATTTAGCGGGGGAAACCTCGAATAGGCCTTCTCAAAGGGAGAAGAGAGAAAGTGCCATCACTTAGAGCATGTTAGGTGCTCTGAGGGCTACTTTCGACTTCCCCCCAAATGTAACTTGTAGGGCACCTGGACCAATGGATCGCCCATCCGATATTGATAAGGGCAAAATTTGTGTTTATCTCAAGTGGTTCGAGATTGGGTTTAGGTTTTGTTTCCATCCCCTGATTAGGAATTATTTCAAATGGTTCAACATATGCCCTACCGAACTTAACATCAATAATTGGAGGCACTTGTTAGGGTTCATAGTTTTAGGCCGCCTGAACAATGTTGAGGTGGATCTTCCATTGATTCGAGGTAACATGGACCAGAAGTTGCTGAAATCAGAGGGCATGTTTTACATGTCTTTCGACAAGGGGTTCAGACCCCTCTCCTCAGTACCCACTTCTAATAAGACTTGGAATAAGTGGTACTTCTTTGGAGGAGGAGGATGGGAGCTTGAAGACTATGAGGGCCAGACCTCGAATTTTCCCCGGAGTACTGGGATCAAGGATGAGATCCCTTTTTTACATATTTTTGTATTTTTGCCTTTACTTTTTGCTTCCTTTTGCTTATCCATTGCTTGATCTAGATTTTGTGTTTTCTGTGCAGACAAGAGGGCTTGGAAGAGGTCCATCTTCTCTGTTGACCTCCAAGAGAAGTACCAAAGACTACTCCAAATAGTAACCGAGCGCACAATGCCATCCTTACCCCCACAGACCAAATTGAGGTCGGGTTGGTGAAGGACAGGGCGAAAAACTTAAAGTAGTCCCTGATGTCTGAATGGGCACCAAGGAAGAAGAAGAAGACGGTGGGGGAGAGTTCATCCCCTACTGAGCCTATCCTCCAAGTAAAGAGGAGGAGGCTACTTTCTAACTCCCTCGACCGAATGGTGTCTAAGGACATGAGGGAGTCCCTTGCTCTAGAGCCGTTGTTGCCCCTTGTGCCAGTGACCCCAAAAAAGAAGAGGGAGAAGGGCAGGTCTGTTGCTACTCCCCCAGTGCCTAATGACTTCTGCTATCTAGCCACAAAAAAGGCTTTTGACGATGGGCTGCTGGCCCAAGTAAATTTAAAATTCTGAAGGCACAAAAGATTGCCAAGGACTTGTTGTCATTTCAGCTAAAGGTAAACTCTGATGGGCTCCTCTCATTTCTTTTTCTTTTTTTGCGTTCTTTTTCTGTTCTATCATTTGATCTAACCGTTACCTGTTTCTTTCTCAGACTATGCATGGCCTTGCTGCCATTATGGATTCTTCAGTGGACTCCGGGCAGATTGACAACCTTCAATCTGAGCTCGATGAAGCCAGGCTACTGCTAGGGACTGCCCAGTCCATTGCCTTTGCAGTTGAGAAGAAGTTGAAGGAAGCTGCTAACTCCTACTCTATCTTGGAGTCTGAAAGGGATGCCCTTGCTCTAGGGTTAGAAGACCTCAAAAAAAGGTTCAAAGACTTCCAATCTGCCTCCCTTAAGAAAGTTCAAGACACTACCAACTCTATTAGAGCTCAAACCGAGACAGATATAAAGGCTGAAGTCGAGGGCATGGGTAAAGAGTTGATCGAGCATGGGTATTGCACCTTTAGGGCCAAACTTCTCAAGAAGTATCTTGACCTGAATCTAGCTGGGATTGATGACATTGAAGTCTCTTCTGGTGAGATTTAGGCACAGGATGATGATGATGAGGAAGCAGTTCCCGAATTCCCTCCATCTGACGCACTAGAGCAGAGTGAATGATTTGGATATGGTGTGTTGAGTTTAAAGAGAATGAAGAAGAGGAAGAAGAGAATGATCTTCAAGACAATGATGATTTAGAACTTTCTCAATGCCGATACTTCAGGGGTTGTCGAACCAGCAGTAGATTAGGACACTTTTGTACTTTTCTGTTTCTTCCTTGTAATCTTCCCAAATTTGGGCTAATTATTAATGAAATTAACTTATATGGAACTTTGTGTATTGTTTTTGAATTTTGAAGCATTTATGTATTTTGTCAACATAATGCCTAGAGTAGCCACACTTATAGGATTTTCAGATGCTAACATATTATAAGTCATAATGTACCGAGCTTTGATGCTTATGATGAAACTAAGCTTCACTTTTTAGCTCTTCAATCAAGTTTCGAATTCAGACCTTCAAACATTTATAACTGAATTAGACTTTAAGCTTTAGATCCCCATAACTTGTAATTAAATCTAGTAATAATCCTCAAAACTTGAAATTGAATCAGGCTTTAAGCCTCAGATCTTCCCAATTTGTAATTAAATCAAGCATAGACCTTCGGAACTTAAGATCTTCACCACTTATAATTGAATCAAGATCTTCACCACTTGTAATTAAATCAAGCATAGACCTTTAGAACCCGTGATTGAATCAAGCTTTAATTTCATAAAAAATGGGGGCCTTGATAGAAATGGATTGGCTAATCAGGGCTTTTGATACTTTCATTGAACTGCTCGTCTGAATGAAGAATGGACCAAACCTATAGCACTTGTAGTGGATACAAGGCTTTTAGGAGTCTATACATTGAGATAGATCAGACCTATAGCACTTGCAATGATTGTAAGGCTTTTAAGGGTCTGTACATTGAGATAGACCAGACCTATTGCACTTGCAATGGCTGCAAGGCTTCTAGGGGTCTGTACATTAAGATGGACCAAATCTATAGCACTTGCAATGGCCGCAAGGCTTTTAGGGGTATGTACATTTAGATGGACCGGACTTATAGCACTTGCAATAGCTGCAAGGCTTTTAGGGGGTCTGTACATTGAGATGAACCAAACCTATAGCACTTGCAATGGCTGCAAGGATTTTAGGGGTCTATACACTGAGATAGAACTGACCTGTAGCACTTGTAATGGCTGCAAGGCTTTTAGGGGTCTGTACATTAAGATGAACTAGACCTATAGCACTTGCAATGGCTGCAAGGATTTTAAGGGTCTGTACATTGAGATGAGAGCACTTAGAAATGAAAAAGAAACATTTTATTAATAGTATTTTCGTAAGTGCTCAACATTCCAGGGCCTGGGCTGAAGCTTCCCAGTTACATCTTCCAACTAATAAGTCGTGGGCCTAACGATCTTGGTTATTTTGTAGGGCCCTTCCCAGTTAGGGGAGAGCTTTCTCATGGTGGGATCTTTGATATTCGAGAATACCCTTCTTAAGACGAGGTCCCCGACCTGAAAGTTGATAGGTCTCAGCCCTTGGCTGAAGCTCTTTGCCATTCTCTACTGGTATGCTTCAATCTTAATCCGGGCTTGCTCGCATCTCTTTTCAAGTAGATCTAGATTTTTTACAAGCTAATGGTCGTTGGTTTCCTAGTCGAAGGCATCCGTCCTCAAGGGCGGCATGCCAATTTCAACAAGAATGACCGCCTCAATATCGTATGCAAGTGAGAACGGTGTCTCTGCAGTTAGTGTTCTTTTAGTGGTTCGGTAGGCCCAAAGTACTCTAGGGAGCTCTTTGACCCATTTTCCTTTGGCTTCTTCCAACCTCTTCTTAATGGCGTCAAGAATTATGCGAATGGTGACCTCAGTTTTCCTATTAGCTTGGGGATGCCCTGGTAAGGAAAAGTAGTGGCTGATGTGCAAGTCTTCACAGAACTTCCTGAACACGTTTCCAGTAAACTACGTACCATTGTCTGAAATGATGACGCAGGGTATGCCGAACCTGCAGACTATGTTCTTCTGCGTGAATTTCTTTACCTTTACTTTTGTGATGTGAGTCAGAGGTTCGGTTTCTGCCCATTTGTAGAAGTAATCAATGGAAACCAATAGGTATCTTCTATTTTGAGAGACTTTTGGCAGTGGTCCCACGATGTCCATCCCTCATTGAACTCATGATGGGGTTGGTGCTAATATGAAGCAAATCATTGACACTTGTTGCACCTTTGGACATATTCTTTGGCTTGTTTTAGTATACCAGGCTAGTAGTAACCCTAAGTCAGAGTTCGGTGTGCTATGGTTCTGCCACCATTGTGGTTTTCACAGATCCCTTCATGTATCTCAGCTAGGACATATTGGGAATCCTTTGGAAATAGGCACCGCAAGATGAGTTGCTTGTAGGATCTTTGGTAAAGTTTCCCATTTAGGATTAGGTACCGAGCTGCCCTTATCCGAGTCCTTCGGGCTTGATTTTTGTCCTCTGTAAGTAGTCCTTCTTTTATGTATTGGATGATGGGAGTCATCCAATTCTGAGTTTGTTATGAGATTTGGGAGGACTGTACTTCTTCGATTGTTGGCTTCAGTTGGTAAAAGACTCTCACCGTTGAATCCCTTTCTGACTTGAGATGGGAGGCCATATTCACTAAAGCATCAGCCCTAGAGTTCTGGCTTCTTTCAATTTTCTGAATGGTGAACTTGTGGGAAGAGAGCCTCAACGATTCCACCAACTTTGAATATCGGATCATCCTGTTATTCTTGGTGGAAAATTCTCTCAAGACTTGGCTTACCACAAGTTGGGAGTCAGAAAATGCTTCAAGGTTCAGGGTTTCTCATTCCAGGGCCAGCTTCATCCTAAGGATAAACGCTTCGTATTCAGCTTTGTTGTTAGAAGCTCTGAACCCCAAGCTAACCACTTTCTCAGTTATGATTCCGTCGAGAGACTAGAGTACTATGCCTACACCCGAACCTCTATCGGTGGATGACCTGTCGGTGTAAAGTTACCATACCGCAGTGTGAGGTCCGTGGCATGTAAGATATATCAAATCCTCCTAACTCTATAGACCACTTGATTAGTCGTCCTAAGACTTCAGGCTTGTGCAGAACTGATTTCAGAGGGTAGGATGTAGGGATTTCAATAGGATGCGCCTGAAAGTAGGGCCTAAGTTTTTGAGTAGATATCACTAGGGCGAAGGCCAATTTATCGATTTTGAAATATCTCGTCTCAGTATCCAGAAGTGTCTTGCTTACGTAGAAAATAGGCTTTTGGATCTGTTTGCCCTCTTTAACTAGTGCAAAGCTAATGGCATTCTCTGATACTCACTACAAGAAAATTGGTTTTTTACGACGCACAGTATTTGCGACGCACAAAATGTGTCGCCAATAGTCACTATCAGCGACGCCCGTTTGTGCGTCGCAAATAATCGTGCATATTGGGCATCTCACGAAAAAAAATTAGGGCGCCAATGATTTAGTGACGCCCTAAACAATATTTGTGACGCATTGTGCGTCGCCAATAAGACAAAACTTTTTACGACGCCCGGGTGTGCGCCACAAATAAATTTTTTTACCTTTAGCGACGCTCACGTGACTATTAGCGACGCTCGATGGGCGTCACTAATAGTCTTATAAAATCAGTTCCCCCTCTCACAGTGCGTGATCTGATCTCTCTCTCTCTAGTTCTCTCTCTCTCTCTCTCTCTCTCTCTCTCTCTCTCTCTCTCTTTCAGCTCCTAGAACCCCCGCCGCCGCTTCCACCGCCTCTCGTTTGCCTCTCTCTCACAGTGCGCGATCTGATCTCTCTTTCTCTCTAGTTCTCTTTCTCTCTCTCTCTCTCTCTCTCTCAAGTTGTAGAATCCGCGCCGCCGCTTCCACCACCACCAGTTCACCGTGCCACCGCTTCCACAGCCTCCCGTTCACTGCACCGCCGCTTCCACTGTCTCCCGGTACCTTTTGATATGGCTTATTTTTATATTTTCTTCTTTTTTATTTTGGAAAATTATATTTGTATTGGCTGGGTTGGTTATTATTTTTCTCTGATCTGTATTTCATTTTGCGTTTTTATTGTCTAATTTTCCAAGGAAACTGATATCTTTGTAAAGCTGTGTGTTTATCATATCTAAATTAATGTAATGTATTTTCATTTGTAAATGCATGTTATTTTTATAATATATGATTTTCTGGGTATCTAATCATCTTTGTAAACCTATTAGATTTTTTTTTTCCCTTTCAGTCATAGTAGTTGGTGTTGGGTTTTGTTTGGTTTAAGCCACATGTTCTGAACTTATTTGATTTCATATTTTGGATGGTATGAACAGTTTGGCAATCATACAGAGATTTACAAACAATTTAGAAGAAAAAAATGTACCATGTCATAATAACTATAATCATAAACTTCAGTACGATATTTGGTTGATGTTTTCCACCCTGGTCTTTTTTTTTTATTAGTTAAAACAGTATTATTAATATAACCAACAATGTACAAGCTATACAAAATAATTACATCATCAAAGGTTCGGTACACAAGTATCATTGCTTACCAGTCTTGTTTAAATAAATTATATAACACCTAAAATTGGTTGAAATTTGAATACCAAATTCACAGCTCCTTCACCACTTCACTTGTCTTTGCCCACAAAATTACCTTTACCATAATCCTTTCAAGGACCTCCTCCCATCTTGGCTGAATTGACTCAAAAATTATCATATTTGTTTTATTTTAAATATGACATATGTTAAATATCTTGCTTTAGTGTTTTGTAGGATTTTAGTAAAAAAATTCATTGAAATCTAGACATATGAGTGCATTTGGACCTTTTTTCATGTATGTGTTCATTCAACATGTATTTTTTCATGGCTGTGTTTTTTCCCCTCTTGTGTTTCATGTATGTGTTCATTGAACTACAACTTGAACCCTAATCCCTTGCTCTTGAGTTTCTCTAAACAATAATTTTTAATTTTTTTTTTTGTTTTAACTGCCAAGTAATAAAAGTTCTTGAGTCCTATAGATTGAGAGATCAACTAGATACACCTGACCTATTAAGCCAGTTAATTGTTTCAGGTAGCAATTGATTTGCTTTTGTTGGTTAAGTTGTTGTTGTCAGGTGCCAAGTAAATAATTCTTGATGAATGACCTTAATTAATAGATAAAAATTGAAAGCTAGGTGCTTTTACTTGTTAGCAACCAAGATTAATATGTTTTCTATTGGCATTTTCAATGCTATTGTTAATGGTTTTTTAAAGCAAAACTTTGTCTGACAATCAGAGTTTGCACTTACACTAATGAATTTTTTAATTGCATTCATGTAAGCCTAGCCCCGTTCGGGAGTCATTTTCATCACATGTGAATCTTGTCGCGAAATTTATTCATGATTAGGCTCGTGTGTATGAAAATCGATTCTTGAATTGTCCAGAGAGGACAGTTCGGGAATGTATAAATCTGCATTGCAACCAATAACGCATATGCTTGTATATTTCACTATGATAAAATTTCAGTACGGTCTCCTATTGTTCTCTGGGTATATATTTAGGCATGCTAACGTCTATCTCGTATACTTGGAGAACCGTGGGGAGATGTTGCTGAAATTTTGTCCAAGTGGAATCAAGCATTTGATTTGCTGCTGATTGCAATGTAGATTGTACATTCACGAATGGGATAGGACCACCTTACCCTTTAGAGAGAAGTTGGAGGTGATAGGATTCATGTTTCATATTTGTAACGAGTATCATTTTTGACTTGTATTAGGTAGACGAAAATGGATAAGAGTTGGATGGACTTGAGGGGTAGGCATTTGCCAGGGTATGTGAAGGGGATCAAAGATTTTATTGAGTTTGCTTGTGCATCTGCAGATGGGAGAAATAGGATAAGATGTCCATGTAGGAGGTGCAATAATAGGGATTATATGCACATAGATAAGGCCAAAGAGCACCTACTCGAACATAGGATGGACAAGAGGTATACGTGTTGGGAATTTCACGGGGAACGTCGTGATGTACGAGTGGTATTTGATGATGAAGAAGAAGAAGACGATGATGACTTTAGTGATAATGTTGGGGCTGGTTACGAAGGCTTGCCACAAATGCTGGCAGACTTGTAGGGGGCTACAACTAGGGCGAGGAGTCACAGGAGTGACACGGGACCATCGACTGCGTTTGAGTCATTTTTGAGGGAAGCAAGGCAGCCGTTATATCCAGGTTGTGATAAGTTTTCGAAACTGGAATTTCTTGTGAAACTCCTTCATATTAAGACCATCAATCGTTGGAGTAACAAATCAGTTAATATGGCCATTGAATTGATTAAAGCAGCACTTCCTACTTGGGAGACCCTTCCAAAATCATATTACGAGGCGAAAAGAATATTAAGAGATTTGGGCCTTGGGTATATTCCTATACATGCTTGCAAAAACGATTGCATATTATTTTGGAAGGAGACTGAACAATGTAAGGAGTGTACGGTGTGCCACGAACCCAGGTACAATGTAATACCCCGACCCGGGATACGACACAAATATCGAGGTAAGTCGATACAATAATAAAACCCGAACTGTTTTAAGTTTATGTTGCATAATTAAATGGATATGTATATATGAATATGTATGCATAATAATGTATTAAAGTGATCTCATGAATATATATATATATATATAATTTGTGTACGGCCATAAACATATATATGGTAAATTGAATAATATATGTATATATATATATATATATATAAGAAATAGGGTGAGGTGTCTTGGGTGCTCGGGTATGCTGCCACCGCAGCTACAGGTGGCAAGAGCCACCGACTGAGGGTCGGTTAAGGGAATAAAGAAGGAATTTGAAGAGAGAGAAAATAGAATCAGACTTAGAGATAGAGAGAGAAAGCTGAAATTTGAGGTACAGCAGTTGCCTGAGAACAGGTAAACCACTGCGCCTTTGTTCTTTAAATTTACTTTGTATAATTATAGAATTGATTACTGGAACAGTAGGACCTGAAACAAAGAAGGAAAAACAAAAGAAAAAAAAAGAAACTGGGTTTCGGTTAGAAATGGTGATTTAAAATAGGTGAACCTAAATGGAAAATTGAACCATAATATGCATAGGAAATTACCCCAGGATCTCAAAACACTTTGAATCAGTTTAAATGGTCAAGAAATGGCCATTCTATGGCCGGTTATTCCCTCACCGGTGCAACGCCGAAAACTGGGAATGGGTGTTGGAAAACTGATCACATGGAGAGCCAAATTTAGTCCTCAAACGTTTCTTTAAATCCTAGATTTCATTTGGAACGAAAACAGTAGAAAACAGACGTGAAATCAGTGAGATCCGTAGAGAATTTAGCTATTCCGGCGATAATGGTCGAAAAACCCACCGGAGAAGACGACCGGATTAACGAGGGGCTTCTTCGGGTCAGGATGAGACCGGGTCTGGGTCGGGTCGGGTTGAGATCCGACCGACTGCTATACGGGTACCAACATTGTGTCGTTTTGTTTTAAAATTAAAAGAGATTAGGCTTGTTTGGACACGGACATAGTAAATCAAATTGGGTTTTTTGGGGTTATCTAAAACGTGGATAAGGTAGATAAGAGAATATCTCAATCCGGTTTTCTGTTTTGAACTGAACCGGTTGGTTCAGGAAATAGGCAGACCAGTTTAGGGTTTCTGGTCATGAACCAACTGGTTCAGACCGCAACTTTGCATAATTACAGTTTGACCCTGAAAGTTATAGGTAATTCTACTAAGGCCCAATAAGGAAATGATAATTTTACAATAATAACCCTACCTTAATTACGAGTCAAACGAGGTCCAAATAAGGTAAATGATTAGTCAATTTTTATTATCTCGGATGCTCTGAATCCAATGGTGAGGTCCGTTTCACGAGACGGAGTCCCGAAAAGTTACGACTTGTAAAAATGACCAAAATACCCCTGCTTCATAGGTGAGTCAAATGGACTCCGATTAAATTAAAGAACTAGTGAATTTTTATTATTCTGAACCCTATGGACTCAATGGTGAAGTCTAAATTGGCATTAGAGATACTTAAGATGACGAGACATAAGATTGATGAATAAACATTTATTCTGAAACACGTTTATTGATATATAGGGAACTTGAAGGGGAAGGGCCCACTCACGAATTTCTAAGCTAAGATTTCATTAGAGGTAAGTAGATACCCTTTCTCTTCCATGTGGTGTTATCAAGCCAAGTTCATTCTTTTATTGCCAAACTTGTACTCCTGAGCTTATCTGATGTTATTGTCTCCACAATGTGATATTGTTCTATTTGGTGGACATTGATTTATTGTTGTACTATTGTTATCATGTTGAACAGTGCTTTGAAATGCCTATTGTTATATTTCCATTGAAATGATGATATTCCATTTTTATATACTTTTATGGAATCATTTATGATCATGAAATGTTTATGTATACTGGATTTGTGCTCAGTCACAATATCCATCTGATGCTTTTAAATACACTGAAGACCTTCGGGTCGAGTCCGTGAACGGACATGTGGCCATACATTGGAATGCACTGAAGGGGGTAAACTGGGCCCCCAAGGACCGAGGGCGTGCTAAGCCCTGACATAGAATAAAAGCATCTCTTATACGATTTCTCAACTATAATTGTTGAATTACATTATTCTTGTGATTATCTTGTATTGCGAGATATTCCTTTATTGATTTATTGTGATCAATTATATTGGCAGTACTTTCTTGTTATTGTATTATCGTCGAGAATTCCAGGACATTGTTATGCCATTCCTACTGATTACACATTGTGATTCCACTGTTCATTTGCCATCATGACAATTGTTTCCATTGGCTATTATAGCATCTTATTTTTTTCTATGATTGGCTATCATATTCTTATTCTTGGATTCATATTCTTTTATGATCCTCGATACCAGTGTCGGAGATCTGTATTTACTTGCTGGGCTCTTGTAGCTCATTCCACCCTACTTACCCCTTTTCAGGTAATGACACCGCAAGACCCCAATAGGAGTCTGGAAGCATAGGAGGATATTTTGAAGAATTGTATCAGACTATGTTTTAATTCTCCCATGTATTCACCACCCACGGGTGCTGGTTATGTTTAGTTTTGACTTGGTACTGTAAAACCATATGATGTATGTTAAGACTTCCGCTGACTATTGTAGTGATAAACTTCCGCTGTTATTGTTTTAAGAATTTGGTACTTTGCATATTAGTACTATGATACAGGAATGGAAAAAGTAGGGACGGCCTTAGGGTCGGCCCCGTGACAGGAAATCCGCATAGGGTGGGTTTCGGGTCGTGACAGCTTGGTATCAGAGCCATAGGTTCGACTGTGAGTCATGGGAGATAGGACTAGAATTAGAATGGTTAGATAAAACTGACATTTATGTTCTATAGGCTTTGATTGTTATCTTACACATTGACTGATCCTCTCATTGGTTATCTTCATTGGTTGTTCTTACAAACATGGTAAACACAAGGCAAGGACCGTTGCCTATGGATCGTCTGGAACAGTTGGAGAGGTTGATGCAGGGCGTCATTGAGTCGTTGCCACGGATGCAGGCCGGTACAGATCAGCCGGTACAACTGGAACAACAGGAGCAGCCTATCAATATAGGCGGCAACATAGGTGGTCGTCAGGGAACGAGCGAGACCCTGCATACTTATATGAACGTTTTCAGAAAATGAAACCCCCGATATTTGATGGTACGTGTGGGGCCACCAAAGCTGAAGAGTGGATGTTAGAAATAAACAGGATTTATGACATCCTGATGTGTACTGACATTCAGAAAGTGGCCTATGCCACGTATATGCTCAAAGGAATGGCCCATAAGTGGTGGATAAATGAGAAGACCAGAGAACCAGGGATGAACTGGCAGAGGTTTACCGAGATCTTCTACAAGAAGTACTTTTCCCAAGAAGTACAAAACCGAAAAGTTGCTGAGTTCATGACATTGCATCAGGGGAATATGACGGTGGAGCAGTACGAGGCCACATTTACTGAATTGGCCAGGTTTGCCCTAGAGGCTATCAATAATGAGAATCGAAAAGCTCGCAAGTTTGAGGAAGGATTAAGGTGGTCTATCAAGGATAGATTGGTGCCCCATCGTCTGGCTACCTACGATGATGTAGTAGAGACAACTCGGATCATAGAGAGGAGTGGCGAGGAATTCGCCAAGAGAAGGGGGAATCAGAAACAGGGAGGTAATCAGAATAAGAGGCAAGGGCCTTCTTCTTCCGGACTCGGACCCACATTTACTAGACCTGGAGCTGTGTCACAAGCAACAGGGTCCGGTTAGAAGAAACAGGGCAACACTAAAGAGGGTGCAATCAAATGCCCCCGTTGCGAGAAGGTCCATAAAGGCCAGTGCCTCAAGGATAGCAATATTTGTTACTACTGTGGCCAGGAAGGACATTTTGCGAGGGATTGCCCCAAGAAGGGTCAGGCCACGACAAGTGCTACTTCGGTTAAAGCGCCGGGACCTGGAGCAGCAACACCTAGATCTCAGATCCAGAGGAGTGGACAAGGAAGCGTCCAGCAGCAAGCAGGACGGGTTTTCTCCATCGTGCCAGGAGACATGCAGGCTACAACCTCTGTAGTCGCAGGTACTCTTTTAGTCTGCTCACAACCTGCTCGTGTTTTATTTGACACTGGATCTACACATTCATTTATATCCCCTACATATGCTGCTAGATTGAACATAGTGACAGAACCCTTAGGATATTTACTGAATGTTTCTATACCATCGGGGAAATCTTTGTTGGGAGATACCATGTATAAGAATTATGCAATACAGATTGGGGATATACATTTGTTAGCTGACCTGATACCATTGGGAATTTGTGGGTTTGATGTTATTCTTGGAATGGACTGGCTGGCCGCCAACTACGCCACGATAGACTGTGAGGCCAAGCGAGTTCTCATACAAAATCCTCGATTTCCGATCGTTGATTTTAAAGGGACAGGGGTGGCTTCACCACCCTACTTTGTTTCCTCTATCCAGGCTAGGCATCTGCTTCGCAAGGGATGCCACGGGTTCTTATGTAGTGTCCAAAATGTTAACTCACAGCAGCCTGAACTAGGGAAGATTCCTATTGCCAGGGAATTTCCCGAGGTATTTCTGGATGATCTTCCGGGGATGCCCATAGATAGGGAGATAGAGTTTTGCATTGATATATTGCCAGGCACTACACCAATATCCAAAACCCCATATAGGATGGCACCAGCAGAATTAAAAGAGCTGAAGCTCCAGTTACAGGAATTATTGGACAAAGGTTTTATACGACCTAGTTCATCACCATGGGGTGCACCTGTATTGTTTGTAAAGAAAAAGGATGGAACCATGAGGTTATGTATTGACTATCGTGAACTGAACAAGGTTACCGTCAAGAACAGGTATCCACTGCCTAGAATAGATGATCTGTTCGATCAGTTGAAGGGGGCTCAAGTATTCTCGAAGATTGACCTGAGATCCGGTTATCACCAGCTGAAGGTCAAGCCCGCTGATATTCAGAAGACGGCATTTAGAACACGGTATGGACATTATGAGTTTCTTATTATGCCATTTGGGGTGACTAATGCCCCAGCTGCATTTATGGATATGATGAACCGTGTATTCAAGCCGTACTTGGATGACTTCGTGATTGTGTTCATAGATGATATCTTGGTTTATTCTAAGAACCAGGAAGAACACGAGGTACATCTGAGGAGAGTTCTACAGAAGCTAGAGGAGCAGAAATTGTACGCTAAGTTGAAGAAGTGTGAATTCTGGCTCCTTAGTATAGCATTTCTGGGACACGTGATCAGTAAGGAAGGAATCTCTGTCGATTCGAAAAAGATTGAAGCAATCATGAATTGGCCTCAACCCACTAGCGTCACAGAAGTGCGAAGTTTCATGGGATTAGCAGGCTACTATAGGAGATTTGTGAAAGACTTCTCCAAGATAGCTACGCCAATTACCCAACTGACTAGGAAGGGTGTTCCTTTTGATTGGACCGAGGAGCAAGAGAGGAGTTTTCAAGAATTGAAGGAACGTCTAGTTACAGCTCCTATATTAACAGTGCCGGATGGAACTGACGGGTTTGTGATTTATAGTGATGCCTCATTCAAAGGCTTGGGGTGTGTGTTGATGCAGAACGGAAAAGTGATAGCGTATGCTTCACGACAGTTGAGACCCCACGAGGGGAACTATCCGACACACGATCTCGAGCTGGCAGCCATTGTTTTCGCTTTGAAGATGTGGAGGCATTACTTGTATGGAACCACGTGTGAGATCTTTACTGACCATAAGAGCCTTAAGTATCTGTTTACACAGAAAGAGCTCAATATGAGACAGCGCCGTTGGTTGGAACTGTTAAAGGACTATGAGGTCAGCAAACAATACCACCCGGGGAAAGCAAATGTGGTAGCTGATGCTCTGAGTAGGAAGTCATCAGGAAGTATGGCTTGCCTGTTAACAATACAGACAGAGATACTGAAGGACTTGGAAAGTATGGAAATAGAGGTAATTTTGCCCATCTCTGAGGCAAGATGTGCCAACGTCACAATCAGTCTATCGATTGTGGACAAGATCAGAGAGCAGCAAACTCATGATGAGAAGTTGACTAAGCTTCGTCAAGAAGTCGAGACAGGCATTGACTCCGAGTTTACTGTACAGGAGGGGATGTTGTGCTACCAGGGTAGGATCTGCGTACCCGACGTGCCCGAGCTCAAGAAAGAGATCCTGGATGAGGCACACAGTTCAAGATTCACTTTGCATCCAGGGAGCACCAAAATGTATCACAATGTCAAAGGTACTTATTGGTGGTCTGGGATGAAGCGGGATATAGCCAAGTACATATTACAATGTGTCGAGTGCCAGCGGGTCAAGGTAGAGCACCAGAAGCCGGGAGGACTTTTGCAGTCGCTACCTATTCCTGAGTGGAAATGGGAACACATTACAATGGACTTTGTGTCAGGGTTACCCAAGACAGTAAGAAGGAATGATTCTATTTGGGTCATCGTGGATAGGTTGACCAAAACAGCGCATTTCTTGGTGACTAAAACGACACAAAGCTTACAACGACTAGCCGAATTATACATCCGAGAGATTGTTAGACTTCATGGAATTCCAGTCTCAATTGTATCTGATAGAGATCCACGGTTTGTGTCAAGATTCTGGAGAGGTCTACAGAATGCTATGGGTACGGAGCTGAGCTTTAGCACTGCATACCATCCTGAGACTGATGGACAGTCAGAAAGAACAATACAGACTTTAAAAGACTTGTTACGTTTCTGTATCATAGATTTTAAAGGAAGTTGGGAAGATCAGTTGCCCTTGGTAGAATTCACATACAATAATAGCTATCAAGTTAGTATTGGTATGGCACCATATGAGGCGTTATACGGCAGGAAGTGTCGATCACCACTGTGCTGGACAGAGGTGGGTGAAAGGAAACTCTATGGGCCAGAAATAGTAGAACAGACTACCGGGAAAATACAACTGATCAAGCAACGTTTACTAGCAACTCAAAGTCGACAGAAAAGCTATGCGAATGTCCACCGACGAGAGTTGCAGTTCACAGTGGGCGATTACGTGTTTGTGAAAGTATCGCCCATGAAGGGAGTGGTGAGGTTTGGCAAACGAGGGAAGCTAGGGCCAAGGTATATTGGACCATTCAGGATCATGGGGAGAATTGGGCCTGTAGCCTACCAACTTGTCTTACCTCCGGAGTTAGCACATGTACATGACATATTCCATGTTTCAATGTTAAGGAAATGTGTACAGAGTGAAGACCAGGTAATTGAACATGAGCCTCTAGATGTTCAGGAGGATCTGAGCTATATAGAACACCCAGTGCAGATTTTGGATCATCGAGATCAGGTTCTACGGAACAAGACTATTCCATTAGTCAAGGTCCTGTGGAGGAACCATCAGATAGAAGAAGCTACGTGGGAGCGGGAAGATGACATACGCGCCAAATATCCGCAATTATTTTCATAGTCGTGTATGCTAAGTTTGGGGACAAACTTATTTTTAAGGGGGTAAGGATGTAATACCCCGACCCGGGATACGGCACAAATATCGAGGTAAGTTGATACAATAATAAAACCCGAACTGTTTTAAGTTTATGTTGCATAATTAAATGGATATGTATACATGAATATGTATGCATAATAATGTATTAAAGTGATCTCATGAATATATATATATATATATATAATTTGTGTACGGCCATAAACATATATATGGTAAATTGAATAATATATGTAAATATATATATATATATATATATATAAGAAATAGGGTGAGGTGTCTTGGGTGCTCGGGTATGCTGCCACCGCAGCTACAGGTGGCAAGGGCCACCGACTGAGGGTCGGTTAAGGGAATAAAGAAGGAATTTGAAGAGAGAGAAAATAGAATCAGACTTAGAGATAGAGAGAGAAAGCTGAAATTTGAGGTACAGTAGTTGCCTGAGAACAGGTAAACCACTGCGCCTTTGTTCTTTAAATTTACTTTGTATAATTATAGAATTGATTACTGGAACAGTAGGACCTGAAACAAAGAAGGAAAAACAAAAGAAAAAAAAAGAAACTGGGTTTCGGTTAGAAATGGTGATTTAAAATAGGTGAACCTAAATGGAAAATTGAACCATAATTTGCATAGGAAATTACCCCAGGATCTCAAAACACTTTGAATCAGTTTAAATGGTCAAGAAATGGCCATTCTATGGCCGGTTATTCCCTCACCGCTGCAACGCCGGAAACTGGGAATGGGTGTTGGAAAACCGATCACATGGAGAGCCAAATTTAGTCCTCAAACGTTTCTTTAAATCCTAGATTTCATTTGGAACGAAAACAGTAGAAAACAGACGTGAAATCAGTGAGATCCGTAGAGAATTTAGCTATTCCGGCGATAATGGTCAGAAAACCCACCGGAGAAGACGACCGGATTAACGGGGGGCTTCTTCGGGTCAGGATGAGACCGGGTCTGGGTCGGGTCGGGTTGAGATCCGACCGACTGCTATACGGGTACCAACACTGTGTCGTTTTGTTTTAAAATTAAAAGAGATTAGGCTTGTTTGGACACGGACATAGTAAATCAAATTGGGTTTTTGGGGTTATCTAAAACGTGGATAAGGTAGATAAGAGAATATCTCAATCCGGTTCTCTGTTTTGAGCTGAACCGGTTGGTTTAGGAAATAGGTAGACCGGTTTAGGGTTTCTGGTCATGAACCAACTGGTTCAGACCGTAACTTTGCATAATTACAGTTTGACCCTAAAAGTTATAGGTAATTCTACTAAGGCCCAATAAGGAAATGATAATTTTACAATAATAACCCTACCTTAATTACGAGTCAAACGAGGTCCAAATAAGGTAAATGATTAGTCAATTTTTATTATCTCGGATGCTCTGAGTCCAATGGTGAGGTCCGTTTCACGAGACGGAGTCCCAAAAAGTTACGACTTGTAAAAATGACCAAAATACCCCTGCTTCATAGGTGAGTCAAATGGACTCTGATTAAATTAAAGAACTAGTGAATTTTTATTATTCCGAACCCTATGGACTCAATGGTGAAGTCTAAATTGGCATTAGAGATACTTAAGATGACGAGACGTAAGATTGATGAATAAACACTTATTCTGAAACACGTTTATTGATATATAGGGAACTTGAAGGGGAAGGGCCCACTCACGAATTTCTAAGCTAAGATTTCATTAGAGGTAAGTAGATACCCTTTCTCTTCCATGTGGTGTTATCAAGCCAAGTTCATTCTTTTATTGCCAAACTTGTACTCCTGAGCGTATCTGATGTTATTGTCTCCACAATGTGATATTGTTCTATCTGGTGGACATTGATTTATTGTTGTACTATTGTTATCATGTTGAACCGTGCTTTGAAATGCCTATTGTTATATTTCTATTGAAATGATGATATTCCATTTTTATATACTTCTATGGAATCATTTATGATCATGAAATGTTTATGTATACTGGATTTGTACTCAGTCACAATATCCATCCGATGCTTTTAAATACACTGAAGACCTTCGGGTCGAGTCCGTGAACGGACATGTGGCCATACATTGGAATGCACTGAAGGGGGTAAACCGGGCCCCCAAGGACCGAGGGCGTGCTAAGCCCTGACATAGAATAAAAGCATCTCTTATACGATTGCTCAACTATAATTGTTGAATTACATTATTCTTGTGATTATCTTGTATTGCGAGATATTCCTTTATTGATTTATTGTGATCAATTATATTGGCAGTACTTTCTTGTTATTGTATTATCGTCGAGAATTCCAGGACATTGTTATGCCATTCCTACTGATTACACATTGTGATTCCACTGTTCATTTGCCATCATGACAATTGTTTCCATTGGCTATTATAGCATCTTATTTTTTTCTATGATTGGCTATCATATTCTTATTCTTGGATTCATATTCTTTTATGATCCTCGATACCAGTGTCGGAGATCTGTATTTACTTGCTGGGCTCTTGTAGCTCATTCCACCCTACTTACCCATTTTCAGGTAATGACACCGCAAGACCCCAATAGGAGTCTGGAAGCATAGGAGGATATTTTGAAGAATTGTATCAGACTATGTTTTAATTCTCCCATGTATTCACCACCCACGGGTGCTGGTTATGTTTAGTTTTGACTTGGTACTATAAAACCATATGATGTATGTTAAGACTTCCGCTGACTATTGTAGTGATAAACTTCCGCTGTTATTGTTTTAAGAATTTGGTACTTTGCATATTAGTACTATGATACAGGAATGGAAAAAGTAGGGACGGCCTTAGGGTCGGCCCCGCGACACGAAATCCGCATAGGGTGGGTTTCGGGTCGTGACATACAAGCTGAATGAAGGAAAGAGCAAGACAATTCCGCACAAGGTGCTGAGATATTTTCCCTTAAAACCGAGGCTACAAAGGTTGTACATGTCTCAGAAGACGGCAGAAGATATGCGGTGGCATAAGGAGAAGCATGTTGCTGAGGAAAATGTATGTAGGCATCCGGTAGATTCACAAACTTGGACTGAGTTTGATACAAATCATGAATGGTTTGCAAATGAGCCGCGTAATGTACGACTTGGGCTGCCTAGCGACGGTTTCAACCCGTTCAGTGACATGAGTAATGCCTATAGCATGTGGCCGGTGTTGCTTGTACCGTATAACTTGCCACCGTGGAAATGTATGAAAGAACCATTATCTTTATGTCATTGCTTATTCCAGGGCCGAAGTCTCCTGATAATGAAATTGATGTATACTTGCGTCCTTTAGTGGACGAGTTGAAGGAATTGTGGGAGGTGGGAGTGGAGGCATACGACGTTTCTAAGAATGAGACATTTCAATTGCATGCAGCGTTACTGTAGACCATAAATGACTTTCCAACATACGAGAACTTGTTTGGATGGAGCACTAAGGAGTATTTTGCATGTCCGGTTTGCAATAAGGATTCATGTTCCCTACATTTGTCCAATGGGAAGAAGATATGCTACATGTGCTGTCGTCGTTTTCTACCGCCATCACATGGCTAGAAAAATCGGCAGAAGCATCTGTTTGATGGAAAATTGAGCTCATATTGTCACCTCCATTATTTTCTGGCAAAGACGTGTTAGCGCAATTGGCAGTCATCCAACCAGTGAGGTTTGGGAAGATACCGGGTACTAAGAAAAGGAAGCGTACTGATGTGGACTTAAATTGGATGAAAAAGAGCATATTTTTTGATTTACCGTACTAGGAGACCCTTAAATTAAGGCACAATTTGGATGTCATACACATCGAGAAGAACATTTGTGATAATGTGCTGGGAACTGTAATGAACATTGAAGGGAAGACGAAGGATACAGTTAAAGCCCGGTTGGACTTGCAGGAGTTGAGAATAAGGCCCATTTTGGATACAGTTAAAGCCCGGTTAGACTTGCACAAACTTACGGCACTCGGATCGGATGTCCGGTTTGAAACTTATGCAAGTTTCAGCTCCAAAAGGCCCATTTTGGATTTTTGATAGACCAAAATACCGATTATCAGCCTAACCACACCAAAACCCCATCACACACCTCACAAATGATAAAATAGACTTGCACGAACTTACGGCACTCGGTTCGGATGTCCGGTTTGAAACTACTGCAAGTTCCAGCTCCGAAAATGCCCATTTTGGAGTTTTGAGAGACCAAAATGCTGGTTATTGGCCTAACTAATCTGAAACTCCATCACACACATCACAAATGATAATATAGACTTGCACAAGCTTACGGCACTCGATTCGGATGTCCAGTTTGAAAGTTGAGCAAGTTTCAGCTCCAAAAAGGCCCATTTTGGAGTTTTGATAGACCAAAATGCCGATTATCGGCCTAACCACACCGAAACCCCATCACCCACCTCACAAATGATAAAATAGACTTGCACGAACTTATGGCACTCGGTTTGGATGTCCGTTTTGAAACTTCTGCAACTTTCAGCCCCGAAATGGCCTATTTTGGAGTCTTGATAGACCAAAATGCCGGTTATTGGCCTAACTACACGGAAACCTCATCACATACATCACAAATGATAATATAGACTTGCACAAACTTACGGCACTCGGTTCGGATGTCCGGTTTGAAACTTATGCAAGTTTCAGCTCCAAAAGGCCCATTTTGGATTTTTGATAGACCAAAATACCGATTATCAGCCTAACCACACCGAAACCCCATCACACACCTCACAAATGATAAAATAGACTTGCACGAACTTACGGCACTCAGTTTGGATGTCCGATTTAAAACTACTGCAAGTTCCAGCTCCGAAAAGGCCCATTTTGGAGTTTTGAGAAACCAAAATGCTGGTTATTGGCCTAACTAATCTAAAACTCCATCACACACATCACAAATGATAATATAGACTTGCACAAGCTTACGGCACTCGATTCGGATGTCCAGTTTGAAAGTTGTGCAAGTTTCAGCTCCAAAAAGGCCCATTTTGGAGTTTTGATAGACCAAAATGCCGATTATCAGCCTAACCACACCAAAACCCCATCACCCACCTCAAAAATGATAAAATAGACTTGCACGAACTTATGGCACTCGGTTCGAATGTCCGTTTTGAAACTTCTGCAAGTTTCAGCCCCGAAATGGCCTATTTTGGAGTCTTGATAGACCAAAATGCCGGTTATTGGCCTAACTACACGGAAACCTCATCACACACATCCCAAATGGTAATATAGACTTGCACAAACTTCTGGCATTCGGTTCGGATGTCCGGTTTGAAACTTATGCAAGTTTCAGCTCCAAAAGGCCCATTTTGGATTTTTGATAGACCAAAATACCGATTATCAGCCTAACCACACCGAAACCCCATCACACACCTCACAAATGATAAAATAGACTTGCACGAACTTACGTCACTCGGTTCGGATGCCCGGTTTGAAACTTATGCAAGTTTCAGCTTTAAAAAGGCCTATTTTAGGGTTTTGACAGACCAAAATGCTGGATATCGGCCTAAATACACTGAAACCACATAACACACCTCAAAAATGATAAAATAGACTTGCACGAACATACGGCACTCGGTTCGGATGTCCGGTTTGAAACTTCTGCAAGTTTCAGCTCCGAAAAGGCCCATTTTGGAGTTTTGACAGACGAAAATACCAGTTATTGGCCTAACTACATGGAAACCTCATCACACACATCACAAATGATAATGTAGACTTGCACAAACTTACGGCACTCGGTTCGGATGCCCGATTTGAAAGTTATGCAAGTTTCAACTTCAAAAAGGCCTATTTTGGGGTTTTGACAGACCAAAATGCCGGATATCGGCCTAAATACACCAAAACCACATCACACACCTCCAAAATGATAAAATAGACTTGCACGAACTTACGGCTCTTGGTTCGGAAGCCCGGTTTGAAACTTATGCAAGTTTCAGCTCTAAAAAGGCCCATTTTGGTGTTTTGACAGACCAAAATGCCGGTTATCGGCCTAACTACACCAAAACCCCATCACATTCTTCAAAAATGATAAAACAGACTTGAACGAACTTAAGGCACTCAGTTCAATTTTTCGGTTTAAAACTTATGCAAGTTTCAGCGCCAAAAAGGCCTATTTTGGAGTTTTGGCAGACCAAAATGCTGATTATCAGCCTAACGACACTGAAACCACAACACACACCTTAAAAATGATAATATAGACTTGCACAAACTTACGGCACTCGGTTCGGATGTTCGGTTTGAAACTTATGCAAGTTTTAGCTGCAAAAGGCCCATTTTGGAGTTTTGAAAGACCAAAATGCCGATTATCAGCCTAACCACACTGAAACCCCATCACACACATCACAAATGATAAAATAGACTTACACGAACATACGGCACTCGGTTCGGATGCCCGGTTTGAAAGTTATGCATGTTTCAACTTCAAAAAGGCCTATTTTGGGGTTTTGACAGACCAAAATACCGGATATCGGCCTAAATACACCAAAACCACATCACACACCTCAAAAATGATAAAATAGACTTGCACAAACTGACGTCACTCGGTTCGGATGCCCGGTTTGAAACTTATGCAAATTTCAGCTTTAAAAAGGCCTATTTTAGGGTTTTGACAGACCAAAATGCCGGATATCGGCCTAAATACACTGAAACCACATAACACCTCAAATATGATAAAATAGACTTGCACGAACTTACGGTACTCGGTTCGGATGTCCGGTTTGAAACTTCTGCAAGTTTCAGCTCCGAAAAGGCCCATTTTGGAGTTTCGACAGACCAAAATGCCGGTTATTGGCCTAACTACACGAAAACCTCATCACACACATCACAAATGATAATATAGACTTGCACGAACTTACGGCAATCAATTCGGTTGTCTGATTTAAAACTTATGCAAGTTTCAGCTCCAAAAAGGCCTATTTTGGAGTTTTGGCAGACCAAAATGCTGGTTATCAGCCTAACCACACTAAAACCCCATCACACACCTCACAAATGATAAAATAGACTTGCACGAACTTACGTCACTCTGTTCGGATGCCCGGTATGAAACTTATGCAAGTTTCAGCTTCAAAAAGGCCTATTTTGGGGTTTTGAGAGACCATTATGCCGGATATCAGCCTAAATACACCAAAACCACATCACACACCTCAAAAATGATAAAATGGACTTGCACGAACTTACGGCACTCGGTTCGGATGTCCGGTTTGAAACTACCCAAGTTTCAGCTCCGAAAAGGCCCATTTTGGAGTTTTGAGAGACCAAAATGTTGGTTATTGGCCTAAATAATCCGAAACTCCCTCACACACATCACAAATGATAATATATACTTGCACAAACTTACGGCACTCGGTTTGGATGTCCAGTTTGAAAGTTGTGCAAGTTTCAGCTCCAAATAGGCCCATTTTGGAGTTTTGATAGACCAAAATGCCGATTATCAGCCTAACCACACCGAAACCCCATCACCCACCTCACAAATGATACAATAGACTTGCACGAACTTACGGCACTCGGTTCGGATGTCCGCTTTGAAACTTCTGCAAGTTTCAGCTCCGGAATGACCTATTTTGTAGTTTTGATAGACCAAAATGCCGGTTATTGGCCTAACTATACGGAAACCTCATCACACACATCAAAAATGATAATATAGACTTGCACAAACTTACGGCACTCGGTTCGGATGTCCGGTTTGAAACTTATGCAAGTTTCAGCTCCGAAAGGCCCATTTTGGAGTTTTGATAGACCAAAATACCGATTATCAGCCTAACCACACCGAAACCCCATCACACACCTCACAAATGATAAAATAGACTTGCACGAACTTACGTCACTCGGTTCGGATGCTCGGTTTGAAACTTATGCAAGTTTAAACTTTAAAAAGACCTATTTTAGGGTTTTGACAGACCAAAATGCCGGATATCGGCCTAAAAACACTGAAACCACATAACACACCTCAAAAATGATAAAATAGACTTGCACGAACATACGGAACACGGTTCGGATGTCCGGTTTGAAACTTCTGCAAGTTTCAGCTCCGAAAAGGCCCATTTTGAAGTTTTGACAGACCAAAATGCCGGTTATTGGCCTAACTACACGGAAACCTCATCACACACATCACAAATGATAATATACACTTGCACAAACTTACGACACTCGGTTCGAATGTCCGGTTTGAAACTTATGCAAGTTTCAACTCCAAAAGGCCCATTTTGGAGTTTTGATAGACCAAAATGCCGATTATCAACCTAACTGCATCGAAACCCCATCACACACCTCAAAAATGATAAAATAGACTTGCACGAACTTACTGCACTCGGTTCGGATGCCCGGTTTGAAAGTTATGCAAGTTTAAACATCAAGAAAACGCCTATTTTGGGGTTTTGACAGACCAAAATGCCGGATATCGGCCTAAACACACCGAAACCACATCACACACCTCAAAAATGATAAAATAGACTTGCACGAACTTACGGCACTTAGTTCGGATGCCCGGTTTGAAACTTATGCAAGTTTCAGCTCTAAAAAGGCCCATTTTGGAGTTTTGACGGACCAAAATGCCGGTTATCGGCCTAACTACACCAAAACCTCATCACATTCATTAAAAATGATAAAACAAACTTGTACGAACTTATGGCACTCAGTTCGGTTGTCCTGTTTAAAACTTATGCAAGTTTTAGCACCAAAAAGGCCTATTTAAGAGTTTTGGCAGACCAAAATGCTGATTATCAGCCTAACCACACTCAAACCCCATCACACACCTCACAAATGATAAAATAGACTTGCACGAACTTACGTAACTCGGTTCGGATGCCCGGTTTGAAACTTATGCAAGTTTTAACCTCAAAAAGGCCTATTTTGGGGTTTTAACAAACCAAAATGCCGGATATCGGCCTAACTACACCGAAACCCCATATCACACATCACAAATGATAAAATAGACTTGCATGAACTTACGTCACTCGGTTCGGATGCCTGGTTTGAAACTTCTGCAAGTCTCAGCTTCAAAAAGGCTTATTTTGGGCTTTTGACAGACCAAAATGCCGGTTATCGGCCTAACTACATCGAAACCCCATCACACTCCTCACAAATGATAAAATAGACTTGCACGAACTTACGGCACTCAGTTCGATTGTCCAGTTTAAAACTTATGCAAGTTTCAGCTCCAAAAAGGCCTATTTTGGAGTTTTGACAGGCCGAAATAATGATTCTCAGCCTAACCACACTGAAACCCCATCGCACAATTCAGAAATGATAAAATAGGCTTGCACGAACTGATATCATTTGGTTCGGATGCCCGGTTTGAAACTTATACAAGTTTCAGCTTTAAAAAGGCCTATTTTAGGGTTTTGACAGACCAAAATGCCAGATATCGGCCTAAATACACTGAAACCACATAACACACCTCAAAAATGATAAAATAGACGTGCATGAACTTACGGCACTCGGTTCGGATGTTCGGTTTGAAACTTCTGCGAGTTTCAGCTCCGAAAAGGCCCATTTAGGAGTTTTGACAAACCAAAATGCCGGTTATTGGTCTAACTACAGTGAGACCTCATCACACACATCACAAATGATAATATAGACTTGTACAAACTTACGGCACTCGGTTCGGATGTCCGGTTTGAAACTTATGCAAGTTTCAGCTCTAAAAAGGCCAATTTTGGAGTTTTGATAGACCAAAATGCCGATTATCAGCCTAACCACACCAAAACCCCATCACCCACCTTACAAATGAAAAAATAGACTTGCAAGAACTTACGGCACTCGGTTCGGATGCCCCGGTTTGAAACTTATGCAAGTTTCAACTTCAAAAAGGTCTATTTTGGGGTTTTGAGAGACCAAAATGCCGGATATTGGCCTAAATACACCGAAACCACATCACACACCCCAAAAATGATAAAATAGACTTGCACGAACATACGGCACTCAGTTCAGTTTTTCGGTTTAAAACTTATGCAAGTTTCAGCTCCAAAAAGGCCTATTTTGGAGTTTTGGCAGACCAAAATGTTGATTATCAACCTAACCACACTGAAACCCTATCACCACCTCACAAATGATAAAATAGACTTGCACGAAGTTACGTCACTCGGTTCGGATGCCCGGTTTGAAACTTATGCAAGTTTCAGCTTCAAAAAGGCTTATTTTGGGGTTTTGACAGACCAAAATGCCAGATATCGGCCTAACTACACCAAAACTGCATCACACACATCACAAATGATAAAATAGACTTGCACGAAGTTACGTCACTCGGTTCGGATGCCCAGTTTGAAACTTATGCAAGTTTCAGCTTCAAAAAGGCCTAGTTTGGGGTTTTGACAGACCAAAATGCCGGATATCAGCCTAACTACACTGAAACCCCATCCCACACATCACAAATGATCATATGCACTTACACAAACTTACGGCACTCGGTTTGGATGTCCAGTTTGAAACTTATGCAAGTTTCAGCTCCAAAAAGGCCTATTTTGGGGTTTCGAGAGACCAAAATGCCGGATATCAGCCTGAATATACTGAAACCACATCACACACCTCACAAATGATAAAATAGACTTGCACAAAGTTACGTCACTCGGTTCGGATGCCCGGTTTGAAAGTTATGCAAGTTTCAGCTCTAAAAAGGCCCATTTTGGAGTTTTGACAGACCAAAATGCCGGTTATCGGCCTAACTACACCAAAACCCCATCACACTCCTCAAAAATGGTAAAATAGACTTGAACGAACTTACGGCACTCAGTTCAGTTGTCCGGTTTAAAGCTTATGCAAGTTTCAGCTCCAAAAAGGCCTATTTTGGAGTTTTGGCAGACCAAAATGCTGATTATCAGCCTAACCACACTGAAACCCCATCACACACCTCACAAATGATAAAATAGACTTGCACGAAGTTACGTCACTCGGTTCAGATGCCCGGTTTGAAACTTATGCAAGTTTCAGCTTCAAAAAGGCCTATTTTGGGGTTTTGACAGACCAAAATGCCGAATATCGGCCTAACTAGACCAAAACCCCATCACACACATCACAAATGATAAAATAGACTTGCACGAAGTTACGTCACTCGGTTCGGATGCCCGGTTAGAAACTTATGCAAGTTTCAGCTTCAAAAAGGCCTAGTTTGGGGTTTTGACAAACCAAAATGCCGGATATCGGCCTAACTATACTAAAACCCCATCACAAACATCACAAATGATAATACGGACTTGCACAAACTTACGGCACTCGGTTTGGATGTCCGGTTTGAAACTTATGCAAGTTTCAGCTCCAAAAAGGCCTATTTTTGGGTTTTGAGAGACTAAAATGCCGGATATCAGCCTGAATATACTGAAACCACATCACACACCTCAAAAATGATAAAATAGACTTGCACGAACTTACGACACTTGGTTCGGATGCCCGGTTTGAAACTTATGCAAGTTTCAGCTCTAAAAAGGCCCATTTTGGAGTTTTGACAAACCAAAATGCCGGTTATCGGCGTAACTACGTCGAAACCCCATCACACTCCTCACAAATGATAAAATAGACTTGCACGAACGTACGGCACTCTGTTCGGTTGTTCGGTTTAAAACTTATGCAGGTTTCAACTCAAAAAAGGCCTATTTTGGAGTTTTGACAGACCGAAATACTGATTCTCCGCCTAACCACACTGAAACCCCATCACACACCTCACAAATGATAAAATAGACTTGCACGAAGTTACGTCACTCGGTTCGGATGCCCGGTTTGAAACTTATGCAAGTTTTAGCTCCAAAAAGGCCCATTTTTGTGTTTTGATAGACCAAAATGCCGATTATCAGCCTAACCACACCGAAACCCCATCACCCACCTTACAAATGATAAAATAGACTTGCAAGAACTTACGGCACTCGGTTCGGATGTCCCGGTTGGAAACTTATGCAAGTTTCAACTTCAAAAGGCTTATTTTGGGGTTTTGAGAGACCAAAATGCCGGATATCGGCCTAAATACACCGAAACCACATCACACACCTCAAAAATGATAAAATAGACTTCCTCGAACTTACGGCACTCGTTTTGGATGCCCGATTTGAAACTTATGCAAGTTTCAGCTCTAAAAAGGCCCATTTTGGAGTTTTGACAGACCAAAATGCCGGTTATCGGCCTAACTACACCAAAACCCCATCACACTCCTCAAAAATGATAAAATAGAGTTGCACGAACTTACGGCACTCAGTTCAGTTGTCTGGTTTAAAACTTATGCAAGTTTCAGCTCCAAAAAGGCCTATTTAGGAGTTTTGGCAGACCAAAATGCCGATTATCAGCCTAACCACACTGAAACCCCATCACACACCTCACAAATGATAAAATAGACTTGCACAACTTACGTCACTCGGTTCGGATGCCCGGTTTGAAACTTATGCAAGTTTATGCTTCAAAATGGCCTATTTTGGGGTTTTGACAGACCAAAATACCGGATATCGGCCTAACTACACCGAAACCCCATCACACACCTCACAAATGATAAAATAGACTTGCACGAAGTTACGTCACTCGGTTTGGATGCCCGGTTTGAAACTTATGCAAGTTTCAGCTTCAAAAATGCCTAGTTTGGGGTTTTGACAAACCAAAATGCCGGATATCGGCCTAATTACACTGAAACCCCATCACACACATCACAAATGATAATATAGACTTGCACAAACTTACGGCACTCGCTTTGGATGTCCTGTTTGAAACTTATGCAAGTTTCAGCTCCAAAAAGGCCTATTTTGGGGTTTTGAGAGACCAAAATGCCGGATATCAGCCTAAATACACCGAAACCACATCACACACCTCAAAAATGATAAAATAGACTTGCACGAACTTATGGCACTTAGTTCGGATGCCCGGTTTGAAACTTATGCAAGTTTCAGCTCTAAAAAGGCCCATTTTGGAGTTTTGACAGAACAAAATGCCGGTTATCACCCTAACTACATCGAAACCCCATCACACTCCTCACAAATGATAAAATAGACTTGGACGAACTTACGGCACTCAGTTCGGTTGTCCGGTTTAAAACTTATGCAAGTTTCAACTCCAAAAAGGCCTATTTTGGAGTTTTGACAGACCGAAATGCTGATTCTCAGCCTAACTACACTGAAACCCCATCACACACCTCACCAATGATAAAATAGACTTGCACGAACATACGTCACTCGGTTCGGATGACCGGTTTAAAACTTATGCAAGTTTCAACTCCAAAAAGGCCTATTTTGGAGTTTTGACAGACCGAAATGCTGATTCTCAGCCTAACCACACTGAAACCCCATCACACACATGAAAAATGATAGTATAGACTTGCACAAACTTACGGCACTCGGTTTGGATGTCCGGTTTGAAACTTATGTAAGTTTCAGCTCCAAAAAGGCCTATTTTTGGGTTTTCAGAGACCAAAATGCCGGATATCAGCCTAAATACACCGAAACCACATCACACACCTCAAAAATGATAAAATAGACTTGCACGAACTTACGGCACTTAGTTCGGATGCCCGGTTTGAAACTTATGCAAGTTTCAGCTCTAAAAAGGCCCATTCTGGAGTTTTGACAAAACAAAATGCCGGTTATCGCCCTAACTACATCGAAACCCCATCAAAATCCTCACAAATGATAAAATAGACTTGGACGAACTTACGGCACTCAGTTCGGTTGTCCGGTTTAAAACTTATGCAAGTTTCAACTCCAAAAAGGCCTATTTTGGAGTTTTGACAGATCGAAATGCTGATTCTCAGCCTAACCACACTGAAACCCCACCACACACCTCACCAATGATAAAATAGACTTGCACGAACTTACGTCACTCGGTTCGGATGACCGGTTTGAAACTTATGCAAGTTTCAGCTTTAAAAAGGCCTATTTTAGGGTTTTGACAGACCAAAATGCCGAATATCGGCCTAAATACACTGAAACCACATAACACACCTCAAAAATGATAAAATAGACTTCCATGAACTTACGGCACTCAGTTCGGATGTCCGGTTTGAAGCTTCTGCAAGTTTCAGCTCCGAAAGGGCCCATTTTGGAATTTTGACAGACCAAAATGCCGGTTATAGGCCTATCTACACGAAAACCTCATCACCCACCTCAAAAATGATAAAATAGACTTGCACGAACTTACGGCACTCGGTTCGGATGCCCGATTTGAAACTTATGCAAGTTTCAACTTCAGAAAGGCCTATTTTGGGGTTTTGACAGACCAAAATGCCAGATATCGGCCTAAATACACCGAAACCACATCACAAACCTCAAAAATGATAAAATAGACTTGCACAAACTTACGGCACACGGTTCGGATGCCCGGTTTGAAATTATGCAAGTTTCAGCTCTAAAAAGGCCCATTTTGGAGTTTTGACAGACCAAAATGCCGGTTACCGGCCTAAATACACAAAAACCACATGACACACCTCAAAAATGATAAAATAGACATGCACGAACTTACGGCAGTCGTTTCGGATGCCCGGTTTGAAACTTATGCAAGTTTTAGCTCTAAAAAGGCCCATTTTGGAGTTTTGACAGACCAAAATGCCAGATATCGGCCTAAATACACCGAAACCCCATCACACACATCATAAATGATAAAATAGACTTGTACGAAGTTACGTCACTCGGTTCGGAAGCCCGGTTTGAAACTGATGCAAGTTTCAGCTTCAAAAAGGCCTATTTTGGTGTTTTGAGAGACCAAAATGCTGGATATCGGCCTAAATACACCAAAACCACATCACACACCTCAAAAATGATAAAATAGACATGCACGAACTTACGGCACTTGGTTCGGATGCCCGGTTTGAAACATATGCAAGTTTCAACTTCAAAAAGGCCTATTTTGGGGTTTTCACAGACCAAAATGCCGGATATCGGCCTGAATATACTGAAACCACATCACACACCTCAAAAATGATAAAATAAACTTTCACGAACTTACGACACTTGGTTCGGACGCCCGGTTTGAAACTTATGCAAGTTTCAGCTCTAAAAAGGCCCATTTTGGAGTTTTGACAGACCAAAATGCCGGTTATCGGCCTAACTACGTCGAAACCCCATCACACTCCTCACAAATGATAAAATAGACTTGCACGAACATACGGCACTCAGTTCGGTTGTCCAGTTTAAAACTTATGCACATTTCAACTCAAAAAAGGCCTATTTTGGAGTTTTGACAGACCGAAATGCTGATTCTCAGCCTAACCACACTGAAACCTGATCACACACCTCAAAAATGATAAAATAGACTTGCACGAAGTTACGTCACTCGGTTCGGATGCCCGGTTTGAAACTTATGCAAGTTTCAGCTCCAAAATGGCCCATTTTGGTGTTTTGATAGACCAAAATGCCGATTATCAGCCTAACCACACCGAAACCCCATCACCCACCTTACAAATGATAAAATAGACTTGCAAGAACTTATGGCACTCAGTTCGGATGCCCCGGTTGGAAACTTATGCAAGTTTCAACTTCAAAAAGGCTTATTTTGGGGTTTTGAGAGACCAAAATGCCGGATATCGGCCTAAACACACCGAAACCACATCACACACCTCGAAAATGATAAAATAGACTTGCACGAACTTACGGCACTCGTTTCGGATGCCCGATTTGAAACTTATGCAAGTTTCAGCTCTAAAAAGGCCCATTTTGGAGTTTTGACAGACCAAAATGCCGGTTATCGGCCTAACTACACCAAAACCCCATCACACTCCTCAAAAATGGTAAAATAGACTTGCACGAACTTACGGCACTCAGTTCAGTTGTATGGTTTAAAACTTATGCAAGTTTCAGCTCCAAAAAGGCCTATTTTGGAGTTTTGGCAGACCAAAATGCTGATTATCAGCCTAACCACACTAAAACCCCATCACACACCTCACAAATGATAAAATAGACTTGCACAAACTTACGTCACTTGGTTCGGATGCCCGGTCTGAAACTTATGCAAGTTTCAGCTCTAAAAAGGCCCATTTTGGAGTTTTGACAGACCAAAATGCCGGTTATTGGCCTAACTACATCGAAACCCCATCACACTCCTCACAAATGATAAAATAGACTTGCACGAACTTACGACACTCAGTTCGGTTGTCCGGTTTAAAACCTATGCAAGTTTCAGCTCCAAAAAGGCCTATTTTGAAGTTTTGACAAACCAAAATGCTGATTATCAGCCTAACCACACCGAAACCCCATCACCCACCTCACAAATGATAAAATAGAGTTGTATGAACTTACGGCACTCGGTTCGGATGCCCGATTTGGAACTTATGCAAGTTTCAGCTTCAAAAAGGCCTATTTTGGGGTTTTGAGAGACCAAAATGCCGGATATCGGCCTAAATACACCGAAACCACATCACACACCTCATAAATGATAAAATAAACTTGCACAAACTTACGACACTCGGTTCGGATGCCCGGTCTGAAACTTATGCAAGTTTCAGCTCTAAAAAGGCCCATTTTGGAGTTTTGACAGACCAAAATGCCGGTTATTGGCCTAACTACATTGAAACCCCATCACACTCCTCACAAATGATAAAATAGACTTGCACGAACTTACGGCACTCGATTCGGATGTCCGGTTTGAAACTTATGCAAGGTTCAGCTTTAAAAAGGCCCTTTTTGGAGTTTTGACAGACCAAAATGCCGGTTATTGGCCTAACTACATCGAAACCCCATCACACTCCTCACAAATGATAAAATAGACTTGCACGAACTTACGACACTCAGTTCGGTTGTCCGGTTTAAAACCTATGCAAGTTTCAGCTCCAAAAAGGCCTATTTTGGAGTTTTGACAAACCAAAATGCTGATTATCAGCCTAACTGCACCGAAACCCCATCACCCACCTCAAAAATGATAAAATAGAGTTGTATGAACTTACGGCACTCGGTTCGGATGCCCGGTTTGGAACTTATGCAAGTTTCAGCTTCAAAAAGGCCTATTTTGGGGTTTTGAGAGACCAAAATGCCGGATATCGGCCTAAATACACCGAAACCACATCACACACCTCATAAATGATAAAATAAACTTGCACAAACTTACGACACTCGGTTCGGATGCCCGGTCTGAAACTTATGCAAGTTTCAGCTCTAAAAAGGCCCATTTTGGAGTTTTGACAGACCAAAATGCCGGTTATTGGCCTAACTACATTGAAACCCCATCACACTCCTCACAAATGATAAAATAGACTTGCACGAACTTACGGCACTGGATTCGGATGTCCGGTTTGAAACTTATGCAAGGTTCAGCTTTAAAAAGACCCTTTTTGGAGTTTTGACAGACCAAAATGCCGATTATCAGCCTAACCACACCAAAACCCCATCCAACACCTCAAAAATGATAAAATATACTTGCACAAACTTATGGCACTCGGTTCGGATGTCCGGTTTGAAACTTATGCAAGTTTCAGCTTCAAAAAAGCCTATTTTAGGGTTTTGACAAACCAAAATGCCAGATATCAGCCTAAATACACTGAGACCACATCACACACCTCAAAAATGATAAAATAGACTTACATGAACTTACGGCACTCGGTTCGGCTGCCCGGTTTGAAACTTATGCAAGTTTCAACTCTAAAAAGACCCATTTTGGACTTTTGACAGACCAAAATGCCGGTTATTGGCCTAAATACACTGAAACCCCATCACACACATCACAAATGATAAAATAGACTTGCACAAACTTACGGCACTCGGTTCGGATGTCCGGTTTGAAACTTATGCAAGTTTCAGCTCTAAAAAGGCCCATTTTGGAGTTTTGACAAACCAAAATGCCGGATATCGGCCTAACTACACCAAAACCCCATCACACACCTCAAAAATGATAAAATAGACTTAAACGAACCTACGACACTCTATTCGGATGCCCGGTTTGAAACTTATGCAAGTTTCAGCTTCAAAAAGACTAATTTTGGGGTTTTGACGGACCAAAATGCTGGATATCGGCCTAACTACCCCGAAACCCCATCACACACCTCACAAATGATTAAATAGACTTATGCTACTTTATGCCGTTCTTACTATTTATGCATGAAAAAAAAAAAAAAAAACCTATTCACATTCTATGTTCATATATATTTAATAATTGTTCTAATATATATCATTTGATCTTTATTTCAGATTGATCTGGATTATTGCCGCGCTGTCTTTATGTTTTGCATCGAAACTTGTTTTTTTTTTTTTTCCTTTCATGGACATATGTAGTTACATTTTGGAGACAATTTTAATTTTTCTATTTATTGTTAAATTGTACTTTTATAAATGTACATAATTTGTTTAATATATGAATGTATTTTTCTTTTTTAATATATTCATTTCAGAATGCTTGGATTTTATTGTATATCAGGATGAATGATTGATACAGGTTTAAACAGAAATAAAACAACCAATAAAAAAAAGCAAATATGCTTTTAAAAAAAAAAAAAACTTTTAGCAACGCACACCAATGCGTCGGTAAAAGTAAAATTCAATTTAAATAGAGACTATTAGCGACACACACTGGGCGTCGCTAATAGTCACTGGGCGTCGCTAAAAATGACTATTAGCGACGAACATATGGCGTCGCTAATAAAAAACAACTATTAGCGACAGACACTATTCGTCGCTAATAGTGCATTTTAGCGACGCACACTATGCGTCGTTAATAGTGACTTTTAGTGACGCACATTGTACGTCGCTAATGGTACTTTTAGCGACGCCCTTTGTGCGTTGCTAATAGTCATTTTTAGCGACGCCCAGTGCATCTTTGTGTAGTATTTGCGACGCTTGTCCCCAAATATTGGCGACGCATAGTAGGCGTCGCTAATAGTCACCTTCAGCGACACCAACGGGTTTTTGCGTCGCCAATACTATTAGTGACGCCACTATTTGTGACGCCTTAGCGATGCAGGATTGTGCGTCGTAAAATATCTTTAGCGACGCGCAATGGCACTATTTGCGACGCACGCGTGCGTCGCTAATAGTGCCTTTTGTTGTAGTTACTACAAGGTAAAAGAGTAGCTTTTCTCCCTGAACTGGTTTTGAAAAGAGCTTGGGGGAAGCCAAGTATTGCTTTAACTCCTGGAAGGCTTTTTCGCATTCAGGGGTCCACTGTAGGGCTTTACTCCCCCTCAAGGCTTTGAAGAACAGAAGGCACCGGTTGGTAGACTTAGAGATGAATCGGTTCAGAGCCACTATCCTTCTGTTCGGGCCTTGAATATCTTTCCTGGTTTTTGGTGACTCTAGTTTGATTAGAGCTTTTATCTGTGAGGGGTTTGCTTCAATCCCCCTTTGAGAGACCAGAAAACCCAAGAATTTTCCCTTGGTGATCCTGAAGGTACACTTTGAGGGGTTTCACTTTATTCTATGCTGCCTTAAGATGTTAAATGTTTGGTTCAAATGCTAGATGTGGTCACTCTTCTGTATGCTCTTGACTAGCATGTCATCTATGTAGACTTCCATCATATCTCTAATTAGGGAGCCAAACATTTTGTTCACCAGACGTTGGTATGTGGCTCCAGCATTTTACAGACTGAATGGCATCACTCTATAACAATAGAGACCTCATTCGGATATGAAGGCTATCTTCTCTTGGTTTGGAGGGTACATCTGAATCTGATTGTACCCAGAGTATGCATCCATGAAGCTCATGAGCTCATGTCCTACGGTTGCGTCAACTAGTTGATTAATCCTTGGGAGAGGGAAGCAGTCTTTAGGACAGGCTTTGTTAAGGTCAGTGTAGTCATCGCAAACCCTCAATTTGACATTCTTCTTTTTAGCAAGAACTGTATTGGCAAGCCACTCTGGATAAAATACTTCTTTTATCATTACGGCATTTAGCAGCCTCTAGACCTCTTCGTTGATGATCTTGTGTCACTCGGGTGCGAACGTCCTTCTCTTTTGCCTCACTAGAGGATGATCTGGGTCGGTTATCAACTTATGGGAGATAAGGTTAGGGTCTATCCCTTCCATATCCTTGGTCTCCCAAGCGAACATTGACAGGTTACTTTTTAGGAATTCAACAGTCTCCTGTTGCTCGGAGGGGGACAGATCTGAGCCAATCTATAAATATTGTTCTCCCTCTTCAGAGCTGACGAGTACCTTAATAGGTTCCTCCATTGGTTTGGTCATGTTGTCCCTTCCTCTAGGGCTTGATGGCTCGTCGATTTCGGAGGGGCACTCCTTTGTCTCATGAACGTCAAAAGACGCAGGATTTCCTTTTTCATGAGGATGCTGTGATTGCTATTTGGGGGCTTTCTCCTTTAGCGCGAGAGCATGGCATTCTCGAGCGGTTGGTTGACAGCCCTTGATGAAATAGTCCTTGTTGTTCTGGACATACTTCAGGCACTGATGGAGGGTCGAGGCAACTACTCCCATCTGATGGAGCCAAGTTCTTTCGATAATGACATTGTAGGGGGACTTAGAGTCCAAGACCATGTATTCAGAGATCAATGTCTTCTGATCGTCCCATTCTCTCGTTGTGGTCGGGAGGTCTATTTTACCCAACTGGGTGCTGAGGTTCCCATCAAATCCTGCCATTACGACAGTGGTGGCCTTGATGTCGCTAGGGTTGAGCTTCACGTGTTTGATGTGCTCGTAGAATAACACGTTGGTGGAGCTTCCCGTGTCCACTAGGACCCTTCTGATCTCAAAATTGGCAATTTTGAGTGAAATAACGAGGGCATCACTATAAAGATAGTATACCCCAATAAGATCCAATTCTGAGAACTAGATTTGTGGTGCCAGCTTCAGTCTTTTCTCAATGGCAAAGATCTGGAGGATGTGGGGCTCTGCCCTTGCCTCCCGAGCATACCACTTTTTGGCTTGGTTGGACCTTCTTGTTATCGAGTTGTCAGCAAAGAGGACAAAAATGACTTTGATTATTCTGGTGTGGTTGCTCATTCTGAGCTTCCTTCTATTCAGGCCTTTGCTCTTGCCTTCTTTGCTGTGGCCTGTTATTACAGAGGTTCTGCCTCCCGTCCTGTCGGATGAACTCTCGCAGTCGCCCTCTTTTGATGAGTTGTTCAATCTCCAGCTTGAGGGCTCTGCATTCGTTAATGGTGTGCCTGATATTTGTGGAAATCACAGTACTTATTTTAATCCCTCATATCGGGATTTCTCTTTAACAGCTCTGGCCACTTTAGATCCTCACAGGTCTATACCTATCAGAGTATGTGAGCGAAGGAGGCGTTCAAAGGGGTAAAAGTATCGTATCTCCTTGAATTGGGATTGTTTTGGGTTCTGGGTGTCATCCTCTTGTCAGGACTCCTGATCTTTTTTCTAGTGGCGCTGGAGTCCCTCTTCTAGATGTGATCATCCTTCTGAGCCAACTCTTTTGCTTTTCAAAAGGACATCTTTGTATCTTCCAAGTTTATGTACTTTCGTGCCCGTTCCATAAGTGTCGCCATGTCAACGGGAGGATTCTTTGTCAAAGAATCTTGAAAGCGTCTAGGCCCTAGGCCAGAGGTGAGAGCTGCTATGAGAAAGCTTGGGCTATAGTCTGTTATCTCTATGAGCTCGGTATTGAAACAAGCAATGTATTCCCAAAACGACTCCTATTTTGCCTACTTTATGGTTAGTAGGAATTCTGGCCCCTTCCTTAACTTCTTACTGGTTAGGAATCGATCAAGAAATTGTCTGCTAAGTTCATAAAAGTTGGTGATCGACTCCTAAGGGAGGTTGGGGAACCACTTCAGAGCAGTATCTTTGAGGCTTGATACAAAGGTTCGGCACATGAAAGCGTTAGTGGCCCTATGTAAAGCCATTGGGTGCTGATAGTGGGAGAGGTGGTCTCCAGGGTCCTCAAACCCATCATAGAGGGTGAAATTTGCGACGACGAATTTCTTTGGTTGCTCTTCTGCCATTATGGCAGAGGTGAATGACATGGCAAATCTCCCGAGCAACTTTCCGAATTCATCCTACTTTGGAGGGACGTGGGTCCCTCTAGTAAAGACAGTTTGTTGCATGGAGTCTACTATCTCTCCCATCCTTTGAGGAACTCTGGGTAGACCTGGTTGGGGATTTGGGCCCCGCTGTTGGCCCTTTCTTACAGCCCCAGTCCCTATATTCAAGGGATGAATTTGTCCAATAGTGGCAAGGGCACGTTGCCTCCCTTGGACTGGGGGAGCCATTACCGGTGGAGGCTGAAACTCTTGTGGTGTTTGATTAGCCCCCGAGGTCGCTGGAGTTGGGATCCTTGTTATGCTTTGATAATGGACAGCGAGATAAAAAGTAGGCATCCCTCTCCCTACTATAGTTAATGTATGAAGGTCAGCCCCTACGTGAGTGGTACCATGGGGGTATACAGGCTGCACTTTGGGGGTCTCCTCGTGGGGAGGTCCTCCGCCTATGGTAGTGGCAGGATGAGGGATATTGATCTGCTGATTCTGGGCCAGCGAAGACAGGGCCTGAGAGATGACAATGAGCTATTTTTGCATCTGATCGGATTGTTGTTGAATCCGGTCAAGCTACTGTTGTAAGTGACTCGATGTTTGCCCCCTTCCTCTTTTAGTAAGAGGCTAATTTTGGGGGTTTTGAGAACTTTTTCTTGGACGAAGATTGGGAGCCACTGTCTTTTTAGAAGAAAAAGACAAAAGACTTGTTGTTGTTGAAGAAGAAAGTTAGCGGAAACAATTTTTGTTCCCATAGACGGTGCCAAACTAATGTTGCACTTTCTGATCAGTGGGGCTTCCGCTCTTCATCTACTGTCAAGAACTCAAAAAAGATCAGAGGGCCACCGAGTTGGCTCCGATGGTAGCTACTCTGATGGTAGTGCACCTTAGGGTTTTATTTATAGGCTGCAGATTTCCTAAATTGATTAGGATTTGGAGTCGCAAAAATAGGGATTTGATGATATCCGAGAATAGCAGTTATCATGTTGGACTATGTTTCCTTTCTTCAAGGTTGGTAGGGCATGTAAAGCGGTGATTAGCTCGGGACCCCTTCATGTGTGTGCCCAGTTTTTCCTGCTCTGGAAGGAAGACCAGAGATTTTGTGCCATTCTGAACGAAGAAGCTCTGAACCCTGTATGCCTGTTTATTTTGGATGGGAGAGCTTTTCCTGGTCTGTATGCGTAGATGCTCTATATATACACGTGTCAGGCTAGGACTGATATGTCCTTTTGTGGTATATCACTTAGCTATTCTTAAATCACTAACCACTTTTGCAGATAATAGAACTAAAAATCAAATAAGAGTTTTAATATTGGTTCATCAAACTTTAACAAATAAATCCAACATTATAATTTTTTTCAGTTATTCAAATTAAAAATATATATGTTGAAATTTTTAAATATTAAACAAAAATAATAATTTTCACAAATTTCAATTCCATATTTCATTTAATAACCACCAATAGAACTTGAAACACAACTAATTATTGGTATTTCTTGCTAAAGGTTGGCATCTTTGTCCATTCCCATGCAATATAGTTGCCATCTTATTTTCTTTTACTACATTTCGATAGAGTTTTTTTCTTTTCTTTTTTTATTCTCTTTGTGATAAGAAAGGTGATATACCACAAAGTGATAGACCAGCCCCTGTTTAGCACTTGTACATACAAAACAGTCGAAGCTCACTCATCCAGAACAGACTTATATATAGGGTTCAGAGCTTCCTTGCTCGAAGTCTCGCACGACCCTTGATCTCACGTTCAGAGCAAAAGACACTGAGCACACGCAAAGGGGTCCCGAGCGATCACCGCCTCAAATACTCTACCGACCTAAGGATAAGGAAACACTATGTGACAGGGAAACTGCCATTCATGGATATCGTTCACTTCCTATTCTTACGGAGCATAGAGATCAACATGGTAACTGCCATTATCAGATAACAATCAAATCCCTATTATTGCGACTCCAAATCCTACTCAAATTGGGAAGATCCGTAACCTATAAATTGAACCCTATGGTGCACTTTTCAATTACGCTTTCTGAATTTCTTTCAATTACAGCCTTTTCATTCTAGTTTATTAACTTTATCATCGGAGTGGCTACCGCCAGAGCCAACCCAGTGGTCCTCTGATCTTCTTCTTTGAGTATTTGACAGGAGACGAAGAGCAGAGCCCCACTGATCAAAAAGTGCAGCTTCAGTTTGTCACCGTCTGTGGGAAGCAAAAATTGTTTCTTGCTAAATCCCTTCTTTAACAACAAGCTTTTTGTCTTTATCATCGAAGGACCATGGCTCCCAATCTTCGTCCAAAGAAGAACCTTCAAAACCCCCGAAACCAGCCTCTGGCTGGAAGAGGAAGGGGACTAGCAACCAACCCTATGTAGCAACAACTCGATCGAGTCCAACAAGAGTCCGATCGGATACAGAAGCAGCTCTTTGCCATTTTTAGAACTTTGGCATTACTCACCTAGAACCTGTGGAGCAATCCGACTCATCCTCCTACCAACGCGGCTACTAAAAGGGCTCAGCCTCCTGCTACCACCATGGGCGGAGGACCCCATCCAGAGACTCCTAATGAACAACCGGCGCACCCCCAAGGCACCATTCATATGGGAGGAGGTCCTCAACCATCCACTGCAACGGGCAGGGGGATGTCAGCCTTTAATCTAGTCATTCATTACCAAAGTAGGACGAGAGTCCCAATTCCAGCAACTTCAGGGGTTAACCCAGTGCTGCATGAGTTTCAGCCTCAACCGGTACCAATTCCTCCGGTCTAGGAAGACCGACGTCCTCTCCCTACTACTGGACAAAATAGTCCACTCCATATGGGGACAGAGGTTGCAAGGTAAGGCCAACAACAACCGGCACAGCCCAGAGGCCCACAAAGGGTTGAGGAAGTAGCAGACTCTATGGATCACACCATCATCACTAAAGGTACTTACCACCCTCCAGAGCAGGATGAACTGGCAAGGCTGCTCGGGAGGTTCACCACGCCATTCACTCCTACAATAATGGCAGAAGAACAGCCAAAGAAATTTATTGTCCCAAAGTTCATTCTGTATGACGGGTCTGAGGATCTTGGAGACCATCTCTCTCACTATCAACACACCATAGCGCTATATAGAGCCACTGATGCCTTCATGTGTCTCACCTTTGTAACCAGCCTCATGGGTATTGCTCTAAAGTGGTTCCACAGCCTCCCTCAAGAGTCTGTCATTAATTTCTATGAGCGCAGTTAGTGGTTCCTTGACCGGTTCATGACCAGCAGAAGGTTGAGCAAAGGGCCAGAGTTCCTACTAAACATAAAGCAGGCCAAAGGTGAGTTGCTCCGAGAATACATCGCATGCTTTAATGTCGAGCTCACAGAGATCACAGATTGTAGCCTGAGCTTTTTGGTAGCAACTCTCACCTTTGGCTTAGCACTGGATGTTTCTAGGATTCCTTAACAAAGAATCCTCCCACAGGCATGGCAGCGCGCATGGAACGGGCTCGAAAGTACTTAAACTTAGAGGAAACAAAGATATCCTCCTAAAAAGTTAAAAAGCAGGCTCAGAAGGATGATCACAAGAAAGACTCCAGCCAACTAAAAAAAGGGTCAGGAGTCCTGACAAAAGAAAGGCACCCAGGGCACCGAACAACCCCAATGCTGGGATGTATGGCACGTACACTCCTCTGAACATCTTCCTTACTCATATACTTCGACAGGTACAAGCCTATGAAGATCTGAAGTGGCCAAAACCACTAAAAAGTAATCCCGATACTAGGGACCAAAACAAATATTGTGACTTCCACAAAGATCACGGGCATATACTACCGACGAATGCAAATCCCTCAAACAAGAGATTAAGTAGCTCGTTAGGTGAGGGCGACTGCGGGAGTTCGTTAGACAGGACGAGAGGCAGAACCCCCGCAATGACAAGCCGTAGTAGATGAGGCAAGAACAGAGGCCTGAACACAGGGATGGCCGAAACGAGACGCAACAACAGAACAACTAGGTCATCTTTGTCCTCCACGCTGATAACCCGATCACAGAGATGTCTAACCACGTAAGAAAGTGGTATGTTTGGGAGGCCAATACAACTCCTAGCGTCCTTCAGATCTCTGCAATCGAGAAAAGGCTGAAGCCAGCACCTGAAATCTAGTTTTTCAGAGCTGGATCTTGTAGGGGTGCACTGCCCCTACAGTGGCGCCCTTGTTATCTCACTCAAAATTGCCAATTTTGATATCAGAAGAGTCTTGGTAAACACGGGGAGTTTTGTTAATGTACTATTCTATAAGGCTCTCAAGCACATGAAGCTCAACTCTAGTGACATCAAGACCAGCACTGCAATAATGGCAGGATTCAATGGAAACCTCAGCACCCCACTAGGCAAGATTGACCTACCGATAACGGTGGGAGAAGGGGACGGACAGAAGACCTTGATCTCCGAATACATGGTTCTGGATTCCAAATCTTCTTACAACATCATCATCGGGAGACCTTGGCTTCATCAAATGGGAGCGGTCACCTCGACCCTCCATTAGTGCCTGAAGAATGTACACAAAAACATGGTCTATTCTATTAGAGGCTGCCAGCCAACCGCCTGAGAATGCCACGCTCTCGCACTGAGAGAGAAGGCCCCCAAATAGCAATCACAGCATCTTTATGAAGGTGGGAGTCTAGCCCTTTCCCACCTTCATGAGACGGAGGAATGCCCCACCAGAATTGATGAACTGCTAAGCCCTAGGGGAAGGGATAGCAGGGCCAAGCCAATGGAAGTTCCTATCAAAGTGCTCGTCAATCCTGAAGGAGGAGGACAGTACTTGCAGATCAGTTCAGACCTGTCCCTTTCCGAACAGAAAGAGATGGTGGAGTTTTTGAAAAACAACCTCTCTGTATTCGTTTGGGAAACCAAAGATATGGAAGGGAATAACAGATCTTGACCACCCTCCCGTAAGATAAAAATGGGGGACGTTTGCTCCAGGACGCCATAAGATCATTAATGAAGATGTGCAAAGATTGTACCCCCAGACCAAATATATGAGCTTCATGGACTCCTACTCTAGGTATAACCAGATCCAGATGTACCCCCCAGACCAAGGAAAGACAGCCTTCATATTCGAATGAGGTCTCTATTATTTTAGGGTGATATCGTTCGGTCTGAAAAATGATGGGGCTACATATCAACGTTTGGTAGACAAGATGTTCGGCCCTCTAATCGATGACATAATAAAGATCTACATAGATGACATGCTGGTCAAAAGCCTACAAAAGAGTAGCCACATCCAACATCTGAGCTAGACATTTAATATCCTGAAAGACGAGATGAAATTAAATCCCTTGAAATGCACCTTCGGGATAACCATGGGGAAGTTCTTGGGCTTTCTGGTTTCCCAGAAGGGGATCGAAGCAGACCTTACACAAATCAAAGCCTTAATTAAACTAGAGTCACCAAAAACCAAGAAAGATATTCAGGCCTTGAATGGGAGGATCACGGCTCTGAACAGATTCATCTCCAAGTCTACTGATCGATGCCTTCGATTCTTCAAAGCCTTGAGGGGGAGTAAGGTCTTACAATAAACCTCAGAGTGTGAAGAAGCTTTTCAGGAATTGAAGCAGTATCTAGCATCCCCTGAGCTTCTCTCAAAGCCATTCCAAGAAGAGAAATTACTCCTCTATCTTGTAGTTCCAGAGCACGCCGTTAGTTCTATAGTGATCAGACATGAGAAAGGAGTCCAAAAACCTATTTTTTTATGTAAGCAAAGCACTCCTGGATGCAGAGACAAGGTATTCCGAGATCGAAAAATTGGCTTTTGCTCTGGTGATCTCTACTCAGAAGTTTAGGCCCTACTTTCAGGCGCATCCTATTGAGATCCTTACCACTTATCCTCTGAAGTCAATGCTATGCAAACCTAAAATCTTAGGATGCATGGTTAAGTGCTCTGTGGAGTTGGGAGAGTTTGATATATCCTATGTACCATAAACCTCCGTCAAAGGGAAAGCACTTGCAAATTTCATTGCCGAGTTCACTCCAGCACTGCACGCTAAAGCACAAATCGATATAAACACCTCAGTATGCCAATTTCACACCGATAGATCATCCACAGATAGAGGCTCTAGCATTGGCATAGTGCTTCAATCTCTCAACGGGGTTATAATAGAAAAGGCAGTTAGCTTGGGGTTCAAGGCTTCCGACAATGAAGCTGAATACGAAGCCCTCATCCTTGGGATGAAGTTGGCTCTAGAATGCGGAGCTCAGAATCTCGAAGAATTCTCTGATTCCCAACTTGTGGTAAGCCAAATCTCGGGAGAGTTTTCCACCATAGATGAAAGAATGATCCGATACTCAAAACTGATGGGATCATTAAGGAACTTTTTCCATAAATTTACCATTCAGAAGATCAAGAAAAGTCAGAATTCTAGGGTCGACGCTCTGGCAAACATGGCTTTTCATCTCAAATTAGAAAGGGATTCAACTTTGAGGATCTCTCATCAAGTAAAACCATGCATTGAGGAGGTACAATCCTCCCAGGTTTCAAAACAAACCCAAAACTAGATGACTCCCATCTTCCAATATATAAAAAAAAGGTTGCTCTTAGAGGACAAAAACCAAGCCAGAAAAACTCAAATCAGGGCAGCTCGGTACTTGATCTTGAATGGGAAGTTGTATCGAAGATCCTACATGCAACTCCTTTTGAGCTGCTTATCTCCAAAAGAGTCTCAATACGTCTGGAGGAAATACACGAGGGAATCTGTGGCAACCACAATGGTGGCAGAACCATAGCCCACCGAGCTCTAACCCCAAGGCTACTATTGGCCCAGCATGCTGAAGCAGGCCAAAGAATACGTCCAGAAATTTGACAAGTGCCAACGATTCACCTCATACCAACACTAGCCCTACCAAGAGCTCATCCCTATCACCAGCCCATGGCCCTTCGCTCAATAGGGGATGGACATCATAGGGCCATTACCAAAGGCCTCTCCAAATAGAAGGTACCTACTGGTCACTATTGATTACTTCTCCAAGTGGGTAGAGGCCGAGCCTTTAACTCGCATCACCAAATTAGAGGTGAAGAGTTTCATATAGAGGAATATAGTCTACAGGTTCAACATACCTCGAGGCATCATTTCATATAATGGTACGTAATTTTCTAGTGAAATTTTTAAGAGATTTTGCAAAAATCTGCATATCAGTCATCATTTCTCTTCGCCAAAACATCCTCAAGCCAATGGGTAAGCCAAGGTCACCAATTGCACAATTCTTAATGCCATAAAGAAAAGGTTAGAAGAGGCCAAGGGAAGATGGATCGAAGAACTTCCTGGTGTGCTCTGGGCCTACCACACTACCAAAAGAATACCAACTGCAAAAACACCGTTCTCACTTGTGTTCGGTTCAAAAGCGGTTATCCTTATCGAAATTGGCATGCCAACCTTGAGGACAGATGCTTTTGACCAGGAAGTCAATGACCAACAGCTTGAAAAAAACCTTGATCTACTTGAAGAAAGACGGGATCAAGCTAAGATCAAGACTGAAGTATACCAGCGTAGGCTGACCAATAGCTCCAGTCAAAGAATAAAGCCCCTCAGTTTCCAGCTCGGAGATATCATCCCAAGAAGAGTATTCCCTAACACCAAAGATCCTACTATGGGAAAACTCTCACCCAACTGGGAAGGCCCTTACAAGCTAACCAAGATCGTCAGGCCTACAACGTATTGGTTAGAGGATATGACCGGGAAGCCTGTACCCAGGCCTTAGAATTTAAAACACTTGCGAGAATATTATTAATAAAAATTCTTCCATTGCAAGAGTTATAGATCTGGTCCATCTCAATGTAAAAACCCCTAAAAACCTTGCTTCCATTGCAAGAGTTATAGGTCTGGTCCATCTCAATGTACAGACCCCTAAAAACCTTGCATCCAATGCAAGAGTTATAGGTCTAGTCCATCTCAATGTACAGACCCCTAAAAACCTTGCATCCCTTGCAAGAGTTACAGGTCTAGTCCATCTCAATGTACAAACCCCTAAAAATCTTGCATCCAATGCAAGAATTACAGGTCTGGTCCATATCAATATATAGACCCCTAAAAACCTTGCATCCCTTATAAAAGTTACAGGTTTGGTCCATATCAATATACAGACCCCTAAAAACTTTGCATCCTTTACAAGAGTTACAGGTCTGATCCATCTCAATGAACAAGACCCTAAAAATCTTTCAGCCATTATAGGAGTTATAGGTCTGGTCTGTATTCAATGATCTCTAAAAAGGTCCTTGTATCCATTACAAGCACTGAAAGCTTGAACCATCTTTCAAGGAGGACAATCAAAATACCATAGGCATTGATTGCTCGGTATAAATTCAATTACTAAGGATTATCACCAGTTCTTATTACAAAAGGTTTGATCAGTTGCTGCGCCTGAAGGTCAATGCTTGATTATAAGTCTTCATTACTCGGAAGTCAGTTATAAACCCGTGCTTGATTTAATTACAAGTTAAGGGAGATCTGAAGCTTGAAATTTGATCTATTTTCCTAAAGATTCTTACTTGATTTAATTACAAGTTTTAAAGATAGGGAGTCTAAAAGTTTTATTACAGAGCAGTGACTGTCTGAAACAAAGACTCATTTAAAGTGTTAGAATTTATTGCAAGCTCGAAAGCTCGGTATACCAAAATAATCAACACATTGACATCCACAAAAGCTCATAAGTATGAGTGCTCTGGAGATTCAATCAACAAGTAAAGCTTTAAGACAAAAAGAACAGAGTACACGAGTTCTGAAAAAGTCAATTTCATTGATAATTGGCCCAAAAACTTGGGAAGTTTACAAAGAGGAAAAGTGAAATCAAAAGATCCTAGTCTACTGCTAGTTCGGCCACCTCAAAAGTATGAAGAATAAGGGAGAATTCACTATGTCAAGATTGCTCTCTTCTTCCTCTTCTTCGTTCTCCTCAAATTCAACACACTGCATCCATCTCAGCTTGAGCAGGTGCTTCTGCCAGAGAAAGTTCGGGAAGTGCTACCTTATCATCATTGTCCCGTACCTTGGTCTCACCAGGAGGGACTTCAACATCATCGATCCCAGTCAGGTCAAGGTCAGGTTATTTTATGAAGAGCTTGTCTCTGAAGGTATTAAACCCATGCTCGATCAGCTCTCTACCTATCTACTCGACTTCAGCCTTCATCTCCGCTTCGATCTAGGCCTTGAAAAATTTGACTGCATCTTGGATCTTCTGGAAGTCTTCAAACCTCTTTTGGAGATCTTCAAACTTTCGAGCAAGGGAGTCACGTTCAAACTCCAGGATGGAGTATGAGTTGCAGCCTCCTTTAGCTTCTCCTCGGCAGTAGAGGCATGGACTGGGCTGTCCCCAACTGTAGCCTAGCCTTATCTAGTTCGGATTGAAGGTTATCAATTAACTCCGAATCCATTGAGGACTCCACAATGGCAGCAAGGCCATGCATAGTCTGAAAAATAAAAAGCAAATAGGTCAAAACAAGTAAAGCTTAAGTATGTAAAAGGAAAAGAAGATAGAGAAAAGAGTTAGGGAGCTCAGAAATTACCCTAAACTGAAAGGTCAATAGGTCTTTGGCGATCTTCTCTACCTTCAGACCTTTGTATTTGCTTGGGCCTGAAGCCCAAGACTCATCCAAAGCCTTCTTCACGGTTAACTAGCCGGAGTCATCAGGCGTCACAACAACAACAGCGGCAGCCTTCCCCTTCCCTTTTCGCTTGGTCGGTACTTTAGGGGCAGGGAGAAGGGCAGGCACAAAAGCAAGAGGCTCCCTCATGTCCTTAGATGGAGACTAGTCTAGGGAGCTGGAAAGAAGCCTCCTCCGCTTCACTTGAAGATGCGGGTCGGTAGGGGAAGAAGTCTCCCCCACCATTTTCTTTTTCTTCCCTGGTGCCCAGTTGGACATCAGGGATTTCTTTAGATTACTGGCTCTACTCTTTGTCAGGCTGGCCTCCATCAGATGTTCAGGAGAAAGAATGACAGTATGGGCTCTGTTGTTGGTCTAGAGGAGTCTGCAGTATTTGTGTTGAAGGTCAACAGTGAATATTGACCTCTTTCAACCCTTTTGTCTGAACAGAAGCCACAAAACATAGAGGTTAGACAAATAGTAAAGAGATGAAGAAAAAATAGAAGTGAGATTATATCAAGAGGGGGGCCTCAGCTTTAAACCCAATACTCTGGACGAATGTTAAGGTCTGGCCCTCGAAGTCTTCTAGCTCCCATCTTCCTCCTACGAAGAAGTACCATTTTTTTTGTCTTGTTGGAAGTAGGTACTAAGGAGAGGAGTCTGAACCCCTTGTCGAAGGACATATAAAACAAGCCCTCTGACCTTAGATATTTCAGATCCATATTGCCACAGATTTTGCCCAGACCAATGTTGGTAGGTCGATCCAAAGAGCTCGGAGCTCTACACGTCACATTCTGAAGGAAGTCAAAAGCAGCCCTCAGGTCATTTAGCATGTCTTGAGTGATAGCGCTTTCTCCTTCCTCTCTTTGGGATGGCCTACCTGAGGTCTTCCCTACCCTGTTCTTAGGTTCAACAAACGTATCTACAATCCTAAGTACAAGAATAGAGGGAGACTCAATTATCCTATTTTCGGTATCCCCGAAAGAATTACTACCTATAACTTGAATCTATGACGATACGGTTGACTCAGATGAACTTTCTGAAACATAGCCAATGCCAAACATGGCATCTAAGGTCGACATTATGAAAACAAAAGAAGCAGGGAGAAGAAGAAGGGGAATAAGAAAAAATAGAACAGTAAGAAGCAAACCAAACCTGAAACTTGATTAGAGAAAGAAGCTTCTCACGGCGATGATCCCTTCGACCTCTTTATTCATTCTGATTAGACGGCGGGGTTTTTTTTTTTTTTTTTTGAAGCAATGGAAATGATAAAGGGAAGGGCGTATGCATACCCCCTTCCCCTCTTTATAAAAGGTTTCATAATGGGGGCCCATCACACCGAACCGTCACGACGGTTGAAGGAATGATGGCCTCGAAAACCAAAATGGCAGCAAGCGTAAGAAATGCCACATCAACAGTCATATGGGAAAACAAAGAGGCAAGACGCATGGGCATAACACATGACCTTTCAGAAACCCATAGCCACAGTCATGCGGTGCGCTAAACTAAGGCTCGAGAGGGGGAGGAGTAACTGATATACCACAAAGTGACAGACCAGTCCCCGTGTAGCACGTGTACATATAGAACCATCGAAGCTCACCCATCCAGAACAGACTTATATATAGGGTTTAGAGCTTCCTTACTCGGAGTCCCATACAACCTCTAGTCTCACCTTCAGAGCAAAAGACACTGAACACACGAAAAGGGGTCCCGAGCTGATCACCACCTTAGATACCCTACCAACCTAAGGATAAGGAAACAGTATGTGACAAGAAAACTGCCATTCATGGATATCATTCACTTCTTATTCTTACGGAGCGTAGAGATCAACATGGTAACTGCCATTATCGGATAACAATCAAATCCCTATTATTGCGACTCCAAATCTTACTCAAATTGGAAAGATCTGCAGCCTATAAATTGAACCCTAAGATGCTCTTTTCAATTACGCTTTCTGAATTTCTTTCAATTACAGTCTTTTTATTCTAATTTATTAACTTTATCATCGGAATGGCTATCACCAGAGCCAATCCAATGACCCTCTGATCTTCTTCTTTCAGTGTTTGACACGAGACGAAGAGCGGAGCCCCACTGATCAAAAAGTACAGCATCAAAAGACAAGTGACATTAAACTACATAATTTAATTTCATGCACATTTCTTTCTTTGCTTCGCGTTGTTTTGGCAAGTAATGTTTTTAGCTATAAAAATGTGGGTTCGACTTCGAGAATAACCACTTTATGCAAATAATACAACAGTTACTTTTGTCTTTAGTACCCTCCCAACAACCATGCTAACAAGACCAACGTTGCATAATGTCCTTTTTATTTTCAAGCATTTAGTGTTGCGTAAAATGATTTCAAACAAATTTTAAGGGAAAAAAAAAGTGAAATTAACTTGCAAAAAATTATAAGTAACTTACATTTTTCCGAGTCATTTTCCTTAAAAAAAATTTTTTTTAAATCATTCATTCATTTTATAAGAATTAAATAATCAACCACATTAGATGCAAAATTCTATTTGAGATCCTTTAATTCTACAGAACATAACTTAGCTACTAATTGTCCAAATTCCATCATCAATTCAGGAAAAGAACACCAACTGAGCATGACATTTGTAACTCAGAAGTCAGAAGAATGAAAGACTATCAACAATTCAAACTTAATGCAGATCATGACGAACAATTTATAGAATAACAAAAAGTTAACAATTTAAGCATATGAATAGTATTGGATTGGATGATCAACAAACATAGACAATATATGTGCGTGACATATCACCAGAGTGCAGCAAAAATGACGAAACAGAAAAATTATCGTTGGAAATGTTGTTGTCCATAGAAGAAGAGGCCTAGGTGACTCAGAAAACTGTGGCTCTGTGCTTTGCAATTGTGGTTCGAGGGTGAAACCATGGGGCTATCTTGCCCAGGTGTGCTCTGTGTGGATGAGAACATTGGCTATTCGTTTGCTGCAAATGGGTGGTTTGGAGTTTGGAAGTGCTTTTATTTTAACATAAAGATAAAAGATAATGGTAAATTACACTAATCTTCCTAAGGTTTCTGATAATTATATATAGCACCTTTCTTGTTTCTGAAATTATATTATATCTCTTAACATTTTAATGTTAGTAACAACCCACCCCTATTTTCAAGAGCCGTTACTAAAATGGATGAATTATTCTGATGTCACCTTATAAATATTTTAAAATTCCCATTTTACCTTTATTAAAGTCAACTAGAATTATATAGTTAAAAAGTTATATTTGTATAAATGGGTTTTGATATACCACAAAGTGATAGACCAATCTCCATGTAGCACGTGTAACTACAGACTAGCTAAAGCTCAGCCGTACAGAGCAGAGTTAAACACCCAACCTTCAGAGCTCACAAGTCTGTGCACAAGGCCTTCAGAGCGTCCCTCAAGATTCAAAGCTCGTCACCGCCTTAAACATCCTACCGAGCTAAGGATAAGGAAACAGTCTTCAACAAGGAAACTGTCACTTCCAAATATCTCTCAAGCATAGGATCCAACTTGGTAACTGCCATTCTCCGGCAATCAAATCCCTCTATTCATGGTTCCAAATCCTAATCAACTTAGTAAATCTCTAGCCTATAAATAAGACCCTAAGGTACGCTGTTAGATTCATGCTCATTCTTTGGTTTACATTAAAGTCTTTCAATTCAATTTATTTACTTAAGCATCGGATCGGCTACCACCGGAGCCAATCCGGTGGCCCTCTGATCCTTCTCCTTGAGTGTTTCTTAGGAGACGGAGTTCGGAGCCCCTACCGACCAAAAAGTGTAGCATCAGTTTGGCGCCATTTGTGGGAACGACAATCATTCTTTTGACCAAAGTGCTCTACTTACGAACAAACCCATCCTCCTTCTCACCGAAGGACCATGGCTCCCAATCTCTGCCTAAGAAAAAATGCTCAAAATGCTTAAAACCCTCAACCCCAGTTGCTTGCCGGATGAGGAAGGGGATGAATAACTGATCCCATGCAACAAGAGCTTGATTTGGTCAAACGAAAAAATGAGTTGATACAAGAACACCTACTTGCCATGTCTAAAACTCTGGCGGTACTCACCCAGAACCTCAGAACTAATCCTTCGAATCCATCCATCAACACGGCTGATCAAAGGACACAACTTCCTACTGCCACCACAAGCGGAGGACTCTGTGAAAAGATTCCCAATAATCAACCGGTGTACCCCCAAGGTGCTGCCCACATTAGCGGAGACCCACAGCCATCAGTAGCTGCAAGTAAGGGGGATACCAACTTTCGTTCCAGGTATTCACTATAGAAGCACCACTAGGGCTCCAACCTTAGGGGCTTCAGGAGCGAATCCAGCACTACAAGAGTCTCAACCTCAAGCGGCTCCAGTTCCTCCGGCTCAAGAGCACCAAAATCCTCCTCTAGCCATTGGACATGCCCATCCCATTTAGGTAGTAGCCAAAACTACAAGGCAAGACTCGCAAGAAGTCCCGCCTAGGGATCCATGAAGAGTTGAAGAAATTGCGAACTCCATAGACTGCACTGTTGTGATGAAGGGTATTCAAATCCCTCCAGACCAGGATGAGTTAGCCAGGCTGCTCGAAAGGCTTGCCACGTCGTTCACCCCCGCTATCATGGTTGAGGAGAAGCTGAGGAAGTTCGTCATCCCAAAGTTCACCCCTTATGATAGGACTGGAGACCCAGGGGATCATCTTTCTCATTACCAACACACCATGGCACTACACAAGGCTTCCGACACCTTTATGTGCCATACGTTCATTACCAGCCTCAAACGCACAGCTTTGAAGTGGTTCCACCACCTCCCATCGAGCTCAGTCACCAGTTTTCATGAGCTCGGCAGGCGCTTCCTAGACAAGTTCATGACTAGCAGGAAGTTGAGGAAGGGCCCAGAATTCCTGCTTAAAGTAAAACAGTACAAAGAAGAACCCTTCCGAGGTTATATTATGCGCTTTAATGCCGAGCTCACGGAGATTACAGACTGTAGCCCAAGCTTTTTAGTAGCTGCTACGACCTCTGGACTCGCACAAGCAGGTTACAAAGACTCTCTGACAAAGAGCCCTCTTGCCGACATGGCAGCCCTCATGGATCGGGCTAGGAAGTACATAAATTTGGAAGAAGTAAAGAGTCCAGCTCAAAAGACTAAAGAACAAGCTCAGCAGGATGAATAAAAGGACTCTAGTACAATCAGGAAGAAGGTCAGAAGTCCAAATAGAAGAACCGCTTCTAGAACTCCAAACAGCACTGCTCCAAGGGGATTTACTACCTTTACTCCTCTGAATACCTCCTTGACTCATCTACTTCGGCAAGTTCGATCACGTGAAAACCTAAGATGGCTAGAGCTGCTAAGATGCGATCCCAACTACTGGGACCAAAGCAAGTATTATGACTTTCGCAAAAACCACGGGCACGCCACCGACTCATGCAAAACTCTTAAGCATGAAATCAAGTAGCTGATAAGGAGAGGACGACTGTGGGAGTTTGTTAGGCAGGACGAGAGGCAGAACCGCCGCAACGACAGACCCCAATAAAAAAGGCCAGACCAAAGGCTGGACTAGAGACTAGAATAAAGGGAAGGACGGAATGGGCCTCAGCAGCAGAACACTCAGGTTATCTTCGTCCTCCATACAGATACCCCAGCAATAGGGACGTCCAACCGAGCAAGAAAACGGTATGCTCGGGAGGCCAAAATTACTCCGAGCATCCTACAGATCTCCAATATCGAGAAAAGACTGAGGCCAGTACCTGAGATCCAGTTCTCAAAATAGGATCTTACAGAAGTACACTGTCTTCACAGTGATGCCCTCGTTATCTCCCTCAAAATTGCCAACTTTGAGATTCGAAGAGTCTTAGTGGACACAGGGAGTTCTGCGAATGTGCTGTTCTACGAACCCCTCAAATAGATGAAGTTCAATCCCAATGACATCAAGCCCACCATTGCCATCATGGCAGAATTTGATGGGAACCTCAGTACCCCGCTGGGGAGGATTGACCTCCCAACCACAACAAGAGAAAGAGATGGACAAAAGACGACAATGTCAGAATACATGGTTCTAAATGCCAAGTCCCCTTACAACATCATAATTGGGAGACCTTGGCTACACCAGATGGGTGCAATCACTTTGACCCTCCACCAATGCCTGAAGTATGTCCACAATTATGCTGTCTATTCCATCAAAGGATGTCAACCAACCTCTCAGGAGTGTCATGCTCTCGCGCTGAAAGAGAGGGCTACCAAATAGCAATTACTACACACTCGTGAAGGCATGGATCCAGACCTCACCCACCATCATGAGGCGAAAGACTACCCTTCCAGAATTGATGAGCCTCGGAGCCCTAGAGGAAGGGGCAGTAGGGCCAAGCCCATAGAAGACCCCATCAAGGTGTTGGTTAGCTCGGAAGAACAAGGGCGTTACTTACAAATCAGTCCGGACCTGACACTTGTTGAACAAGAAGAGATGATAAGATTCTTAAGAAATAAGTTCTCAGTGTTTGCCTAGGAAACAAACGATATGGAAGTCATAGACCCAGACCTCATCACCCACAAGTTGATGGTAGATCCTGATCACCCCCTAGTGAGACAAAAAAGAAGGCTACTCACTCTAGAGCGACATCATGTCATTAATGATGAGGTCTAGAAGCTGCTAGAAGCCAAGGTGATACGAGAGGCATTCTATCCAGAATGGCTTGCTAACACTGTTCTGGTCAAAAAGAGAAAGGAAAGTGGAGAGTTTGTGTTGACTATACAAACCTCAACAAGGCCTGCCTAAAATACAGCTTTCCACTGCCGAGGATAGATCAGCTGGTTGATGCTACTGCAGGACACGAACTCATGAGCTTCATGGATGCTTACTTTGGATATAACCAGATCCAGATGTACCCTTCAAACCAAGAAAAGACAGCATTCATAACTGAGGGAGGTCTCTATTGCTATAGAGTGATGTCGTTCGGCCTAAAGAATGCTGAGGCAACAAGATGTTTAATCCTCTGATCAGCAGTACCATAGAAGTTTACATTGAAGACATGCTGGTCAAGAGCCTACAAAAAGCAGCCACCTCCAGCACTTAGCCCAGACATTTGACATCCTGAAGCAACATAAGATGAAATTGAATCCCTCGAAGTGCACCTTTGGTGTAACCAAAGGGAAGTTCTTGGGGTACATAGTCTCTCAGAGAGTTATAGAAACGAACCCCACTCAAATTAGGGCATTGATTGGGCTAGAATTGCCGAATACAAAGAAAGACATTCAGGCTCTGAACGACAGAATTGTAGCTCTAAGCAGATTTATCTCCAAATCCACTAATCGTTGCTTACCATTCTTCAAAGCCCTGAAAGGTAATAGAGCCCTGCAGTGGTAAGAGGAATGTGAAAAGGCCTTTCAAGAGTAGAATGAGTACCTGGCTTCGCCTGAACTCTTGTCAAAGCTAGTCCAAGGGGAAAAGCTACTCTTCTACCTTGCTGTCTCCGAAAACGCTGTTAGTTCTGTACTGGTTAGGCAGGATAGGGGAATCCATAAGCCCATATTCTACGTCAGCAGTGTGCTACTAGACACAGAAAAAAGATATCCAGAGATTAAGAAATTAGCCTTCGCCCTAATAACCTCAGCACGGAAGCTCAGACCCTACTTTCAGGCTCATCCCATTGAGATCCCAACGGCCTATCCACTGAAGTCGGTACTTCGAAAGCCAAAAGTCTCAGGACGACTGGTCAAGTGGTCAATAGAATTGGGAGAATTTGACATATCTTATGTTCCACGGACCTCCATCAAAGAGCAAGCCTTGGCCGATTTCATCGCCGAATTCACCCCAACACTATAAAATAAAGCACAGCTCCGTGAAAGCTCTAGTACATGGTAGTTTTATACTGATGGATCTTCCACCAACCATGGTTCTGGCGTCGGCTTAGTGCTACGATCCCCTGATAGGCTTATGGTAGAAAAGGCAGTAAGTCTGGGGTTCAGAGCTTCTAACAATGAAGCAGAATACGAGGCCCTTATCCTTGGATTGAAGCTAGCTCTAAAATACGAGGCTCAGAACCTCGAGGTCTTCTCCGATTCCCAATTGGTGGTAAGCCAAGTCCTGGGAGAGTTTTCCATCAAAGATGACAGAATGCTCCAATACTCAGAACCAGTGAAATTATTGAAGCAATCCTTCCAAAAATTCACAATCCAGAAAATTGAAAGAGGTCAGAACTCCAGAGCTGATGCATTGGCCAATATGGCCACCCACATCAAAGCCGAAAGACAATCCACGTTGAAAATCTCCCATCAATTAGAACCAAGCATAAAAGAGGTCCAAGTTGCCCAAACTACAGAGCAAACCCAGAACTGGATGACTTCCATCCTCCAATACCTAGAAAGAGGGCTCCTTCCAGAAGAAAAGAACAAAGCCAGAAGGATCCGAATCAGGGCAGCTCAGTACCTGATCATGAATGAAAAGCTCTATAGAAGATCATATTCTCAACCCTTGCTAAGGTATTTAAGTCCAGAAGAATCCAAGTATATCCTGGCTGAAATGCACGAAAGAATTTGTGGAAACCACAATGGAGGCAGAACTATAGCCCACCGAGCTTTAACAAAAGGCAACTATTAGCCAGGCATGTTGAAACAAGCAAAAGAGTACGTCCAGAGGTGTGAAAAATGTCAACGGTTTGCTCCCTACCAACACCAACCCCACCATGAGTTCATTCCTATTGTCAGTCCATGGCCCTTTCTCAATGGGGGATGGACATCATAGGCCCACTACCAAAGGCCACACCAAACAAGAAATATCTTTTGGTAGCCATTAACTATTTCTCCAAGTAGGCAGAAGCAGAGCCCCTAACACACATTACAGAGAAAGAAGTCAAGAACTTCACTTGGAAGAACATAGTCTGCAAGTTCGGCATACCGTGCATTATCATCTTAGACAATGGTACATAGTTTGCTGGCAAAGTTTTCAAGAAATTCTACCAAGACTTGCACATCAGTCAACATTTTTCCTCTCTAGGCCATCCCCAAGCCAACGGGCAAGCAGAGGTCACCAATCGAACAATCCTTGATGCCCTTAAGAAGACGTTGAAAGAAGCCAAGGGAAGATGGGTTGAAGAACTCCCTGGAGTTCTCTGGGCCTACAGAACCATCAGAAGAACACCTACCTTTGAAACTCCCTTCTCGCTTGCCTATGGTACCGAAGCGGTGATTCCTGTTGAGATCGGTATGCCAACCCTAAGGACTAAAGCTTTCAACCAAAAGAGCAACGATCAGCAACTTGCAGAAAACTTGGACTTACTTGAAGAAAAGAGAAATCAAGCTAGGATCAGGATGGAAACATATCACCAGAGGATGATCAACAACTCTAAATTGGAGCTAAAACCTATCAGCTTTCAGATTGGGGATCTTGTCCTGAGAAGGGTGTTCCCAAATACCAAAGATCCCACTATGGGAAAGCTTTCGCCCAACTGGGAGGGTCCTTACAGAGTAACAAAGATTATCAGACCTACCATATACTGGTTAGAAAACATGGCTGGGAAACCTGTTCCCAGGCCTTGGAATATAGAACATTTGTGAAAATATTATCAATAAAGCTTTTCTCTCTTACACGCCTTCAGAAAAGTATTCTCCTTTCAATGCATAGACCCCTAGGTCTGGTCCAGCGTATTGACCCCTGCAATCTTGTATCCACTACAAGTCCTTCAGGCCTGGTCACCTTAATACACAAACCCCCAGGTCTAGTCTAGCGTATTGACCTTGAAATCTTGTATCCACTACAAGTCCTTCAGGCTGGTCACCTCAATGCACAAAGCCCCAGGCCTGGTCCAGCGTATTGACCCCTGAAGTCTTGTATCCGCTACAAGTCCTTCAGGCCTAGTCACCTCAATGCACAAACCCCCAGGTCTGGTCCAACGTATTGACCCTTGAAGTCTTGTATCCACTACAAGTCCTTTAGGCCTAGTCACCTCAATGCACAGACCCTCAAGTCTGGTCCAGCGTATTGACCCCTAAAGCCTTGTATCCATTACAAGTCCTTCAGGCCTGGTCCATTCAATGCACAGACCTCCTGGTCTGGTCCATCGTAAAGAACAGACCCCTAAAAACCTTGCAGCTTGTGCAAGTGATACAGGTTTGCACCATCTCTGTACAGGGATGAACCTGCTCAGTTACCCCCTATACTAAAGACAAAATACATATGCGCAATTACCAGTTCTGGTTCAGTTATTACGAAGTTTCCTGTTCAGGCCCTATCTAAAGAATATTTGATCTTAGGAGACATGTTATTTATTCTTCTGATAAGCAAAAGTTTTGATCAATTCAATTACTCAATTAAGTCTTGGTGCACGCAAATCCTCACTATGGACGGTTTGTTATCATAAGTCATCCAACAGACCATAATCATTACAAGTTCTCCTGCTTAAGTTACTCAGTACCAGTTTTTGATTCAACTGCCCAGTTACTTACTCTGGTTTTTCTACTCCGTTCTAACATTAAGAGGCATGCACAAGCATTATCAAATTCTATTAATAGATTTGCGCAAATTATTACAAGTTGCTTTGTTTGGAAGATAGCCTCCTGATCATAACCAGACACAAGACTGGTTTGAAATAAAGATCATTTTGGAACATCTTGGTTTACACTAATTATGAGGGCAGGAGCCCAATCCTATATTACGGGGCAACAATGACTTGGGACAGTACTGAGTCCACTTGGCATCCACAACAATCCTCATAATTTATAAGTGTTGCAGTTCAGAAGGGTAAAGACATTCAAGCTCTGAAGAAATTTAATTTCATTGATAAAAGTGTTCAAGTACATCAGTGATCAAAAATAAATAGCACAAAATACACAAAACGAGATCCTATTCTGCTAGAGGGAGTTTAGAAGGAGTTGTTTCGCCATCCTTGCTCGGAACCTCAGCATCAGGAGGAGAGGCTTCAGCACCTTCGATCGCTGATAGATCAAAGTTTGGAAATTTTGCAAAGAGCTTGGACCTGAAGGTGTCATATCCATGCTGAACCAGCTCCCGACCCATTTCCTCGACTTCAGCCCTCATCTCCGCTTCAGTTTCAACTTTGGCAGAGGCGATTGAGTCTTGGAGCTTCTGATCATAGGCATAAAGAAGATCGTACAATTCCTTCTGATGTTTTTCTGCCCTCTGAGCATGAAGTTCCCTCTCAGATTCCAAGATAGCCAGAGAATTGGAAGCCTATTTCAGCTTCTCCTCAGCAGCATAAGCCGCAGACTGAGCTGTCCTTAGCTGCAGTCTGGCCTCATCTAGCTCAGCTTGAAGTTTATCAACTTCTTCTAAGTTTGAAGCAGTCACCATCTGAGCAGCCAGACTATGCATACTTTGTAAAACATAAAGTAAACAAGTCAGAACATGCCAAGTATAACGCAAACAAGCAAAAGAGAGAAAAGGAAACCTTCAGTAGTTACCTTCATCTGGAGATTCATTATCTCGGTCATTAGTTTATCCGGCTTTTGCCCCCTATATCGGTGAGGGTCCTTAGCCCATAAATCATCAAAAACCTTTTTTGCAGCCAAGTAATCAGGACCCTCAGACAATTGGGGGCCTATGGCAGCCGTCTTCCCCTTCTCAGTTCGTTTGCTTGGAACGGTAGGGGCAGGAGGGATTATTGATATGGGGGTGGAGGCCTCCCTCTCATCCTCAAACAGTGTACGTTCTGAAGAACTAGAAACCAACCTCCTCCTCTTTACTTGAAGGGACTGTTCAGCAGAAGAAGAAGCCTCTCCCACCTTTTTCTTTGAAGGCTCAGGAATCCATGTGCCCAAAATTGATTTCTTGAGCCCTTCCGCACGTTTATTAGCCACCATCAGGTTTTCTTTGGTAACAATAATTGTGTGAGCTCTGTTTGGGGTTTAAAGGAGCTGACGGTACCGACTTTGGAGGTCCGTTGTAAAAACAGACCTCTTCCAGGCGCTCTTATCTGAATAGAAGACATGAGAACAAGGGTCAGTTGAGTAGTTCAGAAATGAAAGTATAAGATAGAACTAGAACAGTCATAAGAAATGGGGCCCCACCCTTAAACCCCGTACTCAAGAGGAATGTTGAGATATGATCTTGGAAGTCCTCGAGCTCCCATCCTCCTCCCACGAAAAAATACCATTTCTTCCAAGTCTTACTGGAAGTGGGTAAAGAGGAAAGGGGTCTAAACCCTCTATCAAAACACATGCAAAGGAGGCCTTCCGACCTTATATATTTCAGATCCATATTACTACGGATCAAATCAAGGGATACATCAACATTGTTCTGGTGCCCTAACACTATGAATCCTAACAGGTTCCTCCAACTATTAAGATTAAGGTCCTCAGGGCAAATGTTAAACCAACAGAAAAACTACCTAACCAGGTTAGGAAGAGGAAGTCTCAATCCCATCTCAAACCAAGCGACATAGACACAAATTTCACCCTCCTAAACATCAAATGGGTGATCTAAAGAACTTGGAACTCTACAAGTGACATTTGGGGGGAAATCATATTTTATCCTCAGGTTATCAATCATGTCCTGAGTAATAGTACTTTCACTTTCCTCTCTTTTGGAGGACTGGCCAGAGGCCTCCCCAGCCCTGTTCCTAGGTTCAATAAAAGCGTCAACTATTCTAACCTCCAAACTAATGGGGGACTCTTTTAACCTATTTTCAGTATTAACAAAGGGATTACTATCTACGGTTTGGATACGGGATGGCACAATCATCTCCGAAAAGCTTCCTACGCCATTACCAGTACTAGAGGAAGAAGAAGGGGCCGACATTGCCAAGAAACAAAAAGGGGGGGAAATAGGATTTTCAATAGGAAAAGAATGAAAAAGAAAGAGACACTAATCAAACATGAAGTCAAACAAAAATGGGAGCTTCAAGTAATAAGCACTCTTCACGATTCACTAGATGCTTTGGTTCAACAATGGTGGGATTTCTTCTTCTCTTTCGAATACAGTGAAAATGGTGAGGGAAAAAGTGTACTAAGCCTCTCCCCCTCTTTATATATGTTTTCAAAATATGGGCCCACCAAGCTAAACCATTGTGACGGTTGTACGCAATAATGGCTTCGAAAGTCCAACCATCGATTGTGCAATAAATGACGCGCTAACAGTCGTCTTGGAAATCGGAAAGATGAGATGCCTGACTTTTCGAGCTCATAACCCTAGTTATGCGTTAAGCTCAAACTAAGGCTTGAGGGGGAGTAACTGATATACCACAAAGTGACAGACCAATCTCCATGAAACACGTGTAACTACAGACTAGCTAAAACTCAGACATACAAAGAAAAGTTAAACACCCAACCTCCAGAGCTCATAGGTCTGTGCACAAGGCCTTTAGAGCGTCCTTCGGGGTTCAGAGCTCATCACCGCCTTAAACATCCTACCGAGCTAAGGATAAGGAAACGGTCTTCAACAAGGAAACTGCCACTTCCAGATATCTCTCAAGCGTAATATCCAACTTGGTAATTGCCATTCTCCGGTGATCAAATTCCTATATTCATGGCTCCAAATCCTAATCAACTTAGGAAATCTCTGGCCTATAAATAAGACCCTAAGGTACGTTGTTAGATTCATGTTCATTCTTTGGTTTACATTAAAGTCTTTCAATTCAGTTTATTGACTTAAGCATCAAATCGGCTACCATCGAAGCCAATCCGGTGGCTCTCTGATCATTCTCTTTGAGTGTTTCTCAGGCGACGGAGTTCGGAGCTCCTACTGACCAAAAATTGCAGCATCAGGTTTGACAAAGGTAGGAAGCAAGAAGCTGGAGCTTCCGCCAGTGCTTACCACCGACCTCCATCCTCCATATTTGAAAAACTGCAACTCAAGGTCTCTTTAAAAAATTTTACTCTATTCGTCTCATTTTCCCTCTTTCTCTCCTTCGTATTCCCTCTTAAATCACAACCAACCTCTCTTTCTTCTTCCCTCATGGACAAATTAATTCTCTTTCCCCATTTTATATGCAACTCCCTCCCCATTTGTAGGGAAATTCATAAAAAAAAAACTCTTTGCAAATTCAATTTTTACCACAAAATAGATAAAAATACCATTGTGTATCAAATTCTATTTCTATTTCAATAAAAAAATTATAATTATATATAATACATATATATATATATACATATATAACATATGAGTGAGCAACATATGCATATATAATCTAACAAAAGAAGCAAACCTGTGAGTGAGGTCAAAGGAGGCAAAAATGGAGTGAATGATGGAAATTAGGAAGTTCGTTTTCTTGCTCTTCCTTTAGGATTCTAATTTCAACATTTTTAATCCTCTATTTTTTTTTTTGTTCTTCCTGTAGTCACTAGGCTTTAACCAGTTCCATTTATTTACGGCTTAAGGGAGAAAGAAGATGTATTTCCATAGCTATAATATATTTATAACAGTTTCGAAACAGAATTGTTCTAAAATTCAATCCAGGGGTGAGGCGAGTAACCCAATTCTAAGTCATTCTAAAGCAAAGTAATTAAATGGAAACAAGTTCATTTACTCTTATTCAAGTTAAAAAGTCCCTCGAAGGTGAATCGGGTGACAAAAAGTGGGTTCGGAATCCAAACAGGCAAAATCAAAGCAAGAAGGACCCAGCCCTCCCCTCAGTTCCAATCGGCACATAGAGAGGGGGGTTTTCCACCTCTTTGTGTCAATCGACACTCACAAGATGCCGATCAGTCCTGGATTTCGCTGCTCAAACCTATTTCGCAAAATTAACCTATTTTAGTCATTTTTGTTGTTTCTACTTGCTCTTTCATGCCATAAATGTTCTATTTCTTTTTTTTTCATCTATATTTATTTCATATCCCAACATCAATTTTGACCTCCAACATATTACATACCAAATGCTCATTTAAGAATCTAATCCCAGAACATTGTATCTTTATAAGGGTCCAAATACAAGCTAAGTTAATCATAAAGTTTACATTGCCTTTCATACTTCTACTTTATACACATTGTGTTACCTAAAAATACAACCTCTTACAAAATACATTTACATACAAAACAAGCTTCTCAAAGATGAGGATCATGTATATGCATCCACATGAGGAGGAATGTTCAACATGTGCAAAATGAAGTCTTTAAAAATGGTGTAAAGATAGTCCTTCAACTCGTTGTAGTCTCTTTGCCCATTCCTACGTCTAGTAGGGGTCAATACAACTACCCCAATAACAACCTCTAAACAAAGGTAAAAACATATGGTGACACGTGTAGGCATGTGTGAGTGAAGTGGCACATAAGTGGTCACCGAAACATGCAAAGGAAGCAATAATAACAAGCATAAATCTATCAAATTCCATTTCTTCATAATTCAATATATCGAATCAATCAAAAAAAGAACACCATCAAGTTAGATCAATATCTAAACAAGGCAGTTGATATATTTATGCTTATTTCACTTATTTCAAGTTCTCCATCCTCCTAATTCCTAGACCTTGTTATCAATTTGTGTTTCATAGTTCCATGTTTTATTCATCAATGTAAGCAATCTTTAATATGAAAATAATCAAATATTTACATTCTTCCACGAATAGTCATAAAGGAAAATTCACAAACACTTGGTATGCAAGAAGGAATTGTCATACATATCACATACAAAACTCATATTGTAAACACTCCATGTAAAGCATTTCGCATTCAACTGAGAGTAATATAGATTACAAGACAAGATGAAAATGAGTCAATCCATGGCAAGAAAGTATAAAATATATGGGTCTATAAGTTATATGTACAAGAAGAGATTTTCATACATATTACAAACAAAACCCATGCTCTAAATACTCCATGTAAAGCATTTCTCATCAACCATGAGTAATATAGATCACAAGGTAAGATGAGAATGAGTCAATCCATGGCAAGAAAGCATCCAATACATGGGTCTATAAGTTACAAGAAACACATGGCCTATTTTAACAATTGAAGAAATTTCATAACATGAAGAAGGTAATAGAATGCTCAATCTACCTATACACATACTTTTTACCTAGGTTTAGAAGCCCTAATCTTAATTTCTTCAATCTTGATGGAAACCCTAACTTTGTTTTTGTTATTTTTGATAGATTCTTCAAAATCCCCAACTTCAAGCTTGTGGTGTGAAGTGTCAATGCTTCAATCCTTGTCTAATCTTCTAGATTTTCTCAATTCCTTAATGATCTTCCAAGTTTCTCTAAGGCTCTAGGGTTTTTCCCCATTTTCCCTCTTCTTTCTTGCCCCTCTCTCTTTTCACGAATTGTGTGTGTGTGTTTTAGGTGTGTAGATCTAAGTTTTATAAAGCCAAAAGAATGCATTGGGGTGAAAGTCCCTTTTTTCCCCTTTTTTTTCTTCTTTTCTTTTTTTAATCTCATAACTTTTTTGGTCTTTTTACTTAATTTAAGAATACTCAATTTGTTTAATTATGTCTTAATTTACCCTCGAGTCATGCATGTATATTATACGATCCACTCGTGCATTATTTTCCTTCCTAAATCACATTACGTTTCATATTTTCTATTTTATTAATTATAAAAATCTCGGGTCTTTACAAGTTAGAACAAAAAAAAGGGTACAAGATGATTCACTGACAAAGAAGAGTCCAACTAACCATTCCCTTGAATCTCTTATAAAGTATGCTTAACTTTCTCTCTTAGGAACTGCAGTATGGCCTCATGTTTCCAATTGTCAACCCTTAAAGTTTCTTTATGTTGGTCGTCATCATCTAACATAATCAGCTTTGGTGGAGAACTAAATACATATTGAACTTTGACAGACGGGAACTTGTCCTTCCCTTCTTCAATGAAACCTACAATTTCAGAGTAGAATACCAGTTTTTCATGCAAACCTCTAGACCTGTAATTCTCAACCTACGAACCTCCTCCATGTGCAAAAAAAAAAAATGTTTCGGTGATTTCGAATATTATCTTGAATTTTTTGCAGCTCTATTTGGGCAAAATCCTAAACTATTTCAGGTCCTTCAATGATATAAAATCCAGCCGCGTTTGTATCAATAGAATTAGAATCAATTGAAAGTGCAAATGAAGAAATGTCTGACTCCAACACCATGGATCTCCATCTCAAATTAGATTTGAGCTTTCTCATAAGAAATCTCACCGACCACTAATGTGTTGGGGAAGAATGGCATATCAAAAAATTTCATAGAACTCGAACCATTAATTTGAATCTGATGTTTTGATCATGTAAGATCTTATCTTTTGATCAAGTAAGATCCAAGTTATTGATTGATCATGTAATATCCGAATGACCAAAAGGAGAAAAATACAAGAATGAGATACTCACAATGGTTTTCCGCCGGTGACCAACCATTTTTCCGCCGGTGACCAACCATTATTTCCATATCCATCTCGTCGCTAATAATCGGCGTCAGCATCTACGTCATCATCATCGTCGATGTCAGCGTCATCATCGGTGTTGGCATTGGTGGTGTACTAAACCCAGTTAGCCCTCCCTCAATTCTATCTTTATTTCTCTCTATGTCAAAGAAAGAGGGAATAGTATACTGATGGGTGTTTTTTCACTTTTGAACATATTTAAAAATAAATAATCGTAAGGTTAATTTGGTCTTTTTAGCAACTCTATTAGTCCAAGTGAAACCTCAAGGGGTGTAGTGTAATTTCTTAAACAAGAGGGGTGTTATCTGCAATTGTTAGAAACTTAAGGGGAGGTTAGTGTAATTTACCTAAAGATAAATGTTTGGGATAATGGATATGTTTATCTATTTTTTGTTTACTTCCTGGTGTGTCAAGATATTTTAAAAATTAATTAATATATTTTTTCTTTTATTTAAATTCTAAAAAACAATTATGATATGGTGAATGTGCATTAGCCTAACATGAATGAAGAATCTACAATTACTTTCTCAAATATACGTAGATACGGGAAGTATTACAAATATATGTGGGGTCCACATACTTGTGAGAGAAATAAAGTTTTTTTGTCTCCATTGAAATAGAGACAATCCCAATCTGGCAGTTTGGAGCATGAAGCCTTCTCCAATGGTTGAAATTTGAGTAAAAGTTTGGTGTGAATTTAATTCTCACATATGTCATTTATAAATTTTACTCAATCTTCTTCAAAAAATATTTCTTTATTCTAAGAATTTCTTTATTTTATTTTTTCCTCAACTTCTTTTACTCCAAACTTTTTTCATTTTCATGTTCTCTTATTCCCTCCAATAGCATTCATTTTTATTCAACCACACGTATCTCCTATCATTCATTGTTAAAAGAACAAAAATGAGAGAAAAGGAAAAAGGTTAGGCCTCGCTTGACGACTGTGTCAAAGAAGAAGAGTTCCCTTCAAATAGTGTTGAAAAAGAGATTGCTAATTCAACCCAATTGATAATTTCAAAAATAAACTACCCATCAATTTGAAGTCTATATCTTTGGGGTTGAATTGTAAATCTTATGTTATTTACTCTAATTCTTTATTTTCAGTTTTTTTGCCCTTATTTGCAATTCTTTGGGACCGTGAACGATGAATATTTGAGTCATGAAATTTTGATATATTTTAAAGAAGTGAAAGACTCGATAGATACATCTCATGGGGCTAATGAAATTTTTAGCCAATGAACGATTTAGCTATTAGGGTTGTTAAATCACCAACTTATCTAAAAGATTAAGATTTTAAAGAGGGTGTAACTTTATTATTATATTCTCTAACACGCCCCCTCACGTGTGGCCAAACTGAACCTACATGTGCACAATTCATATTATGAGGGTGGCATTGAGATTTGAATACAGGGCCTTTTGCCTACTCTGATACCATGTTAAATCACCAACTCATCTAAAATCTTAAACTTTTAGAGAGGGTGTAAATTTATTATTATATTCTCTAACAAGGGTCATGTCTGTAAGCAAAGGTTTTATCTTCACCTTTTCCTTCGAATCATCTGCCTTGCTTTCAATTTCCATGTTAGGATTGAGAATCTAATTATTAGTTGGCATATCCCATTTGAAAAAATTCGAATTGCAATAGGATTTTTAGGTCTAAGTCCTTATGTGTCACAATATTCAAGAATTATGAACAAAGAGGCATCAAGATTCTTTGCAAATTTAAAGATCCAAATTTATAAGGATAAAAAGATAATTGGACTTCAAACCATTATCCAAGGTTGGCTGCAAACACATGATTTTAAAAAATATTTTTCAAAATGATTAGAGTGTGTTATAACCATATTGATTGAATTGACTCATGTTTCCAAGCTTAAAAATATGTTTTCTAAGTTATTAAGGGTCAATACAATCAAGTGAGGCTTCAAGGAATGAGCTTAAACTAATTTTCAAAAATTAGCGGAGGTTGTTCACCTAGACATTCGTGAGGTCATTCAAAGGACCCCACGTGGTTTCACGTATTTATTTTCTAGAAGAGTTCATTCGCCTCATGATGCCTTAAGACATTTGAACTACTGATCATATGATTTTAAAACAATTTCTAGAGAAACTCGTTCTCTTAATCTTTGGCCAAGTCATTCAAACGACCTCTTAGTGGTGACATTTTCAATAAAATTCTAGTGGAGGTCGTTCGTCTTAGAATGACTGGGTGGTTTGAATGAGCTAATGTAAGGCCTAATTACGCAACTCCAAACTAGGTCAATCACCTAGTCATCCTCTAAGTCATTTGAATGACCTAGCAAAAGTTAAGGTTTCCTAGTTTTTTTCAAATTGATTTTTAAAAGGATTTCCCTACTCTATATAAAGGGATGTATACATACAAGAGCAAGATTTGTGGACTATGAAATTTTAAGCACAAACCTTCAAGTTTTCAAAAATATTTTTAGCCTTCTAGTTTTCAAAATCACTCAAAGATACAACCTCCTAGTAGCAAAATCATGATCTTTCTACATCATTTATCATCAATGGAGTAGTAACACGAAGGATTTCGCTCGAGGTAGTGAGGAGTCATTGTTGTGATTGAGTTTAATATCGTTTTAGGATTCAAAGGCGTTACAATTATGAAGATCACTTAAGGAGTCAAGTCAAGAGAAGATCAAATTAATAGTGACAAGGCTTGAGATACTAAGTCATATCGAGTCTATACATTTATCTCAGATTCTTCATAGTGGATTTAGTGCATATCTAGACAAGGTCTCATGGATTTCCCATCAAGGGTTTTCATGTAAAAAAAAATAGTGTTCTCTTTGTGTGGATGATATTTTATTTCTTGCAAGAATTTCTTTTAAATGCACTGAACCTTAAGATATTTCACTAAATCAAGTGGTAACTCAGTCACTTAGTTTAAAATTTGTCGAGATAATCTAGGTTAATTTTTATTAACTTACTCACCCCACTCTAGGTTAAGTTCTTATTGTCTAGATCACCTACAGCTTGTATCAAATTGGTATTAGAGTTGTTGTCTTAGATAGTATACAGATTCTAAGGTTTAGATATGGATACTCAACATACTGACAGATCAATCTCGCTTCCTCCTTTATTTGATGCTAGTAATTATGCCAATTGGCAAGTTAAGATGAAGGCATTCCTTAGGTCCATAGACGAGTGTGTTTGAATGACTATTGAAAATGACTAAACACAACCTATTCATGTTGTTAATGGCCAAAGTGACAAAAAATCACAAACTAACTGTGATGAGAATGATATTAAGGTTAATGGTTAAAATATTAAAGGTTTAAATGCAATCAATAAATTTGTCACTGTTGAGGTTTTTCGTTGAATCATGACTCACGAAACATCCCAGGAGGCATGAGATATCATACAAACTCCTCAAGAATATACTTCGACCATTAAGTTATCCAAACTTCAAATGCTCACCACTAGGTTTAAAGCACTTAGGTTGGAAGACAATGAAAACTTCTTAGATTTATATTTAAAACTAAGTGACATTCTTTATTCATCATACAACTTGTGTGAGAAAATTGAAGAACCAAAAATTGTTAGAAAACTCTTGATATCCCTACCTAAGAGGTTTCAAGTATAGGTCACTACCATTGAAGTGAGTAAAGATGTTGACTCTCTCAAGGTTGATAAGTTGGTACATTTCTTAAAGACATATAAGTTAAATTTGAGGCAACCTAGAAAATCCAAAAGCATTGCCCTTAAGTCTATAAAAGATGAGAATAATGAGTCTAGCAATGAGTCATATATCAATGATGAAGAGTTATCCATGTTCGTTAAGAGATTTGGAAATTCATGAAGAACGGAAGAGAAAATTCAAAAGGTTAATCTAGTTCAAATAAGAAATCCCCTAGAAGATATAAAATATAAAAACTTAAAAAAATGTAACGACTAGAAAAATTATCAAAGAGTATTTTGATAATTTTTCAATCTTAGTCAAAATCAGATAATTAATTAATTAAATATGCATTAAAAAATTATGAAATTAATTAATAAATTATCAATATAATATTATAAGGGTAAAATAGAATTTTAATAATTTATTCAAAAATGGAGTGAGCCATTAGGCCACATAGTCAAATACGAGACATAGATAAATACGAAAATTTTAAAGTTAGAAATTGGAAAAACATAGATCATATTTGGAATCATCGCGTCGAGATTAGTTACGGTGCCAATTTTGGTACAATTCTGACAGTTTATTTTCAGGCGCATGTGCACACACGCATAGCTAACTAGCCACGTGGCACATGGGTATGTGTGTAAAGCTTCCAAGAGAATATTTGTGAGATATTTTTATGTTAGGACACATGACATAGTGTGATTGGATAAAAAAAAAAATCTTAGTGGGTGTGCTTGAGTGTGTGCAAGTGCACAATAAGCTAATGTGTATGTGTGTTTTGGAAGTTATGTGTGCAAGGGATGTGACAAAAGGGAGACACCCCTCTTGTAAACATCTCATTTTGCGACCCTTGATTGTATAGGGTTAGTTTCTTCATCTTTAGGAACTCACTATAACATTGTATTTTTGCCCATTAGGGGCATTTTGGTCATTACACCCACCAAGGGCATTTTGGTCATTTTTTTATTAGGGGCATTTTGGTCATTATGCCCACCAAGGACATTCTGGTCATTTCACCCATTAGGGGCATTTCGATCATTATGCCCACCAAGGGTATTTTGATCATTTTGTCCATTAAGGGCATTTTGGTCATTTGGTATATTAAGGCCCTTGAGGGTATTTTGGTCATTATGCACATCTTTGACCATCACGGGTATTTTGGTAATTTTTAGCATTTACATATCCTTTAAGGTTAGTTTAGTAAATTCTAGATATTTCCCACCTTCTAGGGACATTTATGTAATATTGGCCACTTTGGTAATTTTAGCATAATCATATCCCTTATAAGTTATTTTTTAAGGGCATACATGTAATTTTCATGTCATTTTATCCATGTGTGGTAAATTTGGTAAATTTGGCCCTTAGGGACAATTTTTACTTTTTATTCCTTAGTGACATTTTTGTAATTACCATGTCCCTAAATTCTCCATCGAATTAGGGGCAATATAGTAAATATAGGTGATATTTATTTACCTTATCTTTTCCTGTCACATCCCATATCCCACCTTATGCGGATTAGGGATAATAACCGGTCAGTTAGGCACCTCGCAAATATATTATCCCTTTTGTAGCATATTAATGACATGTCTAACCAAAGGCCTCTTTACATATCCAAGTAGATTACATTCGGTCATATATAACAATGGAATCTACGTCGATAAATTTTTTTGTTAAATGCAGTCACTCGTAGCAAAGTATAAGTAAACATTATGTCACAGTTACAATCATATGATACCATTATTAAGTTACACAAGAATGTCTAACTTAGTATATCAACAATATACATCATTCACATTCTTATCTTACTCTAAGTTGTCACACCAATCTGGTATTTGTCACCTCAAGTTGATACCTCCATGACTGGGATACTTATTCTCTTTTAGTTAGAGTCTCTACTTCTCATAACTTACTAGCATATGAATCTAAAAAACTTCTAGTCATTACTAAAAATATATAAGATAGAACCTTGTGAGCTTCGTGAAAAACTCGTGAGTAACACAAATCCCCTGACATGGGTTTCTAGAAACCCCTTTTATAAACTTTCATGCATAGCAGTTAAAAAGAGCTTGTACTGAATGCTACTGGCATCCGTAAAACATATACATATAACTGAGAGTTGCAAGATATATTATAGAATCAAGTAAATTCTTATGCCAGATAGTTTTGCAAGATAAGTCATACTATCATAAAATCTGATTTTATAAAAGCGAGAAAAAGTATTACATGACAAACATCTTATAAGCTTTGTCCCTTGCGGAACTTGAGTTGTCACATTGGCTACCTTAATGTAATTTAGAGCTCTGGGCTTAAATGGCCTAATGGCTTAATCCCCCAATCGGGTATCATTGTATATCTTGAACTAATCATATTTGTAGGACATGTAAAACTTTATGCTAAAACATGCTTGCAAAATATTTTTTAAGCTATCCATATATAAAACATTTAACGAAATGTTGATAAAGACATGCAATTAAAACATTTAGTATAGTAGTCTGGAAAATGTCATAAAATTGTAAATAACTGCATTTAATAGAAATAATCTCTATTTCAAGGTTCATGGTTACTCACCTATGATCTAGAGTCCATAGTTACAATCTTACATTCTGGCTTTACCATTCGTCTCATCTTTATTTCCTTGCTGGTGATCCTAAGTCATGGATCAATATAATGATACTCATTAGCACGCATCATGGCTTAAAGTATCTCTTTACTTAATCCTAGTTCCTTCTTAAACTTAGTCTTACTATTTAAGATTCATTAAATTTCTCTAATTAAGGATCTTAATTCTTCTTAATTCATCTCGTAGTTTATTTTAGCCCTTAGGGGCATTTTTGTCATTTTATCATTTCATGACTTATATTGTTCGGTACTTTATTTACTTTTAACAAACCTCATCTTTAAGTGTAGAGGATTCTTTTAGCTATAAAATAGGCCCCTTCTTTTACTTTCTGAGTTCATATGATTGCTTAATTAAGTCTTAAAAGTAATATGATAATTTTACTATTCAATCTCGTGTCTTAGTTATCCATTTATCTTAAACGAAGTTCATTTTTGGAGTAAAAGGCTCCTATAAATATTGTTATGGGTTCCTCTTTACTTTTAATACTCTTCTGGTAGTTTATTAAGTCTTTGCGACGTATTCGCCATTTCTTAGTTTATTTTGGTGTTCTATTTTTTCCAAATGAACATCATCGTTGGGTCTAGAATGTCGAATATATTAAATTTAGGCTTTTTCAAATCTTAGCCTTCTTGTAGCTTACTTTAGGTCTATGGGCATTTTTGTAATTTTTTACTTCCATGCGGGACCAACTTCATGTGTTTGGATGCTCAATTAGACTTTACTATTAGGTTCAGAGCGTCTAACAATTTTAAGTATGCCCCTTTCTATATTTTCTCAACCAGTCCAATAGCCTGTATATCATTAAGAGCTATCTAGAAATTACATATTTTTATGTATCTATATTTTTGGTACCTCATTTGACAAAATAGACCCCACAATTGAGTCCAAAACATTGACAAACATTAGGGTAGGTACCCTCGTAGCCATTCAGGTTCATTTAGTAGCTTAACTAACTGTTTTAGACTCATGTAGAATTAGTCCAGTGTGTTCGTTCTTAAATTTTGGGGTCTAATTTCCCAAATCGGACTCCACTAATGAGTCTATAATGGCAAAAAAAATTGGGTTAGACTCTTCTTGTATTTTAATTGGCCTTTATTTGACCAATTTTAGGCTTAGGGGTAAAATAGTAATTTTCCTATTCATTTAAGGGTAGAAAATAATTATAAATTATTTTTTGGGGGCTTAATATAATTTCCATAAACATCTAGGGCCAAAACGTAATTAAAAAGAGTTCTAGTTCAAAGGTTTTAGGGTTTAGGCATTAAACCGGTTAAATTTCTTTGTCCCACTTTAACTGAACCATTGCATAACAATAGAGAGTCGACCGATCTAGACCGTTCACTACGTCAGCAATGCGTCACCACAATGTCATCAAAATGATGTCGCATCATTTAAGATTTAATTAATTCCCTTGCGTCCAAAAAATGACGTTCCACTAAAGGATATATCTATTTACTCACACGTCGACCCAGACCCGTCACCAACTTGAGTCGACCCTCAAAATTGTTCAACATCATCTCCACCCCTAGGGTTACTATTGTAGTAAAATCCTAAAATTTCCTCCCTTTATTTCGAGGCATTTCATGCCCTTTTTTAATCTGTTTTCAATCTAATTGATCTCTAAGTTCTTAACTTGAATTTTCTTGTTAGTTTTAGGTCTTGAAAAAAGTTGTAGAGCTTAGTTTGAGTTTCGATAATGGCGACTATAAGTCGCTTTGTTCGTGTTTGTTTCTCCACCAACTCATGTGTGGTTTGTTATGTTGTGACCCTCTAGTCATGGGGTTTCATTCCTTATTTAGAAATTCGAGTTTAAAGCTCATTTTGAACTTGCCTATTTTTTTTACCCAAATCTATTCATGGTCGTATCTCTTAGGTCTATGGGATATTTAACTTAATTTTTCCAGTGTTGTGAACCTTACAACATGTAAATCGTATCCCAATCAATCAAAATCAGTTTAGTTTAGGTTGAAAGCTGACCCATCTTCCAAGCTTCATTAGTGGCGGTTACAATCTGGTTCTTATGGTTTTCTCTATGATTTTCACTTAATTCTTCATTAAACCTCTATATTTTAGTTAATTATATCGAAAGGAATCAAGAAGGATCAAAGTTATTACCTGTTTAGCCCCTCTATCATTTTCTCTCTCTAGATTTTCTCTTCTCTATTATCCCTTCTTCTCTTCTCATTTCTGTGTCTTTGCTGCCCGTAGTTGTTGGTGAGAAGCACACAACACACTCACTGTTTGCCCAGCTCCACACCTCACCCTACCTTTACGCTTCTCTCTCTCGGTTTTCTTTCTTTAACCACTGCCCTTCATAAGACTTAACCCACAAGCCACGACATGTGGCTACCTCTCATTCTTCTTATCTATGACTCAACAAGGCTACTGCTTTTAAGGTTTAGAGTCCCCACCTCGTGAGCTTCCTTATTCCTACTTTATTCCACACACACACATACATACTCTTGCACACACACTTCTCACACATTTACACATGACTGTGTGTGTATATGTATATATATATATATTTTGTTTCTTCATATATATATATATATGTGTGTGTGTGTATGTGTGTACATATGTTGTGTGTATATGCATATACATATACATATACTTGTTTCCCGCATTTCACCTATTGTTCCCATAGCACGATGGTTACATTTCAGGTCTATGCTTTTAGTAGTCCATTAATGTAGTTACTCAATGTAATTAAGTCGAGGTGTTACACTTAAATGTGTATTTTCTCTCTCCCCTCTCATCATGTACAAGTCATATGATGAGTATTATTTCATTATACTTAATATTTTTATTTTATTTTTTTATAATTATTTATTAAATAACTTTGTGATTTTTTATGTATACTTCTTCTCATTTTAGGTTAGTGATGTATTTGATCACTTAACCTCTTAACCTCGGCTAGGTTAGGTCTATGTATGCTTAGGATGAATTTTTACCTTGCATTGGGTTATGGCCTAGCTAAGATAATGGCCTACATGTGGTTAGGTTGAATTTTAACCTTTCATTGGTTCACAACATGACATTGCATATGGCCCAAAGAATTTTGAAAAGGTTCTTCTTTGATATAACTTTTAATATATTGCATAAAAATCACCCAATTTATTGGGTAGGGGTGTTACATTCCCTCCCTTGTTTGAAGCGATTTGTCTTTATTGTGCATAAGAAACATTTCTAAATTTTGTTTACTTGCACATTAAGGCTTAATCTAAGCCTTTCATATGTAAGATTCATTGTGAACCCCTAGATCAAATCTTCTTACTTTTTCCTATAAATAGAACCCATTGCTGCAATAATTCTCCTCTTTCTTCTCTCTCTATTTTTGAAACTTTGTTCTACACAAGCCAAAGTTCTACCCAATTCAAGATGGAGTACTACACAACTGACGATATGAAGTCAAAGAGTTCAAGCCAAAGTCTTGTCTAATTAGCTGCTAATAATCATGTACGCTTCCTAAACCCTTCTTTTCTATTTTTCTAATTCAATTTATTCTATCACTCTTAATAAAATCAATTGGATTGGAGAACTACATCGTCTTTAATTCATTTATTTGAATGGATACATACGATGCCTCATTGACCCGAGTTTACTCTTCCCTTTTATCTCATTTATTCTATTTATTTTTTTTATTTATTCGTTCATGCAATCGTTATTATTCTCTCTTTCTCTTTTTTATTTTATGTCATGCAATATAAGCCTTGTTGATTAACACTAGAGGCCAGTCCTTTCGAACTAGGGGGGGATGGGTGCTTAACCCCTCCCATCTCGTACCTTAGCTCTCGGAATCAAAATTCTCTTATTTATTGTATACTAGTTTGCTTTACTTTATTAACTCATATTAAGGAGTTTAGAATGTAACTAAGACCAAAGCATTGTAATTCTTAATTTTTATTATTATTTCCTTTACATATATTCTACATAGGTTGAATCAGGTTTCCTTTTTATTAGTCTAAAACAAGCCGGTGACTCCTTTCTTTATTTACATGCATCCAATCCGAAAATAGGGCGTTCCTCTCCCACCTCAAGGGAGCAAACAGCCGGAGGAGTTTTTCAATGCTTGTGCTTACACCTCCCATCACTCCAATTCGACTGAACACTTTCAGCCCTTCTTCTCTCTCTCTCATCTCTCACCTGAATGGTGTGGTGTGTGTAATGGTGTGTATGTGTGTGTGAGGGAGACTCTATGAAAAGAGCTCGGTGAGAGTTGTGAGTGTGTGAGGCTGTGTATATATGTGTGAGAGATAAACACAGTGTGTATGTGTAGAGACTTGAAAAAAAAAAATATATTTAAACCAGTTAACCAAATGCCAGGATAAATCTATGGGATTGATACGAATCATAAATTATAAGAATATAATATGGGACCCGAATGAGAACCAATATTGGCGAATACATAATTCAATTGAGCCTCGACTTTATAGCATATTTTGTGGAATAAAATCTTTATAAAATATATAATAAGGTAAGGTAGAAAAAAAAATAAAAAAGAGATATAAAGGGGAAGTGTCGGCAGCCTTGGGATATGTAGTGTGTGGTGTGTGGTGTGTGGTGTGTGGTGTGTGTTAAGTGTGGGTTATCTCTAAGTCGGTGGGAAGAGAAGGAAAAACATAAAGGAGTGGTTATATATATATATATATATATATAGAGAGAGAGAGAGAGAGAGAGAGAAAAGGAGAAACCAAGAGATAGAAATGGGAAACAAGGGCGGGTATGTCGCGTGAAAACAGGGGAAGAAAAGAAAAGAGAGAAAGAGAAAAAGAAAGAGAAAAAGGGGAAAAGAAAAACGGAAGGGAGGAAGGAGATGCGGAGGTGGTCGCGAGGGGGAGTTGGGCAAGGGCGGCGATGGAGGTGGGGACGGCACCTAACGGTGTGCCGAGTTTCGTATGCCACCGGGGTGTTGTTGACGGAGTGGCAATGGGTAAATCTCACCGTTTTGTTGTTGGATGAGGTTGCGGTGTGTTGGTTTGGGGGTTTCGTCACTAGAGTTGTGATAGGGGTGCGATGACGGTGCTGCCGCAAATGGTGTAGGGATTTTTGTTGGTTCGGTTGATTCACGAAACAGGGACGCCACTGATCGATCGTAGCAAGCGGAGCTGCGGCAGGTGGTGAGTATATATTTGTGTGTATATATAGATATATATATATATATAGATTGGTTTGAGACGTGATTTGGTGTTGTGTAGTGGTGAACGGTGTTTGTTGTGGCTCGGGTTGCGTATGGGTGTTGAGATTGTGATGGGTTCCTCTGTTCTGCTGTTCTAGTGGAGAACAGAGGTGAACATCAGGCTTATTGGGTTCAGGATGTTGCGATTTTTGTGATGAATTGGGTGTACTGATCTGGTCCATCCGTGATTGAAGTGTATAGCTAGATTGGGTTGCGATTTGCTGCGAAAATTGGGGGAAGGTAGCAGCGTTTCAGCTGCAGAGAAAGAGCTGCTGCAGCAGTGTTCTAGCAACACTTTGATGGGCTAAATTCATGTTGATTTCAGATCTGAAACAGCGATTTAATGGGTTTGTGCATGTTAATTTTAGATCTGAAGCAGCAGATTTTTATATACCTGAATTTGGAAGGTTTAAGTGGTTTTAATGTTGCTGTTATTGTCGGTTAAATTGGTAAGAATGGTAAGGTTCTGATCAAAGAGCTGATTTTGGAGAGATGAATGGGGAATTTTGTGTGTCAATTTGTTAGGAAGATCATTGGGGTTTGATAAACGGTTGCGGGGTTGTGAGGTTGCGGCTGAGATGGGTTTCTCTGTTCTGTTGCCTTTGGTTTGAACAGCATGTTGGTGTTGGGTTGCGGTTTTGTGATATGAAATTGTGTAGGGATGTTGCGAGCAGGGGCTGTCTTGAATGAGAGAGAACAGGTTGGATTTGTTGGTCCGATTTTGTCCGGATTTAGAAATGATGGTTTTAATTGTATAGGTTGATTTGTTGTGGTTTGAATTGAGAGGTTTAAGTGTGGTTTGATGCTTGGTGTTGGATGGTTCTAAAATTAGTGAAACGGAGTTATAGGCAATGGGATGTCAAGGCGTATTTTGGTGCTTTGGGACCGCTCTATATTTTACATTTTAATTGTCACTGTGTTGAGGATTGATGCAGTCTGATGTGTTGAGAATTTGGAGAAGATTAAAAAAGCAACTTGAGGAAGGGAAAGTTCTTCAATATCTGATGGATGTGATTTGTTTGGTTTGAGTTCTATTGAGGGGCCACTGCAATAGAGAGAATCAAAGAGGTTGATTCAACAGAAGCTTGGGGACATCTTTGTTGACTTGACTGCATAGTGGACACAGCATCCTAGGGTTGAGACATGCCCTAGTCAGGTATGGTACCTTACTAAGTAAGGAATAGAATTAAATTAGGATTGATGTGCATATTGATTGTAAAATTCTTATGCTTATCTGCTGTTAGAAGATCACATAGGAATTGCTTTGAGAACACTTTTCGTTGAGTTTATATGCTTCCGTGTTATTTAAGATTATTTAGGAGTTATGATTTACTTCTTGAGTTGTCATCATATGTGATTTATGTTTTAGAAGGATTGTTGATATTGTGACATGTGGATTGCGTAAGTGTTGAGATTGATCGAGCATGACACGTAGATTTGTGGATGAAATCTTGTGATGTATTATTTGAAGCATGTTGTATATGCTTATGAAAGTGATATTTCATATGAACTATATTATTGCATGATGAAATCATGGCATATTGGCATAGTGTGATTCCTTGAAAGCATAGTGTGGGTCAGCACGAGGTGCTGGTGCATTATGAGGGTGTAGATCCTGTGGTGAAAAACCCAAAATTGGCCTTTAGGTACTCGCAGGCCTACGGGGTCCGGACCGTAAAGCGAGACATATATTGGTACTTGCATGCCAACGGGGAAGAACCGTGAAGCGAGACATGGGTGTGACATGGAGATGCATGGGTGTGTCACGCATATTGCCTGTGCATTGTGTTGATGAATTTGTGAACGTGATATAGGGTTTTCTTCAGATGTGGTTTTACATTGCCATTATACTATATGCATGATTAGGGAGGCATGTAGATATACATGTACACTTGCACATGCCACGTCTTAATTTTGTTCCTTGCATTAGTATTGTACCATACCAGCAGTTGAGCTGACCCATTTGTGGGAACCATATTTCAGATGACACTCCCGACATCTGAGACTTGAGGAAGTCTAGCCGAGTGGAGGAGACTTAACTGTAGATGGATATTTGGCCCGAGAGGCGTGTTTTGTGATGTACGGGCTTAAGCCCAATGACATATATGTTGTATCATGGGTGTATATTTTTGGTTGTATAATTAGGCGATGTATATTTTCGGTTGTATAATTAGGCGATGTATATTTTCGGTTGTATAATTAGGCGATGTATAATTAGGCGATGTCTATTTAACTTTGATAAGATTGTGGCTATCGAGTGAGGATGGATTGCGATGTGTTTGTATATATATGATGTATTGTGATTATCAGGGTGAGAAAAGGCTTAGAAAACAAAGGAGGTTCTGCCGAAATTTTTATAAAAAAGGACTGTATTTAGGCTTGTATCTAAATTAGTTAAATTGTTATTTATTTACTTATTCGTCTATTTATTTCCTTTCTTTTGTTTCGTTCAGTCGCGTCCCCGGGTTCGATCGGGAATTCGGGGCGTGACAGTATGGGTGTGTATATATGTGTAAATTTGTATGTGTAAGAAGGAAGAAATAAGGAAATGGACAAATATGAAGAGGAATAGAAAGAAATAAGATGAAAAAAAAAACCATGAGGGACCACAATTGAAAGCTGGATCGATAGCCATGAATGGCCTCAACCGAAGCTTTCTCTCTCTACGTCATTTTCTCTCTCTATAGTTACAACTCAAGGTAGGGGCTTCTAGACCTCTTATTTAGTCTAGAAAGCAATATAGGTGTGATTATATATGTTTGTGTTCATCTGTGTGTGATTATATGTGTGTTTGTGTTCATCTGTGTGTGTGTGTATATATATATATATCAACGATTATGCATGATTTAGAAACCACAGGTATCCTACATTATTGTGAATTTGGATGGAATAATAAGGCTTGCATTATGAATAAACATGGAATGGGATTGAGGACATCATTGTGTACGTGTGCATATGACCGTGTGTGTATGTATTCATAGTGGCAACAGACCCAACTAGGTCTTGATGATGGAAATAGAAATTTTGATGTATTGGTTGTTTTGTACCTTAATTTGAAGTTGTAGATTACTATAAAATATTTGGGATGGTATAACAGGAGAAAAGAGGGCAGGTATTGACTAGGCTAACCATAGGCAACCATAGATGGAGCTTCGTGACCTTGAGATATTAGGGATTTTGGATGGTTTTAATCTATGAATGTGGGAAAATGAGTTAAAAATCTAGGGTGTTCGGCATCTCAACAAGGAAGATGACACTGTTCATTAACTCGCTAAGTTGACTCAATAGAGTCAAGCAAGTCTTGACCGCATTAATTTAATCAACGATTAACTAGGTCGGTCAACCAAGTAATTGGTCTAGTCAACCGAGTTATCAAGTCGGGTAATCGGGTCGGACTTGGGTCAACGATTAACAAAAATATTCAAAAATCAAAAATTGACCCTCTGAACTTTTGAATAATTATAATCCAACCCCATATTTTATTGAAATTTCACTTTGGCCCTAGCTATTTGAAAAAATTTCATTTAAGTCCTTTAGAATTTTAAAAATTCTTTCAATTATACCCTTATGTCAAATTATGCCAACATAATGCTAATTAAATGCCAGAAGTGAGCATACTTAAGGTTGTTAGGCACTCCAACCTCAATTGCGAGATTTGTTTGGACATCTGGGACCTAGGGGTGGTCCCACATAAATATATAAAACGACGAAAATAACATTAGTGTTAAATATTGCAATTCTAATGCTAATTAAAAATCCGAAAGAGGCATGTCCAAGGTTTTTGGATGCCCTAAATTTAAATATGATATTAAATTGGACAAATTGGGACCCAAAGTTGGCCCTACCTAAAGTAGTGAAATGGCAATAATGCCCCTAGAATTAATTTGAATAATTAAATGACTAATTAAAATATGAAAAAAAAAAGTGTCTAAGATTTTTGGACGCTCTAAATTTAAATATGATGTCAAATTAAGTAACTTGAAACTTAAGGGTGATCCCACCTAAATTGGCAAAATGACAATAATACTTCTAAAATTAAATAGCTAATTAAAATTCAGTAAAGGGTATTCTTAAAAAATTGGGACACAAGGATGGTCCTATGTGAATGTATAAAATTACAATAATGCCTATAGGTATAGAACAAATATCTAAAAGAAAAATTAAAATACAAAAAAACTTACTACGTTAGGGTATTTGGACATTCTGGATCCGTTTTCAAGGTCTATTTGGTGAGACAGAGTCTCGATAGATATGAAACTAGTGTCAATAAAATTACAAAAATACATTTATGGGTTTAAAAGATATTTAAAAAATGTAAAACCATTGGGATTGGATTTCACTAGGATTGATAAGGTCAATGAATACATTTTTAACATCCATTTAAGCAAACGGATACCCTATGCATAGAGAGTCAAATTATGAACTTAAAAGATACCTAATGCATAACACGAAAGACACAAGTAATATCTTCTTAAGGTCTGGTGATGACTAGAATTAGATTATACACTTATTGATTGATATTACACACTACCATTGGATTTTCATAGTCTAATTGATTATACATACCATGTTATACCCATTACTAGATTTATATGTACTGTTGAGATGGAATGAGTATACATGATAGTACTTAGATTCTGGTAGGTGAAGTGATATAGTTGAACATTGATATTATTAGAATCACAAGATCTGATATTGTAATTGGCTAATCCGATTTGAAAAAACGTTCTTTGTGTGTAATCCTTACATAAGTCTTACGAGTGAATACCTCAATGCCCGTTATTCTCCAAGTTCATCCAAGAGACATTACCGTGCATCACTACTGGTTGATTTGGTTCTCGAAGGGTATATTGGACTTTTATATTTGATTTGGATCTAACATACTCACATCATGCATGCATTGTATATAATTTTTATCATAACATCATGTATGTGATTGACTTGTGGGTTGAACCAATTTTTTCAAAATGCATCTTTAAAATACTTAGGGGGAAATTTCAATTAACAAGACAAGCAAAAAGGAGCAACTTTTTGCTACTCGTTCGAACGAAACCATGGCTCGTTTGAACGAATAACAGAGAAGTTTGTTCTCATTCGTTCGAACGCTCTATATCAAATGAAGAGCTGCAACCTCAGAGTTGTGCTCATTTGATATTTGTTCCTTATTCTTTCGAACAAACTATGCTTGTTATAATGAATGATAGTTTGTTCGAATGAACCCTTGGCGGAAAACATATTTATATTTTATTTTCAAGCCAATTGGGGAACAATCAAGTTCTTTGCAAAAATACACGAAAATATGATTTAGAGCAGTCAAAAACAGAGTGAGAGAGTCTGATATTGTGATAGCTAAATTGTTGATTGATCATGAATCTCTTATGAGAGATTATTCATACATGTCATTCATACACATCTCTATTCTTGTTCATTGATCGATTTAGATCATTCACTAGATCCAAATTAGATTTAAGAGCCTTAGTTCATGTCAATTTCACCATTGATGAAAGATAGAGTTCAAGCTTGAAGATTCGGCATTGAGTGATCGGTGGACATCGAGGTTGTGAGGATTTGTGATTGTTTCGCAGCTTGATCAAAGGATTCTGAGACCATCGAGGATTCCGATTGTTTGAAGGCTCCAGCTATGAGATGCTTAAGGATTCAAGGGGCATTTGAAGATGTGATCATGGAGAACGGAGCTTAAGGTACTAAGCTTGTTCATAGATACGTTGTACTTCATTTTTCATCATAGTGAAAGTCTTCCTTGAGTATTGGCCCAGCTCTGAAGTTTTACTCCAAGGATTGTTGTCCTTGGTGGTTTCTCCGTCATCAATCATTTGCAAATCTCTCATTCTTTCTGCTTTAATTGAATGCTTCCGCTAGACTATAGAAATTGAGTTTTCATGAAACTCATAATTGTTCCTTAATTTGATTAATTAAAAACTTGATTGAGTAAATTAATTGAAATCATAATTAATCACTTAGTTGAATTTGCTTTGAATTGATAAAATTGCATATAAAATTAAGCTAGATTGATCAATTTGGTAAAGATTGATAAGTTGGTGTATTTGAATGATTCTTAGATCACTCATTGTTGGATGGGCATAAATGTTGGATTAATCACAATGAGTGATTTTGTTGATTATGTCATCTTTTGTTTTAACTAAGAATTGAAATTAAAATAAAAATAAAATTTTATTCAAGACCTACCTATTGAACCCCCCCTTTCCTTTTAGGTGATATTCACACTTTGGGACCTTGAATGATATTCTAGTGGTATCCCTCCGAAACAAATATGTTTTGTTTGATTTTACAGGATATTGTGAATAAATAATTGATGATTTGTATAGGTTTTATGCGTATAGATTTTGAGCATATTATATGACATAAATACATTGTTGGATATGTGGGGCTATATCGGACGTTAGCCAACTCCACAATACTGATTATTATTATGGTGAGATTATATTGAGATCTGGATTGTGTCTTCCTTCGACTACGAACTGTAACCTTGCGCAGGAACCAAACTTGGGCCTTTGGATTAGTAGCTCAAGAATGGTCATTATTGGGACCTTCGGATATTGGTCAACCCTTTATATAAATATACTAATCATAAAGCATGACGTATTGTATTTATGAAAGTGAGCACACATAGAGCATGGCTGCATTGCATTGAATGCATTAATAAATAATATACATGTTGATTATGAGGATTGTGTTGTGGATTGCATATATTACATATGATTGTGTAGCGATTACACATATTGGCATACTTTGATAAACAAGAAATGAAAGTATGTCGTGGGACAAGTATATAGACTCGTACTTTATATTTCTTATCTATCATGACACTGTTGTTATATAATTGATGGACTGTATCTTCTCATATTGATGTGTTTACCTATGATCTGTATATGATGATTATCGTGTACATTTGTTGCATCCTAGACATTAGGGATTTCTCTCATCGACCTTACATTAGTTGTTGCATCTTGCATGTTTATGTGTTTTGAGAAACTCTATTGAGCATTTTGACTCAGTCCTGTTATTCATGACAATATGGTCATTTGAACCCTAACTAAAAGATAATTAGACTAATTAACCTAGTCAAGTGTATTAAAACCATGTCTTTTTTTAAAAAAAAAATAAAATTTCTTTTATTAATTGCATTTCATTTTTATGATTATACTTGTTCAAGTCTCATAACAGAAATAATTGAAATTAACTATTACTAGATTCAGTATTCTACAATTTGTCCATTCATCAATAAAATATAATATGACATAATATTGCAGTATTTAGAATTGACTATAATTGTCCAAGTATAAGTCTATAATAGATATATAAATACATTTCATCTCTATATATAAAGGTATAGGCACCCTTGTACAAATGAATACAATATACAAATGAAAACTCTGAAATGCTAAAACCACTATTTTTCTCGTACCGATTCTGCAGATGTCATCTACATCTCTTATACCTGTCATCTTAGCCTTCTAGGTTAGGGTCGTGACAAAAAACTCGAACAATAGTGACTACAAAAATTGTAAAAAAATCTACTTCTAATGTTAAGTGGTATGATTGTCACAACTATGGACACATAGCAGTAGATTGTCATCAAAAGAAAAAATAAATAAATAAAACAAAGATGATAAGGCAATGAAGTCAACACTGACTAAATTTGAGGCGGAGTTTGGAAAAGAGAACGAGTCATCTGGTTCTAATTAAGAAGAAGAAACTAAATTTATAGTTTTTACCGCCACCTTAAAAGAACCAAGTAGGTCACTTTTCCCTATTAAGAGTGATCTCAAACACACAAGTGATGTGTACAAAAATCAAGAATTGGAGTGCATCTGAAGATAAAGAGAGTAAGCTTTAAGTCGTGTATGATGAGTTGTACGAGGACTCACTCAAACTGAAGGAATCACTCAAATTGAAGAAGGCCAATTTAAATTTATCGTGTAAGAAGAAAAAGAATGCAATGCAGGTTAATGAAGTACTCTTAAATCAACTAAAGGCTTGTAAAGTTACTATTTGATTCAAATATAATTTTTTAAAAAAATTTTTGAAATATATTTCAAAATTTTGTAATTAATTTTTTAAAAATTGTGAAAATACATTTGAATATAATGATCTAAATTTTAAAAAATTAAAAAAAAAATATTTTAAAATACATATCTTTTGTTTTGAAATTAAAAAATTATTTTTGAAAATGTAAGCAAACAGAGCCTCATTATTGTGAAAAATGTGCGAAATTCTTAGTTGACAAGGATAAAAAGTTGAAGAAGGATTTTCATGAAAGTGAATACATTAGGAAAAATCTCAAAGCTAAGGTTCAAAACCTTGAACTTGAGCTCAAAATGACAGAGAAGTCAAAATTACTCTTTAGGTCAGACAAGCTACAAAAGACGCTAAAATTATCCAAGCCAAAATTCCAAGGTTGAAACCAAAAGCAGTCAATCAAACTAAGCTCCAGTCAAGCCTTCAGTGGTTGTGCCTTCAAACCAAGTTGCTAAGGAAACACCACAAATTGTGCTTATATTGTCGAGTCAAGGGTTATCCTAGCAAACATTATAAACAAGCTACGAAGGAAAAAAATCAAAATGTTCCAAAGAAAAAAGCAAAAATTGTCAAACCAACCTTGAACAGGAGATCTGCACTTTAGTTCAAAAGCCCAAGAGTTTAGCTGAAAAAGTCATTAAGATGACCAATGTAACCAAATCCAAATAGACTCTAACATTGGAACTAACAAGAACAAGATCAAAAAGAGTCTAAGCCAAATTCACCTAAGGTTTAGAAGGTTTGGATTAGTAAAGATGAATTGAAGTGTCTTGTAATTTATACTGTTTTTAAAGCTCACAACACTAGGCAGTGGTACTTTGATAACGGTTGTTCTAAGAACATCATGGGTGACAGTTTCCAAGCAAATATCCCTAAAAAGACCAGACATCAAATGACAATTTCCAAGCAAAACTAAAAACTATGAAACTAGTGTAAATAGCAACATGGCAGTGCTATAAGGTCTGCAACTTAGTCAAAACTATTTTTACTGCTGCTACTGGCATAGCTGCTGAACTGCAGCCACAATCTGGGCAGGCTGAACGACAGTCCAGTCCTCCAGTGTCCCAGCATATGGAGTTGGCACATCCTGTGATGACAAACATACAATTGGGGCGTCTAAATAATCATGGAAGTTCTCGCTAATAGCTGCTGTCAAACTAGCACCAATTCCACCTGTCCGCATACACTCCTCCACAATCAGCACGCGATGAGTCTTTTTCACTGAATTTCCAATCGTGTAAAGATCAAATGGTTTCAGCGACCTGATATCTATGACTTCAGGATCATACCCCTTGTTCACCAAAGTCTTGGCAGCCTGCATCACATGATATCTCATCCGGGAATACGTTAGGATAGTGATATGCTCCCCAGGCCTAACCATCTCTGCTTCCTCAAGATTCAACACATAATCTTCATCCGGAATCCTCTCCTTAAGGTTGTAAAGCAAAACGTGTTCAAAAAGTATCACAGGGTTCTCACTTCGGATAGCAGCTTTCATCAAGCCCTTGGCGTTATAAGGGGTTGAGCATGCCACCATTTGGATACCAGGTATTGACTGGAAATATGACTCAAGGCGTTGCGAGTGCTCAGCTCCAAGCTGCCGGCCAACTCCACCAGGTCCCCGGATAACCACAGGTATTTTGAACTGGCCACCAGAAGTGTAGTGAAGCATGCCACAGTTGTTGGAGATCTGGTTGAAAGCCAAAAGGAGAAATCCCATGTTCATTCCCTCAACGATTGGACGCAAGCCAGTCATGGCAGCTCCGATGGCCATGCCTGTGAAAGAGTTCTCAGCAATGGGGGTGTCAAGAACCCTGAGATCGCCATACTTTGTAGCCAGGCCTTTGGTCACCTTGTATGAGCCTCCATAATGGCCCACATCCTCACCAATTACACACACACAGGGGTCCCTGTCCATTTCTTCTTCCAGGCCTTCACGGAGGGCTTCAAAAAGTAAAAGCTCGTGCCTGAGGTAGAGAGTTAATTCTGTTGAGCATCTCCCCAACTAACAATGAAGCCATTGGAACAACAAATATGAATGCAAAAATAGTATGGGGCTGCAGTTCAACGCAGTTACTTGGTGCCATTTAGTCATTGTGTGTGTGAAGCAAATGTAACATGGTTTTTCTCAGCAGGTAGTTGTCACTCGTAAATTTGAATGCAAAGACAGATAAATGCACAGGTACGAAGCATTTTATATTATATGGTCGGCATATTCCATTTATTCTAGCGGAGTGGATACTATATAAAAGAGAGATTCCCAATTCAAACTCCGAAGATTCCTTATTATACACAAAGAACTAGAAACATGTGCATATAGCTAGTGACAGATCCATAATTTTCCTTTGGGGACCTAAAAGTGAGGTCTCTTAAATTAAAATTTGGTCATAAGAGTATTCTTGCTAATTATTTTATTTAGCATATAACAATGTTTTATTACATAACAAATAATTTAAAATTTAATAAAATTAGGTATTATCTTATAAGTTTGTATTCAAAAGTAAATGTGTTAATCACTATGGATTTTTAGCCACCAAAAAAAAGTATGAAAAATATGTAAACAGAATTATTAATTTATTAATTAAAGTCTAGAATAAGATATTACTTTTTTTTTTTTTTATTGATATATCAATTAGTCTATTATATTTTATGCAGCTGCCACTGTAGCATAGCTGTAGAAATTTTGGCATGGCAACCAAAAGAGAGGGGTTAAGTGGGATTAGAAGTTTGATTCTTATCATAGTCACTCAGAAAAATAATACTAATAATTTAAATATTTTCCAGATATACCACTTATCAGAATATATATATTTCCCGATATACTTAATTTAGGTTGCCCAAAGAGTGTGGAAAGATATAGGGGGCTCAGATGAAAATACCAAAGAACTTGAGGAGGCCAACAGAAGAGAAGAAAGTTGCGAGTCACCATAAAATTATGTAACCCTTCGAATGGGCCACTGCCTCCTGAATAAGAGAAATTGGATGGTAGGCCAGAGCATAAGAAAACTTGGGCAGTTCTCTAAAAAATTTAAATGAAAGTATTGATTTTAAAACCCTCAAATTATGATTAGTTTTGGAAAAAGGATGCATGCATCGCAAAATGGTCCCCCCACCCCCAAAAAAATACTTAAAATAGAATCCCAGTCTGGTACATCTGCCAATGGACGCAGCATATTCTGAAAAAAAAAAAAAAAAAAAAAAAAAAGAGAAAACAAAAAACAAAACAAAACCTTGTACTAGAACAAGTGGCAGTGGTTGTCAAGAAACTTTGGACTGCGCATTCATCCCGTGCCCAGGGGAGGTAAAATCCATGGGGAAGCGCGACCATGATTATTTTCAAGAAGAAATAGTAAATCTTGGAATAAACATCTTGTACTCTCCATATAAATAATTGAAGCATCATTTTGACCACTTGCATGGGTCACAATGTTTCATGCATAAAGACAGTAGAATTGCTCAGTTCAAGCGAAAAATGGGGGAAATACAAAATGATTCAGCAGTGTATCTCATCAACTTTTGTTTGTTACATGATGCTAATTAGCAATCAACATAATCTTGCCAACGCCACAGCTTCCAAAATCTAAAAAATAACACAAGAATTATCTAGTAGCCAATGCAAGAATTAGCAATAACACGTCATTTTTTTTCCGATAAGTACAATATCACATACCATTCTTGCATATAAAATGCAATCAACCTAAGTAGCTCCCACGGAAATCATAGTACAACTTATTGGACCAATAGGAATAAACAATAACATGCCATTTCCACTTTACAAGGATCAAAATCTCATTTCTTTTCCATCAAAACATCCGAAATGTTTCTGTTTCTCAATGAACCGAAACGAAATGAATCACAAGTAGAATACCGAAATTTACATGTTTCTATAGAAACAGAGTTATTTCCATTGAGACATACTCTATTTTCATGAAAACATACCAAAATTGGTAAAAACATTTCATTTATATCAACAATAATTTTAGAAGTTGGTTACCAATCAAAATAATAATGATTTTAAAAGTTGGTAAAAAATAATATCCATTTTTTTCTCAAATGAAGGAAGAGGGTGAAGGATTAAGAACCAAATTTACAACAAAAAAAAAATATCTATATTTTTTTTATACCTAAAACAAATAAGGAAAAGTAGTAGTGGAAATAAAAAGTAGGTGAATAATTTATTTTAATACTTAGTTACTAATTATAATAGGCTTAACTTATTATTTATTTTACTTAAATTGTTATTTTATGTGTAATTTGTATCACATTGTCTAATTCGTGTACCTATCAAAAAACAATTGTCTAATTCATGTATAAATATCTACTATGCTACAGTATTGTATTTAATTATTATAATTTCACGTATTTATAAAAAAAATTATAATAATTTCATATAATATAGAAAATTAGTTCTAAAGATTTTTTATACTTGTTTTTATCTAGTAAAGAATTATTTAGTGTTAATGACTAGTTTACATTTACGCTTATTTTTCAATTTTGCTATGGTATCTTCTTGTGTGAATGGATGTGTATTCTAAACCATTTCCAATTAGTTAATTATAATATTCATCTTCATACATCCACATATTTTATTTTATATTTCCAAGTGTTTTTAAAGGTTTTAATTTTTTTTCACCTATTTTCAAAATGTTTCTAAAATGTTTCCATTTCTTGGGTGACCCAAATAACACTCTGAAACAAAATTTTAATCCTTGCCACTTTACAAGTAAAATTTTCAACTTCAAGAATCTGGAAAATAATGAACATTAGAAGGTGTTAACAGGTTCTATTGATAATCTGCAAGGCTAAAACTTCTATATATATTTTGTGCAATTGCAAGATAGCATATATCTGCCAAAATTAGTAAAATGAGAGATTTTGTTTAATAAAGTGAAGAAAACTTAATTTTGAGGGCAATAAAGTCACACCTATCAAAATAGTAGCCTAGTTTCATTTCATTCAAAAAGATTCCTGAAACAAAAAAAAAAAAAAACAGAAACTTACCTATTGCTAAGAAATAGGCTGATTATAGACCTTGGTCAGGCCTTGGGTTTGGCCCCACTTCAAGCCTATAGTTGCATGTCAATTCCAGATGAAAGGTACACACATACAAATACATGTATATAATAAATACATACAAGGCAATGCTTGGCTCCTACCAGCCTAACCATGTTATATGTTTCAAGAACAAGTAGCCATGTGTTAAGTAAGCATGTGCAGCTCACCTGACACTTATTTTAGTTTTATTTTTTAATTTTTTCTTTAAGCAGTTTCATCAAAAATTAAAAAGTTTCAATGCATCTCTCCAAACTGCCTGAATGTCACCAATGGAACACCAAAAATTGCAGAAGACAAAACAAGCTACAATTCAAACAAATTGCGACTTCATCTGTGGTACATATACTATTATTGGTTAAAAATTTTTACTTCTCTTTTCAGCCAGACCATGGCATGGTGGCAACAAAGAAAGATTCCACTGAAGCACTGCCAACCGTCTCATCAGTACCAAACACCACTCCTATTGCTGCCAAGACCCCAAACCAATCATCAGTTAGCAAAATTATCACCAACCAGCTACTTGTCGGCATCAATTGTTGAAATCGTCAATTGCTTATGACCATAGCATCAGTGATCATCAAAACTTTCACCTCACATCATCTAGTGACCAATTGACCATCACCATTAACAACATCCATAGCCAAACCTTCGTCACCATCACAATCTAATTGTTTGCACAATCTTAAAATTGTTGGAATAGCCAAGGGAGAAGATTTTTGGAGCCTTATTAGTTCATTCCCTTGTGCAGTTTCTGGAGTTATTTTGCCGGCATTTTAATTGGGCTATTTTGATTTCTCCAAAAAAATTGAAACAAGAATTAAAGTGTCACATGAGCTGCACATGCTAACTTAACATATGGTAGCATGTACTTAGAATGTATCAATGGGCATGAGGAGGTTCCCTACCTGGTTAGGAGCCATTGTCCATGCATACATTAATATACATATATATATATATGTATATATGTACACGCAAAAGGCCATCCATGCCGTCTTGAGCATGCAGTTATTTCTTTAAATTTTGAAAGAAAAAGGGTAGCCATATATTAACAGTAAAATATCCAGTGCAAATCCAGAAAAAGGAGATGATATTCGTATGTAATACCACAATAGTATAAAAGATACAAAAATAAATTAGTGCATGTGAGTGTGTGCAGGGTAGTACATATTTAGAGGTTGAGTACACTAATATCACTCAAACAATTCAAATTCCTTGCGCATGCAAATTGTAAAATATTCAATCAGATAAACATTCTGACCCTCACATTACAACATTGAAGCGTCCCATCATTATTTATACACTGCACAAGGAAAAAACTGTACAAAGGACTAGGTAGTGCCTCAAAGGACAACTTTGAATGCACAAAACCTCAACACACTAATGTATTAGTTAAGGACTTCAGAAAAAGATTAGTTTTTTCTTCTTTTTTTCCCTTTTTTTTTTCAGCTAAGCAATTTGTCTTTGCCGGAAGAAAAAGAACCTTTCGTTGGATACATATATGATATGTATATAAATGTTGACAAATTATGATGATGATGGTGATCACGATAATTTTACCTTGAGTATCCATGATAAATAATTGGTGTTAAATCGGTTATCAGATGAGTTGCATATGTGTAGCTTCCGCATTTAACATAAAAAAAAAAAAAAGAAGAAAAAATATCACTCTTATGCAATTCATTTGATTTTGTACGGCCTGTCTAAGTGACAGTATCAGTCACGGTTCCTAATCCGCATAGGGTGGGTTTTGAATAATGATAGGTCGCGTCTCCGTAATCCGCATAGGCCGGGTTGCAGGTCGTGACACTTTATTTTCTGTTTTTCACAAATTATATATGCATTTCATGTATTTTTTCGAGATTTTGCCATCCAAAACAGCCAAAGGCAATTTTTGATACCTATTTTGAGAAAAAAAAATGCCCTTATAAGCCTCAATTTTTAATTTTTGATGCAAATTTTGCTGTTTGGTTGCAAATTTAAACTGCTATTACTTGGCGCTCTGTTATCCGATTTACGCGAATTATACATGTATTTCATTGACATCTAGCCATTTGAATAGCTAAAGGCGATTTGTGATGCATGGTTTTAAGAAAAAGAATATTATACACCTTATTTTTTTTCATTTTTCAAGCAAATTTCGTTGTTTTAGTTGCGGATTCAAACTGCCATAACTTGGTGCTGGAGTGATATTTTCCCCCGCCTCCCAAGTAAGAGGTTGAGGATTCAAATCCCAACTGGGACAAGTGGGATTGTGTCTCACCTATTAAAAAAAAAAATTCAGGAAATGCAAGTAAACTCTCTTCACGCCCTGATGCCAAGGCCCTGGAGCGAAAAAGAAAAAGGAATTTCAAAACCACATTTCTGTTGATTTGGGGGCCTGCGGAAATGAATTTTAACGCAACTATGCTTTGCAAAATCATTCGTTCAAGTTGAGTGTCTTTTTTTTTTATATTTACAAAACTAGGAAATCGGGAATGGGAATTTGAAATTTTTGCTTCTTTTTTCTTCCACTTTCTTGACAACCACACACAGAATAAAATTACCTTGAGCAAGACAAATGCACTGAAAGTTATAGTTTGGGGATGCACTTTCTTAAATTGATCTTATAGAGGTAAATGTAAGTTAAAACCTTGAGCAAAACAGCAAGAATGATCAGAATAATCCACCATTGCATATACAGAAGAGAAATAAAGCCTACCCGGGTTTCGACGTCGTAGAAGCTGCCGAACTATCAGCCTTTGTCTACAAAAGACAAACAAAATTAAAAGTAAAATTCAGTGCCAACAAACAGCAGGTGAATATATCATATGTATGTGTGGATAGAGAGAGGACTAACTGCAACTGCATTTGTAATTAATTGTTCAGGTCTACGACCTCTTGGGTTCGGACCAGGCTTCGACCTTCCATCAGATCTAACCACAAAAAAGCTTCCCTTCCCCCCTGAAACAAACAAAAAGATAAATAAAAAACAAAACAACACACAATTCACCATATCTCAGTAACCTCGTGAAATTTTAGCAAAGATTAATCAAAACGCGTCACAATTGAAGTAAACGAGAGACAAATCACACGGAACCTGAAAGCAATCTATGAGACGACAAGCGAAATCTCTTGGAATCTAAGGAATTGATCGAAGAAAGAGCCGTTGTCGCTCCGATTCCCTGGAAAATCGCAGCCATTCGATTTGGAGAAGAACTGTGATTACAAGCGAACACAGAATACAGAGAGATGGAGAGCAAAGAGAGAATGGTCCGAACTTATAACGAGAGAGAGTTTTTAAAGAGAGAGAGTGGCGGAAAGAACGAGAGATGGTGTTGCTGCCTACTGGCCCCCCGTCCAGTTCACGTTTTCGACGATTTAATTGAGAGAGAGACGTGTGTGTGTGTCCCGGGAGTAGAGAGAGAGACACACACAGCCACACATAAACTAACAGCTCTTCATTCGAATGTTGCACTATGTTTCCGTCGTCTGCTCTGGTGCGATTGCTTCCTAACACAAGCATTTGTCTACACCAACTAAACCAAGCCACACTTGTTTACAGGGGTAAACCTGTCATTTAATATCTGTTGTAATAGTATCAAATTACAGAATTATTCTATGTTTCTAAAATGGGCATATTTGCGTTCCTAAGTGGAGTGCTGTGATTGGGTAAAATAGATACAGGCGACTTTGTTCTGTCATCCTGTATAGCTCTTGTGTGATGATGTGTCGTTGGTGGAGAATTTATTGTATGGTGTGGATTAATAATTTCGACCAATCACAGATTAACATATGTATAACATGTTGGTTTGGAGGAGATAGTAAAATAATTTTTGTAACATGTAAATTTGTGATTGGTCGGGACCATTAAATAATTTCTTATCATTGATGACCCACTTGGCCTAAACCCTAACAAGTAGCTAGTTAGGCTTTATTTTGTATAAATTACACTCACTCTTTTTTCTTTTTTCTTTTTTACGTGTCCTGACAATTTTAGGAAACTCTTCTCACATTTTGAAATGACATTGTATTCTTACGTTAGAGTTATCAAGAAACGGTTTCCGGTAGTTAACCAATGTAAAAAAATTGTCACAATAGAAGTAACAAAATTACCAACTTACCCTCGTACTTTGACCATATTAATTTAATTAAAAAGTAAACAAATGTCAAAAGACGAATTTACCCTCGAATAAAATTACAAAAGAATTGGATTCAAGATTTAGAGAGAGAGAAATTCAAAAAGTGGGAAAAAAGTGGGAGAGAAATTCAATATTTACCCTAAATATCGAAGACCATCTATTGTTAGATTAGAGGAAAGATTGTAGAAAATCAATCGATTGAATGGTGGATGGATTGAAGATGATCAAAAACTCCTTTTTGAAAACCCTAATAGTTGTGAGAAAGACTCGTCCATAATCCCCCTTTTGAAAACCCTTACGACGTCTGCGGTGGAGGATGTTCTGCAACATCATGGAACTTGATCCAAAGATCTTGATAAAGCTTTGGAACAGTAGCTACACCACCTTGCTCTAAAAAGCAGCAAGTAAACCACCTTCTCCTATCTCTAAAAAATTTATGGGTTTGTGATATACCCAAAATAATCCCTTACCACAAGATAAGGACACGTGGACTTATGAACTTCAAGTTATCGAGCTACCCCCACTATTTTAGTTTAGACCCTTGATAAGACATTATACAGATACCTGGCTACTTGACTCCACCTCAGAGGTTGGCACTAGGTTAGAGAGCTCCAACATACAATTCCAAAACTACTGGCAAATTCCAACGAGGAAACTTTCACAAATGGATAACATAATCTCAGTATTTTCTCTATTCAACCTTATCCAAACGATGTGTTACTCCTATAATAAAAAAAAAAAAAAGGGATGAGTTACGTCTTAAGGTAGACCTAATTGTTTGATTAAGTTACAGTCTTCATATTTTGATCCAACTAGCTTGTTCTTCACCGAGCCTCCTCTGTTGACTTGATTAGACCAAAAATCAACTACAACAGCTTGCCATCGTTTGTGGGAAACGTCTGTTTTCTACTTAAACCCTAAAATTCCTATGGCTCCAAAACTACATCCCAGAAAAAGGAATCAACTTTCATTTCAACAATCACAAACATCCTTTAGGAATTATAATAATAGGGGGTCTGCTTCGAACCATATGGAACGAGGGATGAATTCTTTGCTTAAGAGATTGACATGTTAAATTAAATAATACCCACTTTAGTGTAGAACCAAAAATGAGAATCGATGGCTTCGCCTCTGCATCCATTGCCACATCCACCACCACAGCTTGGGAACATTGATGATAATGGGACCTAGATGCAGCCTCAAGGGACCCAATGGGACCCTTCATTTCATCCATCCCATTCCCATCACCACTCTAGATTATAGTAGAAAACTAAAGTGGTAGCAAATTCTCAAGAAGTTATAAAGGAGGATCTCAAGGGCAAGGTACCCCAACAATTTGATGAGCAACACCTATACTCCCTAAGGGTGTCAATCGTGCCGTGTCAAGTTATGGATATTCGACTATATGGGTTAACCTGAACACGACACAATTAACTAATCATGTCAAAACTCTAAACCTTAACACGACATGTATAATAAACAGGTTAACACGACATGACCCATAACCTATTTAATAAATGGGTAGTGTTAACACGAGTTACACGACATGACCCGTTTAACCCATTTAATAAATAATTGGGTTAAAATTAACATGATTAACACGTGTAACGGGTTTTGACACATTTAACACGTGTAACCCGTTTAATAAATGTACTTGTTAAGATGTTCTCCTTCTTTTATTGTATTTTTTCTTGTACATTTTTATTAAATTAAAATATAATACATTTAAATTTTTATATTAATACTTATAATATAAAACAATATTAAGTTTTTTCTTATACTTATAAAAACTATTAATTATTATATATAAATATATAACATATTCCTAATTAATCGTGTTTACCCGTGTTAATCATGTCAATCCTAGCCCTTGTTTAATAATCGTGTTAACCCGTTTATGACCCAAACTCATTTAACCTCAACCCAAATCCGCTAATTTCATGTCGTATTTGTATCATGTTACCGTGTCGTGTTATAAATTGACACCCCTAATACTCCCTATTCGGAATGCCTTGAACCCCTACTACTTTAAAGGTCATGGTGTGGTGTGATACATGATGGTACATGATAAGTAAAGTGTACCTAAACAACATATACACTTTAACATAATGTATATATACACCTACATGAAAGAGAGATAGTGTAAGTGAAAAATTCAACTACTTACCATTAGTCAAAAATCTGATTGTTAAGAAGATAATGGGATAAATAAGATGATAAGATGAAGTATGGTGAGGCCATAGATGGATTGTCCATTGTAGATTCTCCATGGCTACTTGTCAAAGGATAATCGTCAAAAACCTACTTTGTATATATATATATATAAGCTACCCACAACAACATTAGTTCTATATGTGGTGAATCTAGTCTAGTCTCTAACTCTTCCAACCAAGATGTAGAAAGAGAGAAAGAAAGATGTGGAGTTGTTCTAGAAGCTGTTAAAGCTCAAAAATGGAGCATGCACAACATCAAAGTTAGACGACCGTGGTTGTAAGGTCAAGATCAAAATGTGATGAAATAACCTAGAAGCCATGAAGGAACCCAAATCTAGCATTACTCTTCAATAATTGAGTTAAAATCGATCAAAGCAAAAATAAAAATTAAAATTGATGGCTAGGGCCTTAAACTAGACACTATAAGTAGCTTAAAGCAACAAGAACCAAATCATTTGGCTAAAAAATGAGCAAGCTAGGTTGAGTTATAGGTTACGATTCTAGAATTGGGATCGCTTAAACGAACACCAAGCTCGATTCTGTAAACGTGGCTTAGAAGCCCTTGAGATAAGGATATCAACACAACAAACTCCACACATTTTGATTTGGAAATGTCTAAGAACAAAGGAGTTGTAGGTCATAGACTACAAGCTCAAACCAAGCTTCTTAGTCAAATTTGACGTTCCAAATTGATGCTAAAGAATGCATCAATGTCCCAAAAGTGTTTTGGAATCAAAATGAATTTGAATCGATCAAAGGGAACATATGAAATAGGAATATAAGTTCCTAGGGTTTAACGACTAAGTCTTCCATATTGTCCGAGTTGACTAGGCGAGTAGCCCAATTCAAATTGGAATGGAGTTATCCAACACTTGAATAAGCTCAGATGTCAGGATAAGAGGCTTTTGGTAAGCAATTGAAATAGGAATTAGGTTATCCCTAATTGGGATAACCACTAAATTGAGGTTAATAGCCTGTATGGTAATTTAGAGGCATAATTAAATTTACAAAATTACATTTTGACCCTAAAGTTTCTTATAAGTTATATTTTGGCCTAGAAAAATGAAAATTATTTCATTTTTGCCCCTAAAATCCAATTTGACCCTAAAACTTTCTAGAATTATGAATTAGCCTTATTATTTTAACGAAATTACCAATTTGCCCCTAATAAATGAAAATAATTTCAAGTATGCCCTCCTAAATTTATAAAAAGCCCTTCAATTATGCACTTGTGCATAAAATAAGCAATTTAAAGCCAATTCAAGATTCGAAAGAGGTTAATGTTTCGAACATAATAGTGGGCTCCGTTTGGGAAAATTAGAATCCAAAATGTATAAATAGATGAAATAGACTAATTCTAAATAAGTCTTAAAGGCTAAATTAAGTAACCAAATAAACTCCAATGAAGACGAGGGTACTTACCCGAAGGTTTTTCAACGTTCTGAACTCAATGGTGAAGTCTATTTCATTAAATAAGGTACCGAAAATACAGATAGACAAAATTGATAATTTCTAGAATGCTCTTAATAGTAAAATGGGCTACTAGATGGGTACAAAAAATATAGAAAGACCCATACCAATGTTTTTAATAATGGAGTTTGTACTACCCTTGACCTAATTAACAAGTAATTAGTGTCAACTTAAAGATGTTAGTGACATTAATGCATAATTACCCTATGTTAAGTATTAGGAGATAATGCTTCCTAAAATTGTCAAAAACGACACAAGTTACATTAAGAAGACAAAAGTCAAAAGACTAGTACTAGTGACATAAAATAATGTTAACAAGTAACCAAAAATTAATAAATGAAAATTTATTAAAGAAGATTAAATGCAAGGTGGTTAAAATAAAAGAAAAAAAGAATAAGGAGCAAAATGCTCCTACAAAGTCTTGAACCCAAGACCAAGAAAAACAATGAAAGACTTATACCAAAAAGATTAGCCACTAGGCTACCAGCACTTTTGTGTTATATCAGCTACATGATATATATACAACCCATAAAATGTGTAAGAAATTTAGAAAAAAAAAAAAAAAGAGACACGTGGTAAAACCCCATTACACCAAACATCTAGCTAATTAGATGGCATGCACAAACGCCATGATGTGGACACTTAGACTTGAGTATATAAGGGGGGTATTCAGACCTTGCATAAAGGTGTGTATCCGACCATGTGAGCCGCGACTAAAGAGAGAGAGAGAGAGAGAGAGAGAGAGAGAGAAGAAGAAGAAGAAGAAGAAGAAAAAGCGGGATAAGACCAAGCCTTATATATGCATGTTTGGGGTTGAATGAAGGTTTAGAATCATACCAAGGAGAGAGAATCATCAAGGTTGAAGGTAAGCACTCAAAAACTAAACTTTCTCTCTCTAAGAATTATATTGTTTTACATGTTGTTTAGTGAAGTTAGAGTACATGCATGGCCCTTACTGATACTGTACGAGGGTTTGGCAGTGAAAGTGGAACTTGATAGGGCTTAAAATAGTGAGGATCATGAAACTGCCATTGATGACCTTAAAATCTGGGTCTGAACCAAACTTGAGCCAAACTCTATTTTGTGTTCGGGGATCAAAACTAGACTACAAATAAATCATAATACAAGAAGAATCAGGTTATTTGGCTCAGAAATGAGCATTTACTAAGCACTTTCAGGTTGGAGGATAATCGTCCAATCTGTCAAAATGATGTTTAAAATTTGATTTGAGGCCATATATTTGTAAAAAATTGAACAAGGAACAAAATGGTTTAAAAATCACACGTTTTGGTGAAGAAATGACCAAGAAATCAATGACTATAATAGTTACTGAAAAATCAGGCCAAGCGAATTCTGGTCCCTCCAATGGGAGTAAACAGATCAAAATGGTTCTAAATTAACCCTAAGGAAGTATAGGTCAAATTTGGGTGAAAAATGGGCCTTAAAATCAAGGTAAAAATATGTAAAAATCTTGAGAAATCCTCAATTTCTAGTCACCGTTGACGGAGAGGGTGACCGGAGGTTCGCTAGAAAAACGAAGAAGAAAGAACTGTTTGGGGACGGGTCGGATCGGGCCAGATTCAGGTCGGGTCCTGACCATTTTAAAATGGATCTAAATTAAACAGAACGGTGTTGTTTCTTTTAAGTGGCTACTGATGTCATAGTGACGTCAGCATGATGCGATGAACCAGTTGAACCGGTTAGGTTTCAACCAAATGAGGCCGATCCACTTGAGTTCAGACAGAACTAGATGGTTCATTTAATAAGTTTCCTAAAATTATGTTTTCCACCCCAAAATTATTCAGAAATCACTGAATGACCCCACAACTTTTAGATAATTATGATTTTACCCAGAAAATTAATTAAAAATTAATTTTTAAATTCCTTTTTAATTATGGGAAATTACCAAAAGCCCTTAAACCAAAAATTGGTCAAAAGAAGGCTAATTAAAATGCATGAATAGTCTAACCCAATATTTTTGGGCATTCCAGACTCAATAGCGGAGTCTAATTTATGAAATCCGACCCCAAAAAATACGAACGGATAAACTGGAATAATTCTAATTATGTCCCAGTAATTAATTAAGCTATCAATTGAGCTCCGATGACCTTGAAAATACCTACATTGATATTTTTGGACATTACGAACCCAATGGTGGGGTCCATTTTACGAAACAAAATCCCAAAAATTATAGACATGTGAAATATGATAATTACCAAAATGCCCTTAGTGATCCAAAAGTCAGTTAAATATCAAAGATAGCATATTCTAAATTTCTTTGACAGTCCAGACTCAAAGGTAGAGTCCATTTTAGCAAACGAAGCACCGAAAAGTATGACACGTGAAAATATAAAATTACAAAAATGCCCCTAGCTTAGTATAATCTATAGAGATGCAAAGTAAGATTCGAAAAAGCTTAAAATGATTATCTTCGACACACCGAACCTAACGGTGATGTCCTTTTAAGAAAAATAAGATCCGGTAACAAATCAAGAAGTGACAAATACGTCCTTAAAACTAAAAGAAGCTACTAGAAGAGTATAGAAGAAATTAAAAGACATATGTTAATGTTTTAAAGATCGCCTAGGCTCAAAAATGATGTCTGCATAAGCAAACGATAAGCCGAATGAAATGAGGCATAAAAGACAAAATTACTAAAATACCCTTAAATGGAGAATAAGCTTCAGATGGGACCCAGGGGAGAGTATGGGATATACCTTAGGGTTTAGTGGGCCGTTGAATCAAAAAATAAAATCGGTCAAGGGTAGTAACATCAAAGAAATAGTGATTAAATGGAATTTTATGTTTGTTCAGATATTGAGTTCAATTTAATATGTGAACTAGGACTAACAACCAGGGGGATAAGGATAAGACAAGTGCCAATACAAGTAAAGTAAGCAAGTGAAGGAAAGACTATGGACTCTAGACCACAAGTGAATAATCCTGGACTTTGAAGTTGAGGTTTTAACCCTATGACTCCGAAGTGTTTTAAATTCAATTCTTGTATTTTTGTGACTCGTGTTTCAAATATGCTAATTGTTTCATTTTCAATTTTCAAATACTATCATGAACTGCAAAGGTACTTGTTTTAAATGCCAACTGTTTATAAAGTTCTTACTTCAACATGTCTATTTTAACTTCAGAGTTGTGATAAATGTCTTCTTCGAAAGTGGGTATTTTATTCCAGCCATGTTTTGAATACTCTTGAAAGTTATGTTTAAAATGCTCTTGAAAAGTATCTATTTGACAAAAACAAACTAGGTTTTAAATGCCTCTGTTTGCGAACCGATAATGCAAGATAATTGTGTATAAACATTACAAGCTAGTGAGACCCTATGGGACTCACATATGAGAAAATGCCCAATAGAAGGTTTATCCCCCAAGCATAAGATATCTCCACGAGAAGTTAGGCTTGGAGTTTGGTTTGAAATGGATTCCACCCTAACAAAAGTGAAAAGATGTTACGTTCAGAAATGGTAGAATGTTTATCCCTCATTACTCTAAACGTGATTTATATGTTATGATTTCATGATCAAAGGATTTATGTTTTCAATTATTATAAAAATTGAATCCTCGTATTTTGTTTCGTGAAATAAATGCCTAGCCTGAATTCCTTATGCTAACTATTTGAAAATTCCTATATTCGGCATTTGATGAACTAAATGCCTAGCCTGAATGCCTTGAATGCTTCATGCTATCAATTTAAAGATTCTTGTATTTTGTATCGTGAAATAAATGCCCAACCTGAATGCTTTGAATGCCTTTGTGGGTGCCAGCACTGGTAAAAAGAGGGAAAAAATAAATGTGTCATCCATTTTCTTATGGGTTTAGAGGAATCCCAATTGTCTCCTTCCCTTAAGGTGGGAAGGAACGCCTCTTACGGAAGATAAAGAGATTGAGGAGTCACCAATTTATTTTTTAGGCAAGAAACAAGCAAAGCCATTATAACAGAATATAATTAAAAGAAAACTGAAAAGGAATGAAATAATCAAAATTACATCGCCTTATCTCCTAATTACATTCTAAATATCCCATGACATTGATCAAATAAGTAAAGCACTGAAATAAAGCGAAAACCAAAGAAAATATGGATCTGGGGGCTAAAGTACGGCGTAGGAAGATGTTAGGCACCTACCTTGCCGATCCGAATGGATCAGCCTCGAATATTCACTTGCAAGGCTATTTTGTCATAAGAAAACTAAAGAGAGAGAGGTGAATCCAGAAGAAATAAATAATAAAGAATCTGACATGAATAAATAAAATAAAACAAAAAAGACATAAAGAAGATCTAACTCGGGCCCGAAGACTTCCTACTTATTCGTTCAAAAAATGGAATCAAAGTCACGTAGTTCTCTAGTTTACCCCCTTTTATCAAGAATGATAAAAGAGATGAGATCAACTGGATCTAAACAAAATTGTTAAGGGTTTGGGAGCGTACCTTATTTAGTTGTGGTAGTTAGGCAGCACTCCAGTTAGGAAAGTCTGAATCAGAGACTTTAATTGGGCAAATCTCTAGCTCGTTCTTCGGTTTGAAAAGCGTTGCTTCAACTTGCTTTATGAAGTGAGGTTGTCACTTTGGCCAAGCTTTGGCCTCGAGAGAGGGAAAGCTCTTGTAGAGAGAATTTGGAATTAAATTAATAGCGTGAGGCTATGGAAATCGTGTCTTTCCTTCCATGTGTCCCTAAAATTGATGGCCTAGGGGCCGTATTTATAGGAAAATATAGAGATTTGATCCAAGGGTCTAAGATGAAAACCTAAATGGAGGGCTAAGATGATATCTTGAATGATAATTATTTAATTAAATAAATAAAAAATTAAATAAGAATGATTATCCTAACTAAATGAATTAATAAATAATTATGACAATGCATGAACTAATAGAATTGGTGTCTACATGCAAGAGCCAATGAGATAAAAGAGAAATAGAATTTAATTGAAAAATAAACTCTAAAATGAAAACGTCTAGGTTTATTGTATTTCCATTTAAGGAAATATCAAGCAACCAAATTTATGGAAACTCTAAAAGTGGAAAGTCCTAATTAAGCCTAAATAGACTACTATCATTCAAGATTACCAAATTGCTCCCAATTCGATAGAGAGTCTCTAGATTGCCACAAGACATGTGAAAAGACCAAATTAACCTAATTCATCACCTAAGGGCTAAAATTAACAAAATACCCTCATGTGGGTAAAATGATATAAAAATTATAAAAATGCTCCTCAAGTGACTAGGAAGTCCTACTAAGGGTAGGATTGTGCCAAAATTACCAAAATGCCCTTAGTGGGCAAAAAGGTACCAAAATTATCGAAATGCCCTTCGATGGGCAAAAGAGTCCTAACAGAAGTGGGACTTTCTCGAAAAAAGTCTTATTTGGAGTAGGACTCTCGAAAAGAGTCCTAATGGGAGTGAGACTTTATCGAAAAGAGTCTTACTTGGACTAGGACTCTATTAGGAAAGTCCTAACGAGAATAGGACTCTATCAGAAGGAATCCTAATGGAATTGGAACTCTAGGAGGAGAGTCCCAGTGGAAATACGACTCTGTCAAGAAGAGTCCTAATGGAAATAGGACTCTATCAGGAAGAGTCCTACTCGAAGTAGGTTTCTTGGCATAATTATCGAATTTTTACTACTTAATTAAGGGTCACAAATTGAGGTGTCTACAAAAACCCCCTCATTGATGGAACTTGCAAGCAAGTAAACATCAAAGCAAGAAAAAAGAGATGACCATTTTGACCTTGATTTGTGGTTTTTTTTTTACGTGGTCGAACTCATTCCTTTATGAGATTCCTACGTATCACTCTCAGGCGAATCAGACCATTCGTAGTTCATGACTAGCAGAAATGAGTGTTGTCCTTACCAGATTTCTCTAAATAAACTTATCTCGATAGGATTTTTGTGAGGTTACGCCCTAAAAAATGACTTATCGAAGTCTTACTTGATAAGAAATGCGATCCTAACAAGTCTTTCATCAGATTATGTTCTCATGATATGGTGTGACGTCCTTGGGCATTTTACCTAAAAGGTAATTTCATCCTAGTATGTTATCAAGGGAGAATACGATAGATAACTTACGCAAAAGGAACGTTATCCCAACAGGATGATAAAATGTGATGCGATAGATAACTTACTTGAAAGGAATGTTATCCTAACAGGATGGTTGTGCGATAGACGGCTTACCTTAAATGAATGCTATCCTAATAGGATGATAAAATGCGTCATCGGATGACTTACTTGAACGGAATGCTATCCTATCAAGATAATGAATTTGCATCCTCAAATGACTTTCTTAAAAGGAATGTTATCCTAATAGGCTGATAAAATACATCCTCGCATGACTTTCCTGAAAGGAATGCTATCCTAATAAGATAAACTTGCATCCTCAGACAACTTTCGTAAAAGGAATGCTATCCAAATAGGCTGATGAAATGCGTCATCAGACGACTTTCCTGAAAGGAATGCTATCCTAACAAGATAATGAATTTGCGTCCTCAAACAAATTTTTTAGAAGGAATGCTATCCTAATAGGCTGATAAAATGCGTCCTCAAACAACGTTTCTAAAAGGAATGCTATCCTAACAAGATGACAATGCGATAGATGGCTTACCCGAGAGAAATGCTATCCTAACAGGATGGTGATGCGATGGACGACTTATTTGAAATGAATGCTATCATAACAAGATGGTGATACGATGGATGGCTTACCTGAAATGAATGTTGTCATAACAGGATACTTTCTAAAAGGAATGCAATCCTAATAGAATTTTCTTAAGATTATGTCCTTAACGGAAGGATTGCCAAAATGGATTATGTCCTTAGACATTTGCCGAGATGGAGTACGTCCTCAGACATTTTTTGAGATAGATTATGTCCTCAGACATTTTGTTGAGATTAAAGATTCCATAGGGAATGACAGGACATTTTTTTATCGAGGAGATGAATTTCCTTGAGAAAATGATGATGGTTCGGACTTCTTTGGGGAATGGACTAAGTTGACTCAGTGATTTTGATTTGTTTGAGCAATCGAGACTCGCTCAGAAAACGTGGCCCGGATCTTGAGGGACCATTAAAGGAAATGCTACTCACACGATCTTTTGAAAGAAACCATGAGTTACTTGATGGTGGTTTCGGATTAGTGAGCCTATGCTACTAAATGACAAGTTGGTCAACATTGACCAATTTTGGCAAATTACCGATTTGTCCTTCGATGCTTTATGTCGAATCACGGTGGAGTTCTTAGACATATTTTGGCAAAAGGCTTGATTTTGATAAATAATGGATTAAAATGGGCCTAGATTTGCGTAAATGGCCAAAGCCCAAAAATTGGCCTACCCAGCCCCTGTGTGCCAATCGGCACACAGAGAGGGGGGTTTCCACCCTCTGTGTGTCGATCAGCTACTCGTGAGTGTCGATCGGCACTCGGGTGCCTGGCCAGATTGCTTTAAAAATGTTGCGACTTTTGATTTTCTTATTGGGTTCTTAAGCACTCTCCTACCCCTTTTATGACCATTTTTTGCAGAGTTGTGAAGGAGGTTAGATTGAAGTATTTGGAACTTGTTTTGACCTTTCAAAAGATCAAAAAACTTGATTTTCAACAACAAATCCAAAAAATTCAAGAGAAAATGTCAAGTGAAGGCCTTGGTGACTCGGACCAAGTGTTCGACATTGATTGTGATTTACAAATGTCAGGACTGATACACGGCACAATCTTTCGATATAAACCAGCCCCAGGCTTTCGAAACAACACAAGCTTGCTCTAAGAGGTGGCACATTATTTGTCACAACGGTACCGTAATGGCCAAGTATGGATTTTCTTAAGTTTTCTTTTGATTATTTAGAGATTTTTGAGTTGATTCTTGATGCAACTGGTTTTTTTTTTCATGTTTTGAAAATATTTTGCATGAAAATCTGATTGCATTCATGCAAGGGCACTTCACCCACGTTGTCACGACCCGAAACCCACCCTGCGCGGATCTCGAGTCGCGACCGCCGCCCCAAGACCCGAAGACCTCGAGACAAGGCTCGCATAGGCAGCAGTATCGAATAGATGTGCTTCATGTGGTTGTGGAAGCGTGAAAAACTTTTTCTTTTCTTTTCTCATTTTAAAATTTGCACATCCGTCCGATACTGCCGCTACTCACAATGGTACACATGATTATACATTTAGAACATAACTAAAAACTTAAAAGACTTCATAATTACAATCTTAATTCAGCTGCCCCGTGGGGCTTAATACATATCCTTAAATTGTCTGTTAATACAAAACGTACTAATAGAGTTCATGTGATTTTCCCAAAAGAACTACTTAAGCAAGTCTTCCCAAAAAGCTAGATTCATCCTCATCGTCTTCAAAAATCAATCTGCCATTAGTCACCTGAAAGGGGGCGGATAAAAATTCGGGTAAGCTAATCTAAGCTTGTGAGTAATTCCTGCATTTGTCATGGGATTTTCAACTGGTAGTGGTTTAGCACATGAGAGTTTATAAAATACTCACTATCAATTGCTCGTACATTTTAGAACACAGAGTATATGCATTCTTAAAACAGATAGCTTTGAAACATTTAAAGTATTCAAGCTAAATACACATTTCTTCAAATAGAGCATATGCAATTTAAAAGCATATAAACACGTATGATAAAATGGGGGCGAAAACCTGCTTCCATTTTCATAAACATTTGTCATCTTTTCTCTTTGATTAGGTGGAATCTGTTTCGAACCAGACTCCCATTTTACTGTCAATGCTGTCAATGATATTTGCTTGGGGGATTAGATCCTACTACCGGGCATGTACTGTTGAATCCCAAAGGATTTCAACCATCATAGGGGGTGGTACTTAGTACCGTTTATCTTATAAAACATTTATCACATAGTTACTTCAATAGAGGCTTTTCATGAATATTGAAGACATGAAATATACAATTTCTGCGATAGGGCTTCAATACTTGAAATAATCAAATTCAGAACATTTAAAAGAAATTTGCATTTACAACCGGACATGCTAAATATTTCCAAGAAAAAAATTGGATATAAAACTGATATACCACAAACAGACACACCAATCACTTTGAGACACGTGTGCCCACTGAGTTAACAAATCTCGATCCTACAGAGCTGACAATTTCGATCATACAGAACAACCACAAGCCTTCAGGGTATTCTCATATATGTCTATCATACAGAGCAGCCACAAGCCTTCAGGGCATTCTTATTTATATATCATTCAGAGCCGATAAACTCGGTCATACAGTGCAGATGAAGCCTTCAAAACATTCTCATGTATACATCTTCCAGACCTCCCGTTCTGGACAATATTTATTCAACACTTCATATGGATCCAACCTTATGGTTTCCTTAACAACTGTCAAGCGGGGAATAAGGAAACGGTCTTCAATGCGGAAACTACTATTTATGGTTATCTCCATCTATGACTCAATGCTCTAGAAGGTAACTGCAATCTCCGATGATCATATCCCTATATTCATGGCATCGAATCCTAATCAACTTAGGAAAGCCACGGCTTATATATTAAACCCTAGAGGTACGCTTTTACTTTCATGCTCATTCTTTGGCTTTCAATACAGTCTTTCAATTCTCTTACTTACTTAAGCATCGGAGCGGCTACCGCCGGAGCCAATCCGGTGGTCCTCTGATCATCTCTCTGAGTATTCTACAGGTCACGGAGCCCACACGTGTTGTGAGTCAAAAAGTGCAGCATCAGTTTGGCACCGTCTGTGGGAACGACTAATCTCCAAGTGCTCTATTCATAAACTCATCTTTTTCCCCACCGGAAAACCATGGTACCAAATCTCCAACCACGACAGAATGCTCAGAATGCGCAAAACGCTTAGCGTCAGCCGCCTGCTACTCGCACAAAGGGACAAGCGGCCAACCCTATGCGACAAGAAATCGAAGCAATAAAACGACACAATGAACTGGTGCAGGAGCAATTGCTGGCCATCACTAGAACGCTGGCAACGCTCACGCAGAACCAAGCGGCGGCTTCTCTTAGCCCGCCGGTCAACTTCGTTGCGGGAACGCAACCTCCTGTTGCCACGGAGGACGAAGAACTTCATGGGCAGGCCCCAACCAACCTGCCTGGGCACCCCTCAGGTGTTGCTCGCGTTGGTCGAGATCCACAGCCATCAACAGTTCCTGGCTGGGGAACATCCGCTTTCGTTCCCGACGTGTATTACCGAAGCACTACTCGAGCCCCAACTCCTAGGGTTTCGGGAGCACCGCCGGCACTGCAAGAACCTTATCATGCAGCACCAGTCCCTCCGGTTCAGATTCCTCCTCCGTCCGAAGGGCGTACTCTACCCTACTACCCTGAAGCCGAGGCTGTCAAACAGGGTTCACAAGATGTCAGACTCAGAGACCCGCGAAGGGTAGAGGAAATTGCCGAGTCTATAGACCGGACAATCGGATTGAGAGGACCTCAGAACCCTCCAGAGCAGAAGGAACTGGCCAGGCTGCTCGGAAGACTGGCCACTCCGTTCACTCACGCTATCATGTCAGAAGAGAGGCCCAAAAAGTTCATGGTGCCCAAGTTCACTCTCTACGACGGATCTAGAGATCCAGGAGATCACCTTTCTCATTATCAGCATACAATGGCCCTTCGCGGAGCTTCGGATGCTTTCATGTGCCGGACGTTCATCACCAGCTTAAAGGGAACTGCTCTGAAGTGGTTCCAAAACCTCCCTCCGAACTCCGTTACCAGCTTCTACGAGCTCGGTAGGCAGTTCTTGGACAGGTTTATGACCAGCAGGAGGCTCAGAAGGGGGCCAGAATTCCTGCTGAACGTTAAGCAGACCAGAGAGGAATCCCTCCGAGTCTACATAGCACGCTTCAACACCGAACTCACTGAGATCACGGATTGCAGCCCGAAATTCCTTGTAGCAGCCCTTACAGCCGGGCTTGCCCAAGGTGGGTTCAGAGATTCCTTGACAAAGAGCCCTCCAGCCAATATGGCGGCATTGATGGATCGGGCCAGAAAATACATCAACCTGGAAGAGGCCAACCGCTCAGCCCAGAAGGGCAAGGATCAGACCCAAAGGGATAATCCGAAGTGGGAGGATCACAAGAAGGAGGATCACAGAAGAGATTCCAACAAAAAGAGGGCCAGGAGCCCAGAGAAGAGAACAGCTCCTAGAGCTGTGTACAACTCCGCACCAAGGGAGTTCAACAACTTCACTCCTCTGAACACCACTCCGAACCAGGTACTCCGGCAGATCAGAGATCGGCAGAACCTGAGGTGCCCGGAGCCAATCAAAAGAGATCCCAGCCTGTGGGACCAAAGTAAGTATTGTAATTTCCATAAAGATCATGGACATACAACTAACTCTTGCAGGACCCTCCGATATGAGATAGAGCAGCTCATAAAGAAGGGACGTCTTCGGGAGTTCGTCAAGCAGGACGGAAGACAGAACCCCCAAGAGGACAAGCCTCAGCAGCGGCCAGATCAGAGGCCCGAACAGAGGCAGGAGCAGAGGGAAGGACGAAACGAGCCTCAGAGGTCGAACAATCACGTCATCTACGTCCTCCATGCTGACTCCCCTGTTACAGGAATGTCCAACAGGGCAAGAAAGAGATATGCTCGGGAGGCCAGAACCGCCCCGAACGTCTTGCAGATCTCCAACGTCGAAAAGAGGCTCAAGCCAGGGCTGGAGATCCAGTTCACCGAGCAAGATCTAGCAGGGGTACACTGCCCTCACAGTGATGCCCTTGTTATTACCCTCAGAATCGCTAACTTCGAGACCAGAAGAGTCCTGGTCGACACTGGCAGCTCAGTCAACATTCTGTTCTATGACCCGCTTAAACAGATGGGCATAGACCAGGACAACGTCAAGCCCACCACTGCCGTGATGGCAGCTTTTGATGGCAACCTCAGCACCCCACTGGGGAGAGTTGACCTTCCTACCACTGTAGGAGAAGGTGAAGGGCAGAAGACCACCATCTCGGAATACATGGTGCTGAACATGAAGTCTCCCTACAACGTCATAATCGGGAGACCCTGGTTGCATCAGATAGGGGCAGTCACTTCAACCCTCCATCAGTGTCTGAAATACGTCCACAACCAGAGCGTACACTCGGTCCGAGGGTGTCAGCCAACCTCCCGAGAGTGTCACGCTATTGCCCTCAAGGGGAAAGCCCTGAAATAGCAATTACAGTACACTCGGGACTATGCAGATCCGGTTTTCACTCACACTCCCGAGGTGGAAGATTGCCCATCCAGCGTTGAAGAACCCCTAAGCCCAAGGGGACGTGACAGCCGAGCCAAACCTGTTGGCGAGCCCATTAAAATACTGGTCAGTTCAGAAGCAGAGGGGCGTTACTTGTACATCGGCCCAGATCTTACACACACCGAGCAAGAAAAGATAGTCAGGTTTCTAAAAAACAACCTCTCTATCTTTGCTTGGGAGACCAGGGACATGGAGGGAATAGATCCTAATCTAATAGCTCACAAACTGATGGTAGATCCGGATCACCCCCCAGTCAGACAGAAGAGGAGGCGGATTGCTCCTGATCGGCATCGGATTATAAACGAAGAAGTCCAGAGGCTGCTGGACGCCAGGATGGTACGGGAAGTTTTCTATCCCGAGTGGCTAGCCAACACCGTACTTGTTAAGAAGAAGAACGGCAAGTGGAGAGTCTGTGTTGACTATACAGACCTCAACAAAGCGTGCCCCAAGGACAGCTTTCCACTGCCGAGAATGGACCAACTAGTTGACGCCACTGCGGGGCATGAACTTATGAGTTTCATGGATGCATACTCTGGATACAACCAGATCCAGATGTACCCTCCAGATCAAGAGAAGACTGCCTTCATAACTGAAAGAGGACTCTACTGCTACAGAGTGATGCCTTTCGGTTTGAAGAATGCTGGAGCCACTTATCAGCGGTTGGTGAACAAGATGTTCAGCCCACTGCTCAGCAGCACCATGGTGGTATACATCGACGACATGCTGGTAAAGAGCCTTCAGAAAGGCTGCCACCTCCAGCACTTGGCCCAGACCTTCGATATCCTCAGACAACACAGGATGAAGCTCAACCCCTCAAAATGTACCTTCGGAGTTACGAAGGGAAAATTCTTGGGTTACATCGTCTCTCAAAGAGGTATCGAAGCAGATCCCACTCAGATCCAAGCCCTGATTGGACTGAAGTCACCAAAAACCAGAAAGGAGATTCAGGGACTAAATGGCAGAATTGCCGCACTGAGCAGGTTTATATCCAAATCCACCGATCGATGCTTACCTTTCTTCAAAGCTCTGAAGGGCAGCAAGACTTTGCAGTGGACAGAAGAATGCGAGAAGTCCTTTCAAGAACTAAAGGAGTATCTAGCCTCTCCAGAGCTCCTGTCAAAACTAGTACAAGGAGAAAAGCTGCTCCTGTACCTTGCAGTCTCCGAGAACGCGGTCAGCTCCGCACTGATCAGACAGGACAGAGGAGTACAGAGGCCTATATTCTACGTCAGTAGGGCACTACTTGACACGGAGAAAAGATACCCAGAAGTAGAGAAGCTGGCCTATGCCTTGGTCATATCAGCTCGGAAGCTTCGACCTTATTTCCAGGCCCATCCAATCGAGATCCCAACTGCCTATCCTCTGAAGTCAATACTGAGGAAACCTGAGGTATCGGGAAGATTGGTCAAGTGGTCTGTGGAGCTAGGGGAGTTCGACATATCATATGTACCCCGAAACTCCATCAAAGGGCAGGCCTTAGCTGATTTCGTAGCTGAGTTCACCCCGGCACTCCAGAACAAAGCACAAATCACCGTAACTTCGGGAACCTGGCGGCTGTACATTGATGGGTCGTCAACCGATCAAGGATCAAGGGTAGGCCTGGTGCTACAGTCCCCTGATGGGCTCACATCAGAAAAAGCAGTCAGCCTGGGATTCAGAGCTTCTAATAATGAAGCCGAATATGAAGCCCTAATCTTAGGAATGAAACTTGCCTTGGAATGCGAGGCTCAGAACCTCGATGTCTTCTCTGACTCCCAACTGGTAGTAAGCCAGGTCTTGGGAGAATTTGCCATTAAAGATGACAGGATGCTTCGGTATTCCGAACTGGTGAGCCATTTGAAGAATTCCTTCCAGACGTTTACCATCCAGAAAATTGAGAGAAACCAGAATTGCAGAGCAGATGCTCTGGCTAACATGGCCTCCCGCCTCAAATCTGAAGCAGATTCCACAATTAAAATCTCTTTTCAGCCAGGATCCAGCATTGAGGAAGCACAAGTTGCTCAAATTGACGAACAGCCCCAGAACTGGATGACCCCAATCCTCTAGTATCTAAGGTCCGGTCTCCTCCCAGAGGACAAAAACAAAGCCAGGAGAATCCGAATCAGAGCGGCTCGGTGCCTGATCCTGAACAACAAGCTTTACAGAAGGTCGTATTCTCAACCTCTGCTAAAATGCTTAGCCCCAGACGAATCACAGTATGTCTTGGCTGAAATACATGAGGGAATCTGCGGGAATCATAATGGGGGCAGAACTATAGCCCACCGAGCTCTATCGCAGGGCTACTACTGGCCCGGCATGTTGAAACAGGCTAAAGAATATGTTCGGAAGTGCGACAAATGCCAGAGATTTGCCCCGTACCAACATCAGCCTCAGCACGAGCTTATCCCGATTCCCAGTCCTTGGCCCTTTGCTCAATGGGGAATGGACATTGTGGGCCCATTACCACGAGCACCTCTAAACAGGAAGTATCTCTTGGTGGCCATCGACTACTTCTCTAAATGGGCCGAAGCCGAGCCTTTAACGCATATCACAGAAAAGGAAGTCGAAAGCTTCACCTGGAAGAACATTGTGTGCAGGTTTGGCATACCACGTGTAATTATCTCGGACAATGGGACACAATTCACTGGTAAAGGCTTCAAGGCATTCTACGAAAATCTCAACATCAGGCAGCACTTTGCCTCTCCAGGCCATCCGCAAGCAAACGGGCAAGCAGAGGTCACCAACCGAACAATCCTTGACGGGTTAAAGAAGAGGTTGGAATAGGCCAAAGGAAAATGGGCAGAAGAACTCCTTGGAGTCCTTTGGGCCTATAGAACAACCAGAAGAACTGCCACCTCTGAAACTCCCTTCTCACTAGCCTATGGAACAGAAGCGGTAATTCCGGTTGAGATCGGTATGCCAACTCTGAGGACTGAGGCCTTTGAGCAAGAATCTAATGATCAGCAGCTGATGGAAAACTTGGATTTGCTCGAAGAGAAAAGGGATCAAGCCAGCATCAGGATGGAAGCTTATCAACAAAGAATGGTCAACAAATCCAAGGTAGGACTTAAGACAGTCAGCTTTCAAGTCGGAGACTTCATCTTAAGAAGAGTCTTTCAGAACACCAAGGATCCCACCATGGGGAAGTTGTCACCAAACTGGGAAGGCCCCTACAAAGTGACAAAGGTCGTTCGACCTACCACTTACTGGCTTGAAGACATGACTGGGAAGCCTGTTCCTAGGCCATAGAACGTAGAACACTTGCGGAAGTATTATCAATGAAGATTTTTTTTCTTTTACTTCCATAAACTGTTCATCTATTAATGCACAGGCCTCTAGAGCCTGGTCCATCTATTAATGCACAAGTCTTATGACTTGGTCCATCTATTAATGCACAGGCCTCCAGAGCCTGGTCCAAAATGTACGAGTTTTCACTTGGTCCATCTATCAATGCACAGGCCTCCAGAGCCTGGTCCATCTATTAATGCACAAGTCTTATGACTTGGTCCATCTATTAATGCACGGGCCTCCAAAGCCTGGTCCAAAATGCACGAGTTTTCACTCGGTCCATCTATCAATGCACAGGCCTCCAGAGCCTGGTCCATCTATTAATGCACAAGTCTTATGACTTGGTCCATCTATTAATGCATAGGTCTCCAGAGCCTGGTCCATAATGTACGAGTTTTCACTCGGTCCATTTATTAATGCACAAGTCTTATGACTTGGTCCATCTATTAATGCACAGGCCTCCAGAGCCTGGTCCATAATGTACGAGTTTTCACTCGGTCCATCTATTAATGCACAGGCCTCCAGGGCCTGGTCCATAATGTACGAGTTTTCACTCGGTCCATCTACTAATGCACAGGCCTCCAGAGCCTGGTCCATAATGTACGAGTTTTTACTCGGTCCATTTATTAATGTACAAGTCTTAGGACTTGGTCCATAAATGCACAAGTCTCAGTACTTGGTCCGTCTATAATACACAGGCCTTCAGAGCCTGGTCCATGATATACAGATCTTAAATACTTGGTTCATACGCAGGCCTACAGAGCCTGGATTACTCTTATACACAGGCCTTCCGAGCATGGTCCGTCTTCAATTTACAGATTCTATGATTCAGCTCATCCATAGACAGAAGTTCCGAGTATCTACAAACTAAAGTTTCCCAGATCGGAACACCTCGGATCTGATACTTATATTATTTGGCTTATCTGTCAAACGAACAACAAGTACTATGGTTCCAACCAGGGGTAAAGTACTTCGATTCAGGCATTTTTCTAAGTTTCTTTGATTTATTTTCAGAACAATCAGAAATGCACGAGAAAGTGTTTAAGCTACAAAAGAGCACATTCACAGAAAACATCAGATCTGAGAAGAAGAAATCTAATTTTATTGATAATTCAGAAGATTTACATCAGTACAAAGACACCACTACAGAAGCTATTACAGAAGCTATTACAGAAGCTACGCTTAGCAACATAACGGCTCTTCTCCTGGGATGATAAAGGGGCACAGGAGCCAAACTTCCATTACCGCCGCTGTCGGCTCCATTTGAGAGGAAGGAGCCCTGAACCCCAGTCTGCATCAAGAAGTGCCCAGGCCATTTCATCATCACTATCACTGGTCTCATGACCAACAGACGATGAGGGCTCTGGGCCTCAGGAGACTTTTCATTCTCCACCTTTGTAATCGGCATAACGCCCTAGCCAATTGAAGCAAGGGTCTCTGCCAAGTCACAAAGGGGAGGAGGCGGCCCCCATTCATCTCCCTCAGAGCAGTTGTCACACCCCAGCAGATTGAAGCAAGGGTCCCTGCCAAGTCACAAGGGGGAGGAGGCAACCCACCTTCAATCTTCTTCTTCACACCGTCTGTTTCACCCCAGCCACTTGGAGCGAGGGTCTCTAACAGGGCGTGAGGAAGAGGAGGCAACTCGCCTTCATCTTCATCACCAACGCTCCAGGCCTCGGTTGAATCAAGGAGGGGCCACAACCAATCGAAGAAATCTCGACCGGATGCCAAAGGAAACAAGAAGACTTGTGCCTCCTTCGAACCTTCCTTGGAGACTGAAAATAAGGGAAGTTTAACTCTCAGCCACAGTTTAATTATTCCTAACTCAGGCAAGGAATCATCCATCATCTCCGGACAAGTGGGAAAACTCCGGCAGCATATAAAAATCTCTCTTACAATCAATTCGGGGAGCAAAAGGGTTGAGCGCAACCGTATGCCCTCGTTCCCATATATATAGACACTGGAAGACCAAAGGCCACCCAGTTGAACCGTCACAACGGTTAAGCGAAGTGCTAGCTTCGAAATCCCAAACGACGGGGGTGTAATAAATGAAGTATTAAACCACCCTATTGGGAGAAGCAAAAGGCAGAGCCACACACGTAATATACAGGCTTTTAATCTTTTCCACGTATATGACGTGACGGTTTCTCTAGGTTATTAACACGCAAGGGCCACGTATACAACAAAGGTCCATCAACTATGATATTTCTTGGTTCTTGTCTTAACAGGTCTAGAGGCAAAAGTTCTGATCAACCAAACTACAATCACAGAGTATCCACTTATTATTAAGTCTCCGAATTCAGAATGGACAGCTTTGAAATGCTTCAAAAAAAAGAAGTCTTCAATTACTGACCTATAGCAAGTAAAGAAGCTCGGAACACAGCTACCTATAGAGAAAAATCTGATCTGGTATACACTAAACTCCAGAGCAGTGCTACTTGCAACGATTACCACCATCAACTACATATTAAGGCACTACAGAGCCATGCACAAATACCACAGAGCAATATAACTAAGGAAACGAGCATTAACCAAAAGATTGTTCCATTAACAAATGTATGTTTCAAATACATTGAAAGATAACAAAATATACATCCTAAGCCTGATCAGCAGGGACAGGATCAGCGGCCGGAGAAGGTCCGGCAGGAGCAGTATCAACCACCTCAGCCGGTACGACCACTTCCGTGGGATCGGCAGGGAGGACATCAGCCACTTCATCCTGGATAACCTCTGAAGGTTCAGATCCGGGCGGCACAATTGAGGAGACATCAAGGTCAGGAAACTTGGCGAGAAGCCGGGAGCGGAAGTTGTTAAACCCAAACGTAATCAAGTGATGGGTCATCCCTTCTAGTCTCGACTTCATCTCCTCCTCATTGTCCACCAATGCCTGCTCCACAGCATCATCGATCTGTTTACGATGCTGATACCGCATGCCGTTCATCTCCATTTGCAACCTCCTTGCCCGCTTAACGGCAAGGTTCTTCTCCGATTCCATCACGATCAAGGAGTTCTGACACTCCTTCAGTTTCTCTGCGGAGTGTTGTGCCTCCGACCGAGCAGTGCCAAGCTGAAGCCCCAGGTCGTCCGGATTGGCCCTGAGTTGGTCAAGCTCCTCCGCAGATGGAGAAACCTCCACCAAAGCAGAAAGGGTATGCAGGGTCTGCATAATACAAAGAAAACAATTCAACACCAGTATAAACGCTTAAAGGAAAGAAAAATAAGGGCCTGACGAGCTCACCTTAACCTGAAGAGTGGTTAAATCAGCAAGAAGCTTCTCCGACTTCTGGGGCCTAAGTTTAACTGAGCCTTTAGCCCAGAAGTCCCTCAGAATCTTCTTGGCCCCCTGATCAGCAACATCAGGAGCCACCGACGATGATGCCCCCTTACCCGCTCGACGAGACGGGACTGGGGGAACCACCGAAATGGGGACAGGAGTCTCTTCCTCCTCCTCAGCAGGCTCGGGAGAGGACAGAACCAACCTCCGCTTCTTTTAGACAGGAGGAACCACTGGAGAGGATGCCTCCCCCGTCGCCACGGATGGTATTGGCCCGCTCTCCCATTGAGCCATCACATTATCAGCAATCTCCTCAACACTACCCCTGGCAGCCATTAATTTATCAGGGTTAACGATGGAAGAATGGTCCCTAATGTTGGGCTTCAAGAGCTTCTTATATTGCTCCTGAATCGAAGAAGAGAAGTCTGGTCTCTTCCACGCACTCTTGACTGCAAAACAAGCACAGAAATTGATCAGTTCAACAATTGGCAAACAAAACGGAATCAACATAGCCACGGAAAAGTTGAGCCTCACCCCTTGGCCCAGTGGTTCGAGGGAATATGGAAGGTTGACCCTCGAAGTTCTTGAATTCCCATCCTCCTTTAATAAAAAAGTACCACTTCTTCCAGGTCTTGTTGGAGGAGGGCACAGAAGTAAGGGGTCTGAACCCACTATCAAAAGACATATAAAAAAGACCCTCCGCCTTTTGAAGTTTTAGATCCATATTGCTACGGATCAAGTCAAGGGACACCTCGACATTATTCATATGCCCTAACACAATAAAGCTCAACAGATGTCTCCAACTGTTAAGGTTCAGGTCTGCGGGGCAAAGGTCAAACCAACAAAAGAATTGTTTTATTACATCAGGAAAGGGGAGTGTGAGACCCATTTCAAACAAGGCCAGATAGGCACAGATTTCCCCCTCTCTAACATCGCCCGGGCGATCCTGAGAATCTGGGACCCTGAAAGTAACATTTTTGGGAAGTTTGAACTTCGCCCATAACTCCTTCAACATACTTTCAGTAATTACACTCTCACCCTCCTCTCTATGACCAGATCGACCAGAAGTCTCACCAGCCCTATTCGGAGGCTCATCAAAAGCATCAACAATCCTAACCCCCGGACTAGAGGGAGGATCTACTAGCCTATTTTCGTCAACGTTCACTAATTGCATTTGAGGAACGGTCTCAGAAGGACTTCCCAAACCAGAGTGTGATTCTAAGCCAGACATGGCGAACAAGAAAAAGAAATGAAACAAATGAGAAGGAGTGTAGAAGGGGAGTAAAAGTCGAACCTGAGATCAATAAAGGATTATGAACACCGGGTATCCTCCAAACTTCAAGATATGTCAAATGGCGGTCTGGTACTGTAGAAGTAAATGCAGAAGAAAGGTATGAAAGGCCTTTTCCTCTCTTTATATACACATTCGAAATATGAGCCTTCCAAGACGAGCCGACACAATGGTTGAGAATAATGATGGATTCTCAAGTATCGGCTGCGCAATAAATGACGCGTTAAACCGACGTCTTGAGAGATGGGAAAGCAAAACGTATGACTCTTCACAAAACCCTCAACCCTAGTTAAAACCCTAGCTTTTAACAAGGGCTCGGGGGGGGAGTAGCTGATATACCACAAACAGACACACCAATCACTTTGAGACACGTGTGCCCACTGAGTTAACAAATCTCGATCCTACAGAGCTGACAATTTTGATCATACAGAACAGCCACAAGCCTTCAGGGTATTCTCATATATGTCTATCATACAGAGCAGCCACAAGCCTTCAGGGCATTCTTATTTATATATCATTCAGAGCCGATAAACTCGGTCATACAGTGCAGATGAAGCCTTCAAAACATTCTCATGTATACATCTTCCAGACCTCCCGTTTTGGACAATATTTATTCAACACTTCATATGGATCCAACCTTATGGTTTCCTTAACAACTGTCAAGCGGGGAATAAGGAAACGGTCTTCAATGAGGAAACTACTATTTATAGTTATCTCCATCTACGACTCAATGCTCCAGAAGGTAACTGCAATCTCCGATGATCATATCCCTATATTCATGGCCTCGAATCCTAATCAACTTAGGAAAGCCACGGCTTATATATTAAACCCTAGAGGTACGCTTTTACTTTCATGCTCATTCTTTGGCTTTCAATACAGTCTTTCAATTCTCTTACTTACTTAAGCGGAGCGGCTACCGCCGGAGCCAATCCGGTGGTCCTCTGATCATCTCTCTGAGTATTCTACAGGTCACGGAGCCCACACGTGTTGCGAGTCAAAAAGTGCAGCATCAAAAACATTTAACCAGCATGTCATATCAGAACAATTTAAAAACAGGAATCAAAAACTGAATTTGATATTCAAATGCTTCACATGATTGAACTTAAAACTTCTTCAAATATTTGGAGTTAAATCTCCATTTCAAACACAGGGTTACTCACCTCGGTCCTTTAAGGTTAGTGCTAAAAATGCGCTTTCCCACTTCCCCTGTAGTTCCTAAGAATAATTCATAAACAATCTCATCAATATCACATTGATCACAATATCACCTACTGATGCTTCTTATCTTATGCTTAGTTCGTATTAATCCTAACCAACTTCATAAATTTCTTATGTACTTAATTCAGCTCGTACTTTTAACCTATGACACATTTTAATGTGTTAGGAATTTAATTTATTTTTACTTTTAAAGCTATACTCTTCTGGTAGCTCCATTAACTTTAATTTAAATTTAATTACTTCACATGTTAACGTGGCGTGTCTTCTCACACCTCATTTTCTCGTACTTGCCTTAGTTTAGTACTTCGGTAATATTTCAGTTTATAGTCATCTGACAGATGCTATTCATCAAATTTTATGTCTCTTTATTTTAGACACTTCTTTTGGTGGAATGGACTCTACCATTGAGTCCGGAACGTCGAAGAAAGTCAATTTAGGCTTTCTTAGAATTAAATTCGACTCAGGACATGTTAGGGGCAATTTGGTAATTTATACCTTAACGTGTCTAAATTTTTCAGAGTCTCGTTTCGTGAAACGGACTCCACCATTAGATTCAGAATGTTCCAAATAGTCAAAATCTACTATTTATTTATTTTATTTGGACCTCGTTTGACTCATTTATAAGGCAGGGGTATTTTAGTCATTTTGACATTTTTACGGGTCTTTAAATTTTTTGGGACCTCATCTCATGTCGTGGACCTCACCAATGGACTTAGGAGGTCGGAGATAGTAGAAATACATATATAACTCATCTCATTTGGACACAGGGCCATTTTGGAGCATTTAATTTAATTAATTTGATTTAATTAAATTAAATTTATAAAGTATAGTATATATATATTTTGAGCGAAATAAGTTACAGGTCGAATAGGGTGGCACGCTGGCCAGCGTGCCACCTCCCTCCCAAAAGACACTGCGTTCGATTCCCAGTAGGTGCAATCGCACCTTTTTATTTTCTGATTTTATTTATTTATATTATATGTATATTTCGGCCCCATCATTAGACACACGCACATGCGTGGCCGAGTGGAAAGAAAGGGCACGTGGACACGTGAGGTCAGGGGTTCGAACCCCACTGACCGCTAATTTCCTTTCCTTTTTACAATTTAACACTGTTATACATACATACGCGAAACAGGCCCAAAACGACGTCGTCGTTCTTAATGCGGTGGCAGTCCCAGATGTCACCACGTGTCCGAGCCAACACGTCTAACTCGAAAGACGACGAGTCGACTCAGCGTCTTCTTCCCCGTTCAACCCCTACTGTTGCCCTAGATCCCGAAGCTAAAGAGCTTCAATTTCGAGCCATTTTACTCACCCAAACCCAACTGTTTTTAACCTAAATCACTTCTGGGACCTCATGTAAAGGTTCGACATTCGTTTAAGGGATCAAACTGGTCTCATTTGTTCAGTTAGAGGTTTGATAATCAAACTTGCACATCGGTCGTACATGCTCATTTTTGAGCCAAATCACATGGGGTTTGTTCCATTGTGTTTTATTTTCCATAAGGCTTCATATTTCATTCATAAAGATGAGTTTCACATTGAGTTTGAGGAGTTGGGTTTCAAACCCGAAACCTGCAACTCATTATTTGGAGGTCTTTTCTTATGGTGCTAGGTCGCAGTCATAGGTTTTTGGAAAGCTAAAAGGGTCTGGTTGAGGTCCCTATAGGTCAAATAGAGTTTGATCTCCATCAATTCAGACCTGCTTTAAATCGGTCATCAATGGTGGTTTAGTGTACGGTGGGGTGTTTCTGGTGTGTTCAGTGTCTATTCTTCATGTATTATTCATGTCTATTTACTGTAAACATCTTATATGCATGAAAATCACTAAAACAGTTCATTGGCATACATGTATTTTTAGAGAGAGAAATTATGGAATTTTTATGGATTTACCTCAAAGGTGGTATTCCTTCCTCATTCTTCTCATTTTTTTTCTCCCTCTAGCTTCTGTGTTCCTTTCAGAAACTTCTCTCTCTTTTCGTGTGATGGAATGGTGTTGGGGGCAAGTGTATAAAATTATGTGTATATATGCATATAATCCCATGCTTGATCATGGTACTTCCTGATTTCCCCACCAACTTGGTTAACTTGTGGCAGCTTCTTTTCTCAAATTTCTACTGTTTTGGGGGCAGGCCTTTAATGGCCGGTTGTGTGTGTGTGTTTGTTTTATTTTACATATATATATATATATATCCCACTCACATGATGCTCACACAACAACTCCTTTGGACACACACACACCTCAATACCCATTGAGTAATTGCATGCCTCTATATATAAATATATTCCTGTCTACGTATGTATATATACATATACATATTTATGTATTTAAATATATATATATATATGGTAAATATACTTTGTATATTATTATTATTGTTCTCATTATCTATATATATATATATATATATACTAACATTAATTTCTTATATCATAATAATTAATTACTTTAAAAATTAATTATTATTTTAAGTGTACACCCTTTATACTAATCCTTCGTACCCTCGTAATGCGTGCCCAATTCTTATACTCGTATCGATGATCGGCAGTTGACGTGAAAATAAAATTATCATCAAACCGACAAGTTGGTGATTGCAACGAAAGTGATGTACAGTCGTCCTGACTTTTCAGGACTATTACTTAAAAGTCCGTGCGTCGGGTTTGAAACTGACCTTGTTACTCAAGGCGTCGATTACTAATTTGACGCGACCGTTTAATAGTCCCTAACTCAGGTCGGGGTATTACACACGTGCTTTTGGAAGGTGCACACCATGTGCTTGTGAAAATGCCTTAATGGGCAGTTTTTTCTTTGCCTTGGATTTTTGCATTTGATGGATGCTTGTAGGGCATGCTTATGGCATTTGAAAGGATTTTCTAACATATTAACTTTGATTTCTTGCAGCTGGAATTGGAAATATGAGCTCAAGGCTCGATGACGAACATCAATGGTGGGTTGATTTGCCCCTCTTATGCTAAGGTTAAGTGAGGGCGATTGATATTGGGCCATTTTTAGATCAGACAGTCCACATTGACAATGACCGGAAGATTCTTTACCCTCTGGCGAAGAGATAGTAGAACACCACCAACACTTTTCACTTTCGGTTCGGGGAGGTAACATGGACTCCCTTCGACTTCTTAATGATCATAGGCCTTCGAGTTAGCCGTGATCGAATCCCTTGGGATTGTGAAATGCCCAGTCGGGGTGACGAGATTTCCCAGCTTCTAGGGTAGTGATCCACACTAGCTTCCGGTGGTGCGGTGCAAGTTAGGCATATCTTGGAGAACTTTCACTTCCGAGAGTGCCGTAACGCTTTTGAGGAGGATCAGTTGAATAGAGCCTTTATGCCTTTTGTTTTTGGTTGGACCCTCTTGGCCAATGCCAATGACACTATCCACCTTTAGTGCCTTCCTACGTTGAAGGATTTGGAGAACTTTGGGCCCTTCAACTAGGGAGACGCCGTGATGGCTGTTTTGTACCGCTGGATGTGTATACTATCCCAGGCGATCACCAAGGAACTTGGTGGTTTCAACATTGTTTGGGAGGTATGAATTTCTAAATTTCCTTACTTTATTTTTTGAGAAAATGTCATTTTGACTAACTTTCCTATTTTAAGTAGATTTGGGCCTACGAGGTCCTCCAATAGTTGCTCTACCCATTGGTGGAGGCAGAGGAGAACATGTTTCCCCGCATGTGGTGGTGACAGAAGGTGAATATGCGGACTCACTGAGGGCGAATGTAATGTAGAGATTCCAAGAGGCCCTGGACATACTCCAAGCAGACACAGTTAGTTCCTTTATTTGGAATTATTTTTTGCTAATATGTGATGCGAGAAACTAATGTTTTTCATTCATAATAGATCCGATAGAATCCTTGAAGGACGGTCCCATCCTTAATGGAGTAGAGTATTGGGATAGTGCGTCAGCACTTGATTTTGGAAGGCCCTTTTGAGAGGGTATATTACTTGGGTGAGAATGTGATTCGCCAAGTAGATACAACTGTGCAACTCTTTCCACCTATATCGCCCTTGGCCATTATGAGAGATTTGGACTTGTTTGACACCGACCCTGACTTTTTAGAGCTTTTTGAGGGGATGGCCATGCAACGGTTCTTCAACCTGTTCAGCCATATGATGAGTTATTTGGAGGAGCTGATGCCTCTTTTAATTGGGGGCCCGTCTCCCCCACTTAGGGCAAGGAGGCCAAGTGTGAGTGACAGGTCATTTCAGGAGGCCGCCACCACAGTAGCTAATGCAGGGTTGTCGACAGCTTTCTTGACTTTCAATGTATCGATAATGACTGATGACAGGAATTTTAGCTGGAAGAGTTATCCCAGCCAATTAAGTTTATCAAAGGACTGCGGGCTCCCAACCACTTAACTGGGGTAAGAGTTTTCTTTTTCCTAAATTTTCCATGGTCTTTCTTTTTTTGAATTGACATAAGATGTTGTTTGGAAATTCAACTAGCCCGAACCATCTATGAGGAGGCTTATGTCTACACCACGACTTTGAAGCATAAGGTTGCTTAAGTCACCGTGGAGTCGTGGCAGAAAGACACTTGCCGAACAGACTCTAACATTGTAAGGACATGATTGCTCTTTTTTGACTGTCCATATATTGACTGCATTTTGACATTGCATTTGAAACTCATAACTTTTCAAGTTGCTCGGGTTTCTCATCTTGAAGAGATGAATTGAGGACAGGGTCACCTCGGGAAAGGGATTCCTAGCAGGAGGTGAGGAGGAAAGCCCGAGAAGAAAAGTGAGGGTCAATCGAGTAGCTCCCGCACTCAACTAGCTCAACCTAGTAGAGTGTCGAGGCAAGTAGTGGAGAGCGGGAGTGAGGATACTAAGGAAAATGAGGCTCATCCCTGTCAGTCTCGATGACATGAAGGAGGATGGCGAGGGTGCTGTTAGATGAGATTTTTTCCTTTTTGGATGAACACTTTGTTTGAGGAACAATTTGTCCTTTTTCGATTTTCTTGTTTTTGATTATTTTTGTTTTATTTTGAAACAAATGAACGATCAATGCATGCACCTTTATTCATGAATGTGTGCAATATCATCAAAAATGAAATAGAAATTGGTATCTAACATGTTTCGGATTGACAAGACAGGCGGACAATAATAAAAACAGGCGAAATCAGGCAAAGTGGCCTAAATCCTCCCTGTGTGTTGATTGGCACATAAAGACGGGGGTTTCCTAGGCTTGTGTGCCAATTGGCACTCAGGGTGTGCCAATCAACAACGTGTCCTTCCCCAGGCAGTTTCGCATCCTGTTGCATGTTTTTTAAAAATTAGTCTCCTAAACTAACTTAAAAAGAAACTTGTGAGTTTTTTTTAGGATATATTGCAAACCCTAAACCTCCCAACTTATCTTATTCAGCCTCTTGATAGCTCTACTTCTGTGTTTTCTACCTCTCTACTTTGATGGCTTCTAGAATTATGGATATAACTATTTTTTACGAACAAATCCATACATGGTTGTATTGTTTCTCGGCCTCGGAGAAGATTAACTTAGGCGCATTGAAGCTAAATCTATTTTTTCTCTTGCCCAAGCTACTATAAACTAGCATCTGTTGTGGGCTTATGCTCGTTATTGGGATCTTGCTGATCATTATTTTTGCCTTCATCTAGAAGAAATATGCCCGACCTTTAAAGAGTTCTGTGCTCTTTTTACTGTCACGTATCAAAGTAAACTTATCGTTCCTTCTGTACAACGTGGTTATTTTTCTTCTCTGTCCTCTTTACTTGACTTGGATGTTGAGAAGGCAAAGGAATTGGTTTAAGGTGAATCATTCTCCCTACTTCCCATATTGAAAATTTTTATGAATCAAAAGGCTAGCCATACCAAGTTGTGTGCTTTTGCTCTGTGCATTATCCCAAGGTTCTTGATTGTCCAAGAGCCTGATCAGGTTGACGTCCACCTAATTGATGTTGTGACTGAACTGAACAGAGGCAACAATATGATGGTATTGTTCTTGCTGAAACTTTGAACGACTTGGACTTGGTCCATGACGGCTCAAATGTTTTTAGAGGTAACCCTTTGCTATTGACGATGTGGTTGTATGATAAGCTGAAGCTCTTGACACCTTCAATTACCATCCTTTATATGTCGAAGCACTATTGCTCAAGGGCATTATTGGTGACCAAAGATAATGAAAGAGATTGGTGTGACTTTCTTGCTCAACTTTCACCTCATGATATTGATTAGTCCGCTGTTCATTGGCAAAGTAGAGCCCCTCACTTGCACTCTCTTGGTTATTCTTGTGTTATCTTGGCAGGCTTAAGGAAGATATCTTTCTATTATTTTATTCACATACTGCATCAATCTCGATGCATACAAGTTGCCCCAAAGACTTGGGGTCTTTACTTTGTTGTGGAAAGATTGACTCCTTCTGTAGCCACAAAGACATCCAACTGTTGGGACTGTGCTCATGTTCCAGATTTGGATAATACAGATTATTCTGACAAAGTGCTTATGACGGATGAACATTTATGGTGGCTCTAGGACCTAATCAGTGAAAAGGAAGAACTTGGGGATTCTATCCTTTTTGAAAAGACTAGAGTAGACACTAGAGTGTACATAACTTAAAATTTAAAATCGATCAAAGAAGCCTACAAGGATTTTGAAGGAAGAGGAATGGGAAAGTTGGACTGGGAAGCAGTGAGCCAGCCACGAGGTACGACAGAAACAGAGGCAGCAGCCCCTTTAATCTTGAAAAGGAAATGAGGAAGACCTAAAAAGACACCAAAATTGAAATGTAACAATGGTGAGTTGGACTTTAGGCCTTTTCTCTACACGTAGACTCGGCAAAGAACTACCTGAGTTTCATTGAGAAAGAGATTGGCCGCTGCTTTGAGTTGGAAGGCAAGTTGGTGGAGAAGAAAGAATGAAGGAAAGAAAAGATTTGAGTATCCTTTAGCAATGAATATTTAAAATTTTTCTCTATTTTTTTAGTAAGTTAGTTTCATATTAAACTTAGACCAAGTTGATAAGGCTTTTACCTGTTATTGAATAAAAGATGATCTTTAACTTTTGGATTTGAAAGAATGAAACTTTTATTATAATTTTTGAGACCGCACTCATAGTAATTTCGTAAGCTACCTACGTACCCCCATAGTGCATGCGTAGCAACAATGTGTAATGGGGGGCTAGGTCGTCGTAGTTCAGTACAATGGGTAGCTAGCCGCTAAACATAATACTTCTTGAGCTGGTCGAGGTTGGAAGGTGATAAAAACTCGCCTCCATCCATATCGGTGAGCCACACTGCTCCTTCAGTGGCTATAGACTTGATGATTAATGGGCCACTCCAGTTAGGCCTAAATTTAGCTCTTGGGTCAAGTACCGATGCTCGATTTTCCTTTAAAACCAAATTTCCCACTTTCAAACCTCTCTTTTTCACTTTCTTGTTAAAGGCTCAGGCTACCCTTCTGTGATGCGCTTGTGTCTTATATAAAGCTTTGAGTTGCATTTCATCTAGGAAAGCTAAGTCTTCATATCTGTTTTATAATCAATCAATTTCAACAACTTGGTTCTTGAGAAGTACCCTAAGTGAGGGTATTTCTAGTTCGACAAGTGACACTGCCACCATCTCGTATGTTAGGGAGTATGGGGTTTGTCCCATAGGCATTCTGATAGATGTACGATATCCCCATAAAGTAAAAAAAAGTTGTTCATGCCAATTTCTGCTAGTTTCTATTGTTCTTCTCAAGATGTTCTTCAGAGTTTTGTTTGTAGCCTCTACTGCCCCGTTTGTTTGAGGTCAGTAAAGTGAGGAATGATAATGGGTAATTTTGAATGTTTTGACCAATTTAGTGACCTCCCCTTTGAAGTGCAAGTCATTGTCTAAAATTAGTTCGTGGGGTACTCCATATTAGCAGACGATGTTGGTTCTAATGAACTGAGCTACCTTTCTTGTATTGAGGACAGTATAGGAAGCAGCCTCCACCCATTTGGTGAAGTAATCAATGGCTACCAAAATAAATTCATGGCTGTTGGAGGCTTTTGGTGTGATTTTGCCAATGATACCTATTCTCCAAGTTGCAAAGGGCCAATGGGATGTCAAGTTTTACAACTCCCTAAGGGGAGATGTTGAATATTGGCATGTATCTGACATTTTTGGCACTTCCTGACGAAAGTAATACAGTCTTCATCCATGGTGTTCCAATAGTAACCCTGTTGGACTATTTTCTTGGCTAGTATGTGTCAATTCATGTGAGGTCCACAAACTCTTTCATGGATTTTTTTCATGACATGTTTAACTTTATGTTTATGTAAGCACAATAGGTGTATTCTATTGAGAGATCTTTTGTAAAGTTTTTCCCCACAAATGATGAATTGGGCGGCCCATCATCTCGAAGCTGTTTGTCTTCTTTAGTATATCTTTCAGGGTATTCCGAGTGTCTGATGAATAATCAAACCTTGTTGAACCAAGGTGGGGATGTTAAGTCCTCTGTGACTCCATTGATGTTGTAGTAGTATATCAAAATTTTTCGAGTTTGAACCAAGAGTGGTTTGACTGTGGCTTTTTCCGGAATGTCCACCATTGAGGTAAGGGTGGCTAGGGCATCCGCGAAACTGTTTTTAGCTCTACGTATATAGTAAAACTATACATCTTTGAGTTTGGTTATCATTGTCTCTAGGTACTGGTGGTAAGGTAGGAGCTTCTCATTTTTTATTTTCCATCTCTTTTGGACTTGGCCGATAACGAGGGCTGAATCCCTGTATACATCTATGAATTTGACTTTTAGTTCTAGAGCTGCTAGTAGGCCCATTATACAGGCTTCATACTCTGTGGTATTATTGGTAGAGGGGTACTGCAACTTCATAGTTAGAGGCGTATGTGACCCATTTAGGGCTACTAGAAGCATGTCAATGCCATATCCCTTCTTGTTGGCAGCACCATCAAAGAAAAGACAGCACTTATCCTCATGAATTTGCATGATTTCTTCATCTGGGAACTCAACTTCCTTAACAATCTCACCCTCAACTGGGCAATCTACTAGGTAGTCGGCCACGACCTTCCCTTTGATGGATTTTTAAGTTATGTGCACTATGTCAAATTTGTAAAGCAATAGTAGCCACTGAGCAGTGCGGCTTGATAGGGCTAGTTTTTCAAAGAGATACTTCACAGGGTCCATGCAGGAAACCAAGTGTATTGTATAAGCCATCATGTAATGGCGGAGCTTTTGGGTAACCTCGACAAGAGCAGTGCACGTCTTTTCGATTGCATTATAGTTTTGCTCATAGGAGATCAACTTGCGGCTCACATAGTAAACAACTTTCTCTTTTCTTTCAAGTGTTTGTTTTGGGCTAACATGGCTCCAACGGCTATGTTAGTTTCTATGAGGTACAATAATAAAGGGAACACGGGTTGTGGGGGAACCAGGACTGGCGGATTGGTCACGTATTCATCAATATTTTCGAAAGCCTCTTGGCATAAGGGGTTCCACTTTTTGAGAGAATCTTTCTTCAGAAATTTGAAAATGGGCTCATAGATAATAGCTAGTTGTGATATAACTCTTCTGATGTATTGATGTCTCCCTAGGAAACCCCTAACTTACTTTTATGTTTTGGGTGGAGGCATTTCCATAATGGCTTTGATTTTTGCGGGATCCACCTCTATCCCTCTTTAACTTATCATGAAGCCTAGGAGTTTTCCTAATGTGACCCCGAATACACACTTTTGGGGGTTTAGTCTCATTCTATATTTCTTGATTCTCTCGAAGAACTTTCTTAGTCAGTCAGAATGTCTTTCCCTACCTTTAGGTTTTATGATCATGTCATCGACATAGACTTCGACCTCTTTATGGATAAGGTCATGTAGGATGGTAGTGGTTGCCCTCTGATGCTGCACTTTTTGACTCGCAACACGTGAGGGCTCCGTGACCTGTAGAACACTCAGAAAGATGATCAGAGGACCACCGGATTGGCTCCGGCGGTAGCCGCTCCGATGCTTAAGTAAGTAAGGGAATTGAAAGACTGTATTGAAAGTCAAAGAATGAGCATAACAATCCAAAGCGTACCTCTAGGGTTTTATATATAAGCCGCGGTTCTCCTAATTTTGATTAGGTTTTGCCACCACGAATATCGGGATTTGATCATCAGAGATTTGCAGTTACCTTGTGGAGCATTGAATCGTAGATGGAGATAACCATAGATAGTAGTTTCCGTGTTGAAGGCTGTTTCCTTATTCCCCGCTTAACGGCTGTTAAGGAAACCATATATGCAGTGTCGAATAAATACTGTCCAGAACAGGAGGTCTGGACGATGTACATGAGAATATCCTGAATGCTTCATCTGTACTGTATGACCGAGTTCATCGGTTCTGAATGATATATAAATAAGAATGCCCCGAAGGCTTGTGGCTGCTCTGTATGATAGACATATATGAGAATACCCCGAAGGCTTATAGCTGTTCTGTATGACCGAAATATATGAGCTCTGTAGGATCGAGATTTGTTAATCTGATAGGCACACGTGTCTCAAACTGATTGGTGTGTCTGTTTATGGTATATCAGCTACTCCCCCCCCGAGCCCTTGTCAAAAGCTGGGGTTTTAACTAGGGTTGAGGGTTTTGTGAAGAGTCATACATTTTGCCTTCCCATTTCTCAAGACGCTGGTTTAACGCGTCATTTATTGCGCAGCCGATACTCGAGAACTCATCATTACTTTCAACCGTTGTGTCGGCTCGTCTTGGAAGGCTCATATTTCGAATGCGTATATAGAGAGAGGGAAAGGTCTTTCATACCTTTCTTCTGCATTTACTTCTACAGTACCAGACCGCCATTTGACATATCTTGGAGTTTTGGAGGATCTCCGGTGTTCATAACCCTTTCTTGATCTCAGGTTTGACTTTTAGTCCCCTTCTTCATTCCTTCTCGTTTGTTTCATCTTTTTCCCTTGTTCGCCATGTCTGGCTTAGAATCACACTCTGGTTTGAGAAGTCCTTCTGAGACTGATCCTCAAATGCAATTAGTGAATGTTGACGAAAATAGAATGGTAGTTCCTCCCTCTAGTCCGGGGGTCAGGATTGTCGATGCTTTTGATGATCCCCCGAACAGGGCTGGCGAGACCTCTGGTCGATCTGGTCGCAAAGAAGAGGGTGAGAGTGTAATTACTGAAAGTATGCTGAAGGAGTTATGGGCGAAGTTCAAACTTCCCAAAAATGTCGCTTTCAGGGTCCCAGATTCTCAAGATCGCCCGGGCGATGTTAGAGATGGAGAAATCTGTGCCTATCTGGCCTGGTTTGAACTGGGTCTTACACTCCCCTTTCCTGATATAATAAAACAATTCTTTTGTTGGTTTGATCTGTGCCCCGCAGACCTGAACCTTAAACGTTGAAGACATCTGTTGAGCTTTATCGTATTAGGGCATATGAATAATGTCGAGGTGTCCCTTGACCTGATCCGTAGCAATATGGATCTAAAACTTCAAAAGGCGGAAGGCCTTTATTACATGTCTTTTGATAGTGGGTTCAGACCCCTTACTTCTGTGCCCTCCTCCAACAAGACCTGGAAGAAATGGTACTTCTTTATTAAAGGAGGATGGGAATTCAAGAACTTCGAGGGTCAACCTTCCACATTCCCTCGAACCACTGGGCCAAGGGGTGAGGCTTAACTTTTCCATGGCTGCGTTGACTCCGTTTTGTTTGCCAATTTGTCGAACTGATCAATTTCCGTGCTTGCTTTGCAGTTAAGAGTGCGTGGAAGAGACCAGATTTCTCTCCCGCGATTCAGAAGCAGTATAAGAAGCTTTTGAAGCCCAGCATTAGGGATCATTCTTTCATTGTCAACCCTGATAAATTAATGGCTGCCAGGGGTAGTGTCGAGGAGATAGCTGATAATGTGATGGCTCAGTGGGAGTCCGGGCCATCACCGCCTGCGGTAGGGGAGGCTTCTTCTCCAGTGGTCCCTCCCGTTCCGAAGAAGCGGAGGCTGATTTCGTCCTCTCCCGGGCCTGCTGAGAGGGAGGAAGAGGCTCTCGTCCCTATCACGGTGGTTCCTCCAATCCCGTCTCGTCGAGCGGGTAAGGAGGCATCATCATCGGTGGCTCCTGACGTTGCTGGTCAGGGAGCTAAGAAGATTCTGAGTGAGTTCTGGGCCAAAGGCTCAGTTAAAATTAAGCCTCAGGCGTCTGGGAAGCTGCTTGCTAACTTGACCGCTCTTCAGGTTAAGGTGAGCTTGTTAGGACCATATTTTCCTTACCTTTAAGCGTTTCTACTGGTGTTTGAGTCGTTTTCTTTGTGTTATGCAGACCTTGCATACCCTTTCTGCTTTGGTGGAGGTTTCTCCATCTGTGGAGGAGCTCGACCAACTTAGGGCCAATCTGGACGAACTGGGACTCCAGTTGGGTACTGCTCGGTCGGAGGCTCACGATTCTGCGGAGAAGTTGAAGGAGTGTCAAAACTCCTTGATAGTGATGGAGTCGGAGAGGAACCTTGCCATTGAGCGGGCAAGGAGGTTGCAGGTGGAACTGAATGGCTTGCGGTATCAGCACCGTAGACAGCTCGATGAAGCCGTGGAGCAGGCATTGGTGGACAATGAGGAAGAGATGAGGTCGAAGCTGGAAGGAATGGCCCATCGTTTGATTACGTTTGGGTTTAATAACTTTCGCTCTCGGCTTCTTGCCAAGTTTCCTGACCTAGACGTTTCCTCCATTGTGCCGCCTGGATCTGAACCCTCAGAGGTTGTCATCCAGGGTGAAGTGGCTGATGTCCTCCCTGCCGATCCCACGGAAGAGGTTGTACCGACTGAGGTGGCTGATACTGCTCCTGCCGATCCTTCTCCGGTTGCTGATCCTGTTCCTGCTGACTAGGCTTAGGACGAATATTTTGTTATCTTTCAATGTATTTGGAACATACATTTGTTAATGGAACAATCTTTTGATTAATGCTCGCCTCTTTGGTTATATTGCTCTGTAGCATTTGTGCATATCTTTGAGTTATGTGGCTCTGTAGTGCCTTAACATGTAGTTGATGGTAATAATCGTTGCAAGTAGCACTGCTATGGAGTTTAGTGCATACCAGATCAGATTTTCCTCTGTAGGCAGCTGCGTTCTGAGCTTCTTCACTTGCCTTAGGTCAATAATTGGAGACTTCTTTTTTGAAGTATTTCAAAGCTGTCCATTCTGAATTCGGGGACATAATAATAAGTGGATATCTTTGCGGTTGTAGTTTGGTTGATCAGATCTTCTGTCTCCAGATCTGTTAGAAATCAAGAAACGTCATAGTTGATGGACCTCTGTTGTACACGTGGTCCTGTAAGTGTTAATGACATGGAGAAACCGTCACGTCACATACATGGGAAAGATTAAAAGCCTGTGTATTACGTGTATGGCCCTGCCTTTTGTTTCTCCCGAGAAGGTGGTTTAATACTCCATTTATTGCACCTTCGCCGTTTGGGATTTCGAAGCTAGCACTTCGCTTAACCGTTGTGACGGTTCAACTGGGTGGCCTTTGGTCTTCCAGTGTCTATATATATGGAAACGAAGGCATATGGTTGTGCTCAACCCTTCTGCTCCCCGAATTGTTTGTAAGAGAGGTTTTTATATGCTGCCGGAGTTCTTCCACTCGTTCGGAGATGATGGATGATTCCTTGCCTGAGTTGGGAATAACTGAACTGTGGCCAAAAGTTAACCCTCCCCTATTTTCAGTCTCCAAGGAAGGATTGAAGGAGGCACAAGTCTTCTTGTTTCCTCCGATATCTAGTCGAGATTTCTCCGACTGGTGGTGGTCCCTCCCTGATTCAACCGAGGCCTGGAGCGTTGGTGATGAAGACGAAGGTGAGTTGCCTCCTCTTCCTTACGCCCTGTCAGAGACCCTTGCTCCAAGTGGCTGGGGTGAAACAGATGGTGTGAAGAAGAAGATTGAAGGTGGGTTGCCTCCTCCCGCTTATAACTTGGCAGTGACAACTGCTCTGAGGGAGATGAACGGGGGCCGCCTCCTCCCCTTTGTGACTTGGCAGGAACCCTTGCTTCAATTGGCTGGGGCGTTATGCCGATTACAAAGGTGGAGAACGAAAAGTCTTCTGAGGCTCAGAGCCCTCATCATCGGTTGGTCATGGGACCAGTGATAGTGATGATGAAATGGCCTGGGCACTACTTGATGCAGACTGGGGTTCAGGGTTCCTTCCTTTCAAATGGAGCCGATGAAGGCGGTTTTGAAGGTTTTGGATCTTGTGCCCCTTTATCATCCCAGGAGAAGAGCCATTATGTTGCCAAGCGTAGCTTCTGTAATAGCTTCTGTAATAGCTTCTGTAGTAGCTTCTGTAATAGCTTCTGTAGTAGTGTCTTGGTACTGATGTAAATCTTTTGAGTTATCAATAAAGTTGAATTTCTTCTTCTCAGATCTGATATTTTCTGTGAATGTGCTCTTTTGAAACTTAAGCACCTTCTAATGCATTGCCGATTGTTTTGAAAATAAATCAAAAACTTAGAAAAATGCCAGAATCGAAGTACTTCACCTTTGGTTGAAACCATGGTGCTGGTTTGTTTGACAGATAAGTCAAATAATGTAAGTGTCAGATCCGAGGTATTCCGTTCTAGGAAACTTTAGTTGACAGATGCTCGGAACTTCTGCCTTTGGATAGACTGGATCACAGAATCCGCTAGTTGAAGATAGACCAGGCTCTGAAGGCCTGTGCATTAATAGATGGACCAAGTCATAAGACTTGTGCATTAATAGATGGACCAGGCTCTGAAGGCCTGTACATTAATAGATGGACCAGGCTCTGAAGGCCTGTGCATTAATAGATGGACCAGGCTCTGAAGGCCTGTGCATTAATAGATGGACCAAGTCATAAGACTTGTGCATTAATAGATGGACCAGGCTCTGAAGGCCTGTGCATTAATAGATGGACCAAGTCATAAGACTTGTGCATTAATAGATGGACCAGGCTCTAAAGGCCTGTACATTAATAGATGGACCAGGCTATGAAGGCCTGTGCATTAATAGATGGACCAGGCTCTGAAGGCCTGTGCATTAATAGATGGACCAAGTCATAAGACTTGTGCATTAATAGATGGACCAGGCTCTGAAGGCCTGTGCATTAATAGATGGACCAAGTCATAAGACTTGTGCATTAATAGATGGACCAGGCTCTGAAGGCCTGTGCGTTAATAGCTGGACCAAGTCATAAGACTTGTGCATTAATAGATGGACCAGGCTCTGAAGGCCTGTGCATTAATAGATGGACCAAGTCATAAGACTTGTGCATTAATAGATGGACCAGGCTCTGAAGGCCTGTGCATTAACAGATGGACCAGGCTCTGGAGGCCTGTGCATTAATAGATGAACAGTTTTAAGGAAGTAAAAGAAAAAAAAAATCTTCATTGATAATACTTCCGCAAGTGTTTTACGTTCCATGGCCTAGGAGCAGGTTTCCCAGTCGTGTCTTCAAGCCAGTAAGTGGTAGGTCGAACGACCTTTGTTACTTTGTAGGGGCCTTCCCAATTTGGTGACAACTTTCCCATGGTGGGATCCTTGGTATTCTGAAAGACTCTTCTTAAGACGAAGTCTCCAACTTGAAAGCTGACTGTCTTGAGTCCTATCCTGGATTTATTGACCTTTCTTTGTTGGTAGGCTTCCATCCTGATGCTGGCCTGATCCCTTCTCTCTTCGAGCAAATCCAAGTTCTCCATCAGCTGCTGATCATTGGATTCTTGCTCAAAGGCCTCAGTCCTCAGAGTTGGCATACCGATTTCAACCGGAATTACTGCTTCTGTCCCATAAGCTAATGAGAAGGGTGTTTCAGAGGTGGGAGTTCTTCTGGTTGTACGGTAGGCCCAAAGGACTCCTGGGAGCTCTTCTGCCCACTTCCCTTTGGCTTGTTCCACCCTTTTCTTTAACCCATCAAGGATTGTTCGGTTGGTGACTTCTGCCTGCCCATTTGCTTGTGGATGGCCTGGAGAGGCAAAGTACTGCCTGATGTTGAGATTTTCGCAGAATGCCTTGAAGCCTTTACCAGTAAATTGTGTCCCATTATCCGAGATAATTACACGTGGTATGCCAAACCTGCAGACAATGTTCTTCCAGGTGAAGCTTTCGACTTCCTTTTCTGTAATATGCGTTAAAGGCTCGGCTTCGGCCCATTTAGAGAAGTAGTCGATAGCCACCAAGAGGTACTTCCTGTTTGGAGGTGCTCGTGGTAACGGGCCCACAATGTCCATTCCCCATTGAGCAAAGGGCCAAGGACTAGGAATCGGGATGAGCTCGTGCTGAGGCTGGTGTTGGTACGAGGCGAATCTCTGACATTTGTCACACTTCCGAACATATTCTTTAGCTTGTTTCAGCATGCCGGGCCAGTAGTAGCCCTGTGATAGAGCTCGGTGGGCTATAGTTCTGCCCCCATTGTGATTCCCGCAAATTCCCTCGTGAATTTCAGCCAAAACATATTGTGACTCGTCTGGAGCCAAACACTTTAACAGAGGTTGAGAATATGACCTCCTGTAAAGTTTATCGTTCAGGATCAGGTACCGAGCCGCTCTGATTCGGATTCTCCTGGCTTTGTTTTTATCCTCTAGGAGGAGCCCGGATCTTAGATACTGGAGGATTGGGGTCATCCAGCTCTGGGTCTGTTCATCAATTTGAGCAACTGATGCTTCCTCAATGCTGGATCCTGGCTGAAAAGAGATTTTAACGGTGGAGTCTGTTTCAGACTTGAGGCGGGAGGCCATGTTAGCCAGAGCATCTGCTCTGCAGTTCTGACTTCTCTCAATCTTCTGGATAGTGAAAGTCTGGAAGGAATGCTTTAAATGGTTCACCAGTTCGGAGTACCGAAGCATCCTGTCATCCTTAATGGCAAACTCTCCCAAAACTTGGCTTACTACCAGTTGGGAGTCAGAGAAGACATCGAGGTTCTAAGCCTCGCATTCCAGGGCAAGCTTCATCCCTAAGATTAGGGCCTCATATTCAGCTTCATTATTAGAAGCTCTAAATCCCAGGCTGACTGCTTTTTCCGATGTAAGTCCATCAGGGGACTGTAGTACCAGTCCTACCCCTGATCCTTGATCGGTTGACGATCCATCAATGTACAGCAGCCAGGTTCCTGTAGTTTTGGCGATTTGTGCTTCGTTCTGCAGTGCCGGGGTGAACTCGGCTACAAAGTCAGCTAAGGCCTGCCCTTTAATGGAGTTTCGGGGTACATATGCTATGTCAAACTCCCCTAGCTCCACAGACCACTTGACCAATCTTCCCGATACCTCGGGTTTCCTCAGTATTGACTTTAGAGGATAGGCAGTTGGAATCTCAATTGGATGGGCCTGGAAGTAAGGTCGAAGCTTCCGGGCTGATATGACCAAGGCATAGGCCAGCTTCTCTACTTCTGGGTATCTTTTCTCCGTGTCAAGTAGTGCCCTACTGACGTAGAATATAGGCCTCTGTACTCCTTTGTCCTGTCTGATTAGTGCGGAACTGACCGCGTTCTCAGAGACTGCTAGGTACAGGAGCAGCTTTTCTCCTTGTACAGGTTTTGACAGGAGCTTTGGAGAGGCTAGGTACTCCTTTAGTTCTTGGAAGGAATGCTCGCATTCTTCTGTCCACTGCAAAGCCTTGCTGCCCTTTAGAGCTTTAAAGAAAGGTAGGCAGCGATCGGTGGACTTGGATATAAATCTGCTCAATGCGGCGACTCTGCCGTTGAGTGCCTGAATCTCCTTTCTGGTCTTTGGCGACTTCAGTCCAATCAGGGCTTGGATCTGAGTGGGATCTGCTTCGATACCTCTTTGAGAGACGATGTACCCCAAGAATTTTCCCTTCGTAACTCCGAAGGTACATTTCGAGGGGTTGAGCTTCATCTTGTGCTGTCTGAGGATATCGAAGGTCTGGGCTAAGTGCTGGAGGTGGCTGCCTTTCTGGAGGCTCTTTACCAGCATGTCGTCGATGTATACCTCCATGGTGCTGCCAAGCAGTGGGCTGAACATCTTGTTCACCAACCGTTGGTAAGTGGCTCCAGCATTCTTCAAACCGAAAGGCATCACTCTGTAGCAGTAGAGTCCTCTTTCGGTTATGAAGGCAGTCTTTTCCTGATCTGGAGGGTACATCTGGATCTGGTTGTATCCAGAGTAGGCGTCCATGAAACTCATAAGCTCATGCCCTGCAGTGGCGTCAACCAGTTGATCTATTCTCGGCAGTGGAAAGCTGTCCTTGGGGCATGCTTTGTTGAGGTCTGTATAGTCAACACAGACTCTCCACTTGCCGTTCTTCTTCTTGACGAGCACAGTGTTGGCTAGCCACTCGGGATAAAAAACTTCCCGTATCATCCTGGCGTCCAGCAGCCTCTGGACTTCTTCGTCTATAACCCGATGCCGTTCGGGAGCGATCGGTCTTCTCTTCTGTCTGACTGGGGGGTGATCTGGATCTACCATTAGTTTGTGAGTTATCAGATTAGGATCTATTCCCTCCATGTCCCTGGTTTCCCAAGCAAAGATAGAGAGGTTGTTCCTCAGAAACCTGACTATCTTTTCCTGCTCGGCGGGCGTAAGGTTTGGGCCGATGTACAAATAACGCCCCTCTGCTTCTGAACTGACCAGTATCTTGATGGGCTCGCCAACAGGCTTGGCTCGGCTATCACGTCCCCTTGGGCTCAGGGGCTCTTCAACGCCGGATGGGCAATCTTCCACCTCGGGAGTGTGAGTGAAAACCGGATCTGCACAGTCCCGAGTGTACTGTAATTGCTATTTTGGAGCTGTCTCCTTGAGGGCAATAGCGTGACATTCTCGTGAGGTTGGCTGACATCCTCAGACTGAGTGCACGCTCTGATTGTGGACGTACTTCAGACACTAATGAAGGGTCGAAGTGATCGCCCCTATCTGGTGTAACCAGGGTCTCCCGATGATGACGTTGTATGGAGACTTCATGTTCAACACCATGTATTCAGAGATGGTGGTCTTCTGCCCTTCACCTTCCCCAATAGTGGTAGGAAGGTCAACTCTCCCCAGGGGGGTGCTGAGGTTGCCATCAAAAGCTGCCATTACGGCAGTGGTGGGCTTGACGCTGTCCTGGTCTATGCTCATCCGCTTAAGCGGTTCATAGAATAGAATGTTGACTGAGCTGCCAGTGTCGACTAGGACTCTTCTAGTTTCGAAGTTGGCGATTCTGAGGGTGATAACAAGGGCATCACTGTGAGGGCAGTGTACCCCTGCTAGATCTTGCTCGATGAACTGGATCTCTGGCCCTGGCTTGAGCCTCTTTTCGACGTTGGAGACCTGCAAGATGTTTGGGGCGGTTCTGGCCTCCCGAGCATATCTTTTTCTTGCCCTGTTGGACATTCCTGTAACAGGGGAGTCAGCATGGAGGACGTAGATAACATGGTTGTTCTGCCTCTGAGGCTCGTTTCGTCCTTCCCGCTGCTCTCGCCTCTGTTCGGGCCTCTGATCTGGCCGCTGCTGAGGCTTGTCTTCTTGGGGGTTCTGCCTTCCGTCTTGTTTGACGAACTCCCGAAGACGTCCCTTCTTTATGAGCTGTTCTATCTCATATCGGAGGGTCCTGCAAGTGTTAGTAGTATGCCCATGATCTTTATGGAAATTACAATACTTACTTTGGTCCCGCAGGCTGGGATCTCCTTTGATCGGCTCTGGCCACCTCAGGTTCTCCCGATCTCGGATCTGCCGGAGTACCTGGTTCGGAGTGGTGTTCAAAGGCGTGAAGTTGGTGAACTCCCTTGGTGCGGAGTTGTACACAGCTCTGGGAGCTGTTTTCTTCTCTGGGCTTCTGACCCTCTTTTTGTTGGAGTCTTTTCTGTGATCCTCCTTCTTATGGTCCTCCCGCTTTGGATTATCCCTTTGGGTCTGATCCTTGCCCTTCTGGGCTGAGCGGTTGGCTTCTTCCAGGTTGATGTATTTTTTGGCCCGATCCATCAATGCTGCCATATCGGCCGGGGGGCTCTTTGTCAAGGAATCTCTGAAGCCACCTTGGGCAAGCCCGGCAGTAAGGGCCGCAACAAGGAATTTCGGGCTGCAATCCGTGATCTCAGTGAGCTCGGTGTTGAAGCGGGCAATGTAGGCCCGGAGGGATTCCTCCCTGGTCTGCTTAACATTCAGCAGGAATTCTGGCCCCCTTCTGAGCCTTTTGCTGGTCATAAATCTATCCAAGAACTGTCTACCGAGCTCGTAAAAGCTGGCAACGGAGTTCGGAGGGAGGTTGTGGAACCACTTCAGAGCTGTTCCCTTCAAGCTGGTGATGAACGTTCGGCACATGAAAGCATCTGAGGCTCCGTGAAGGGCCATCGTATGCTGATAATGAGATAGGTGATCCCTTGGATCTCCAGATCCGTCGTAGAGAGTGAATTTGGGCACCACGAACTTTCTAGGCCTCTCTTCGGACATGATGGCGTGGGTGAACGGAGTGGCTAGTCTTCCGAGCAGCCTGGCCAGTTCGTCTTGCTCTGGAGGGTTCTGAGGTCCTCTTAAGCCGATTGTCCGGTCCATAGACTCGGCAATCTCCTCTACCCTTCGCGGGTCTCTGAGTCTGACATCTTGTGAACCCTGCCTGACAGCCTCGGCTTCAGGGTAGTAGGGTGGAGTGCGCCCTTCGGATGGAGGAGGAATCCGAACCGGTGGGACTGGCGCTGCATGATAAGGTTCCTGTGGTGCCGGGGGTGCTCCCGAAACCCTAGGAGTTGGGGCTCGAGTAGTGCTCCGGTAATGCACGTCGGGGACAAAAGCGGATGTTCCCCAGCCAGGGACTGTTGATGGCTGTGGATCTCGGCCAGCGTGAGCAACGCCTGAGGGGTGCCCAGGCTGGTTAGTGGGGGCCTGCCCACGAAGTTCTTCATTCCCCGTGGCAATCGGGGGTTGCGTTCCTGCAACGAAGTTGACCGGTGGGCTAGGAGAAGCCGCCGCTTGGTTCTGCGTGAGCGTTGCCAGCGTTCTAGTAATGGCTAGCAACTGCTCCTGCACCAGTTCATTGTGTCGTTTTATTGCTTCGATCTCTTGTCGCATAGGGTTAGCCGCTGGTCCCCTTGTGCGTGGAGCAGGCGGCTGACGCTGAGCGTTTTGCGAACTCTGAGTATTCTGTCGGGGTCGGAGATTTGGTGCCATGGTTTTCCGGTGGGGAAAAAGATGAGTTTACGAATAAAGCACGTAGAGATTAGTCGTTCCCACAGACGGCGCCAAACTGATGCTGCACTTTTTGACTCGCAACACGTGAGGGCTCCGTGACCTGTAGAACACTCAGAAAGATGATCAGAGGACCACCGGATTGGCTCCGGCGGTAGCCGCTCCGATGCTTAAGTAAGTAAGGGAATTGAAAGACTGTATTGAAAGTCAAAGAATGAGCATAACAATCCAAAGCGTACCTCTAGGGTTTTATATATAAGCCGCGGTTCTCCTAATTTTGATTAGGTTTTGCCGCCACGAATATCAGGATTTGATCATCAGAGATTTGCAGTTACCTTGTGGAGCATTGAATCGTAGATGGAGATAACCATAGATAGTAGTTTCCGTGTTGAAGGCTGTTTCCTTATTCCCCGCTTAACGGCTGTTAAGGAAACCATATATGCAGTGTCGAATAAATACTGTCCAGAACAGGAGGTCTGGACGATGTACATGAGAATATCCTGAATGCTTCATCTGTACTGTATGACCGAGTTCATCGGTTCTGAATGATATATAAATAAGAATGCCCCGAAGGCTTGTGGCTGCTCTATATGATAGACATATATGAGAATACCCCGAAGGCTTATAGCTGTTCTGTATGACCGAAATATATGAGCTCTGTAGGATCGAGATTTGTTAATCTGATAGGCACACGTGTCTCAAACTGATTGGTGTGTCTGTTTATGGTATATCACCCTCTAATATGTAGCCCTTGCATTTTTCAGGCCGAAAAGCATGATTGTGTAACAATATGTGCCCCATTGTGTTATGAAGGTAGTTTTTTTTCATGTGATCGGGGTGCATCTTGATTTAAATATACCCCACGAAGCCATCGACAAAGGACATTATGGCATGTTGAGTTGTGTTGTCTACCAAAAGGTCTATATTAGGTAAGGCAAAGTCATCTTTTAGATAGAATTTGTTGAGGTTCCTATAGTCAATGCACATGCGGACTCACCCATCCTTTTTAGGGATAGGGACGATTTTGGCTAACCATTGCGGGTACTCGACCACGGCCAAGAACCCTGCATCTAACTGTTTCTTGACTTCCTCTTTGATTTTGAGAAACCACTCTTGCTCGAGTTTCGTCAATTTCTGTTTGATTGGTTTGACATCAAGGTAAGTCAGGATTTTGTGTTGGACTATGTCTGTGTCCAAACCGGGCATGTCTTTGTAAGACTATGCAAAGACATCTTGGAATTTTTTTAACAGTTCAAGTAGGATTTCTTATTCACATTGGCTAAAGGTTGCACTGATCTTGACCTCTCTAGTCTTACCTTCTAATCCTAGGTTAAGGGTCACCATTTGCTCTGTGAAAAGTTGGGCCCTATCTTGAGATTTGGTGATTGTTTTGGCCAAGTCTATTAGAAACTTTCTATCATTTGTGTCAAGATTATTGTATTATTCAAATTCATCATCACGTTTATTGTTTGCAATTAAAGGATACTCATAAGAAAAATTTATTTCATCGAAAGAAGGAAAAATAAAATTTGTGAGTTCCTCAAGATTAATGAAATGTAAAGAAAGAGAATCCTCGAACACGGAGTCAAAAGCATTGTCGAAATTTGTATCAGTCAAGTTTGAGTAACCGAATTCTTGTTTAAGTTGTTCATCTGAGGCTGGCACCCCTTTGACTAGGAGCCAATTATTGATTGGAGCTTGGATGGGTGTAATGTCTTTAACTGGATCTTCTCCCATGTTGCTTATGGATATCATATTAACCATATCATTAGTAAGTTACATCTTGGTAAAGCAATATATCAGTCCTTTAAACTCTTCGATCTAGTCCTCCTACTGAGGATCATGTTGTCCAACTGGTACCACCACCTCATCGTCAAAACTATAAGTGCAGTCGTTGAATATTTCCCAACCGAGAACTCTATTCTTGAACTTAACATTGTACCATGGCTTAGGGAACCCATAGTATAGATAATCTTCTCTTTGCTTGACAAAGCTCACATTTAAGGTGCGGAAGTAAGGCTTATTTCAATGAGCTTGGGGGGCAGCCCCTGTTCTTTACCAATTTTTTTGGCTCGTGCGGCCAAAGACTTGTCACGGAAATCTTCCTCAGTAGGTGTATATTCGAGCCCAAATGTGTATTCTCTTTCCAGTTGACAGGGTGGTATAGGTAGACCTTGTAAATTTAATCCAAGGCCTTTGCCCAACATATATCCCATGTGAACCATCATGTTTATCACTACTTGTTTGTATAAGCCTCTGTCAAATACTTGTTCTATCTCGAGGCTCCCTATACTGTTGAAGCCTGACAAAGGCAAATCATTGGCATTGTGTTGGATCTCTAGTACGGGGAAAGCATCACCGGTGGGATCAATGTTCCCATGTATAATGACTACCCCTATTTGAGAGGTGAATTTGAGCTTCTGATGCAGAGAAGATGCTATGACTTTCATTTTATGTAGCCAAGGCCTTCTAAGCAGCAAATTAAAGGGATGTCTAGTACTTGGAAATATGCAGTACTTCCAACCGGGCCGAGGTTTATGGTAAGTGCCATGACCCCTACAACTTTTCTCCGAGTATTGTCATATGTCCTCACAGCTTAGGCTGATGGAGTGAGATCGGTTACTTCTAAGCCAAGGAATTTTGTAGTCCTTAGGGGACAAACGTTGATAGCAGAGCCTTTGTCAATGAGCACCATAGGTATTCGCTTTCCGAGAGCATCTATAGTAAGATGCAGAGCCTTAGTATGGTTGAACCCTCATTTCGTTAAATCATAATCAGTGAAAGTGACAATATTGTTGAATTGGACCCCTCTAATGATTTGCATGAGTTGTTCGAGGGTAGTAATAGCAGGAACCTGTTCTTTATTGAGATGCCTCAAAATAGCATGCCTATATAGAAAGGATGACTCAACAACCCCCATATTGAGATGTTGGCTTACGTCTTTTTGAGCTGTTTAAGGAGCTCATCTTCGATAGGAACCTGATGTGGGACTCCTATTGATCCTTTGGGCTTCAAAAACTCTATGAGTGGGTCATCTGCTTGTAGACGAGCAGGCTTGAATGGTCTCCCCCCTCGTGTGACATGTACTTCATTGGTTGAGCCAGATTGACTATTTTTACCCATAAGTTCATCCCAAATGATCATGCTACAATTTGAGACATTTGTAAAGTCATTGATGAGGCCGTTTGGATCTAAGTCTTCAAGATTTAACATGTTGATATTAAATCATGCATTGTGGGCTGTCAACGAGTTAGTAGTGATATTGGGATTTATTTGTGGAGCCCTTATTATTCCTCCATCAATTAGGTCTTAAATCGCATGTTTCAGAGCTTGGAATTGATTTGTGTTATGTCCATCGCCTTGATGATAGGTGCAATGCTAATTCGGATCAAACCCCTTACGAAGAGGGTTTAGAGTTGGCCTTGGTTCCAAGGGTTAAAAAAGCCCCTTCTCTTGGTGGTTATTATATATTTCACTTATTGGTGCTGATAGATCTGAGAACTACCTTTGAGGGCATTTCTGTGGGACACCCTGTGATGTTGGCCATAAAAATGACCTTGATGTGTTGATGACAATAACCATGTGGGTCGGGCCATTTGGCTTTGAGGTTGGAAAAATCTTACAAGGCTTCAGGTCACTTACTTTGAGAGTGCCATCATTAACCACATCTTCTACTTGTGTTCTGGCCTCTACTAGTGCTTTGAATGTCTCAAAGTATTGTGCGAAGAGAGTTTCATTGTAGACTGGAAGTTTGTTCTTTTTTACCATCTAACCTTGTTCGGACTCATTAGTCTGCCACCTAGTGATGAATGTAGACAGACTTTCTTTCGGTTCTTGCTTGGTGGTCTCTAAGTCTCGAAGGGTGATATCAAGTTCATTGTTGTATTTGTACTGCTTGACAAAGGCATTACATAATTCTTCCCAATCTTTGGAAAGTGGATCTTCTAGGTTCAAGTGCCATCGTAGAGCAGCTTCGATCAAGGTTTGGTGAAACATCTAGACCAAGACATTAGTGTTGGCCCCTTGTGGTTGCATGGCCCTCACATATAGCTTGAGTTCTTTGGCATATGGTTCTATCATTTGTCGAGGTTCAAAATTTTGAATTTCAGAGGGAGCCGAATGTCTGGATAGAGAGATAGCTTGTGAATATTGACCATATCATCACCTCGATAAGCTTTGCAAAAGAGAGTCTCCATTTTTTTCAACTTGTGAGCAAGGCCCTTTTCTTATGGCTTCGGGATCTCTATTGGCCCATACTGTTCACCCTAATCATAAGGATCATGGGCGGGAGGATCTTGGTTTTGCTGATGTTGTTGTTATTTTCCATCTTGAAGCAGGACTAGTGGCACTTAGCAAGGATTGTCATTACTTGCCAGAACAGGAGGTGGTGGTGGTAACCTTTACTGTACTAGATCTTGAACTATAACGGAGAGTCTTTGGTTCTTTTTATGATAATCGGCCATGGCTTTCTTGATTGTGGCCAGAATCTGAAGTATCTATTTAGGGTCTATTTCAATTGAAGCTATGCTTTTCTAATCTGTTGGAAGGTTAGAGGTTTGGATCAATCAGCCTCGACTAATCCGTTTCCAAGCTAATTTTGGGTACTTGTTTTTGAAAAACACTTATGTTATTTAACTTATTTGGTGTCAAGGAAAATCCAAGAAAGTCTCATTTGTAACTCGGTAGCAGCTTGCAAAATTGGTTTTTCAAGAAAAAATTAGAGTTTTTCAAAAAAATTCAGAAAATTGGAAAAAAAATTTGCAAAGCGAGGGACCAGCACTCTGTGTGCCGATTGGCACATAGAGGCTTTTAACCTTTACGCTGATCGGCAAATAGAGAGGGGTATTTTTTTGACTTTTTTTATTTTTCTAACTTCATGAATTTGTGCGAAAAAGTTCATGTGTGTCTTACCAAAACTAGGTTTGAAGTCCTTAATCTATGGCCTATTATATGCATGACGCTTTAATCAGGTAAAGGTTTCAAGGTTCCCCTTCTTACAAGACGTGCCATATACCTCCCACAACCACTAGATTGTAATGACTGTGGTCAAATGGTACCGCATCGCCTTTTAGCATGCCATCCCAAGGCCACTAGAGTGTAGTGTCCCCAGTCAAGCGGTATTTGATCAAGGAATGGAGGGCTTTTACCAGCGACACCCGTTAAGGTGAGTGAGCATACGGGGTGAGGGCTACTAATTATTTGAGGTTTGGAGGGTCTGTAGTGCAAATGCAATGTATGAAAGTGATGTATGTGCAAGGCATTCAGATTTTAGTCATTGTTCATTCATCCATCCATACATTCAAGCATACATCCATACATCCATTCCTCCATTATAAAGCATAAAAACAAATGAACGTAAAGCAAGTAAACGAAATAGCCTTGAAGTAAATACTTTACCGAGTCTAGCCTTCTTTAGTCCTCAGTAGAGTCGCCACTATGGGTGCTAACATCAAAAAAAAAGAGGGAAAAATGAATATGTCATCCTTTTTCTTATGGATTTAGAGGGATCCCGGTTGTCTCTTTCCCTTAAGGTAGGAACAAACGCCTCTTATAGAAGATAGAGAGATTGAGGAGTCGCCAGCTTATTTTTTGGGCAAGAAACAAGCAAACTCGTTATAATAGAATATAATTAAAAGGAAACTAAAAAGGAATGAAATAATCAAAATTACATCCCCTTGTCTCCTAATTACATTCTAAAGTCCCTTAACATGGATCAAATAAATAAAGAACTGAAATAAAGTGAAAAGCAAAAAGAATATGGATCCGGGGGCTAAGGTACGGAGTAGGAAGGTCTTAGGCACCTACCCCACCTAATCTGAATGGATTGGCCTTGAATATTCACTTGCAATGCTATTTGTCATGAGAAAATTGAAAAGATAGAGGTGAGTCCAGAAGAAATAAATAATAAAGAATCTGACATGAATAAATAAAATAAAATAGAAAAGACAGAAAGAAGATCTGACTCGAGCCCGAAGGCTTCCTACGTATCTGTTCAGAAAACGAAGTCAGAGTTACGTAGTTTTTCAGTTTACCCCTTTTTATCAAAAGTGATAAAAGAGGCGAGATCAACCGGATCTAAACAAAACCGTTAAGAGTTTGAGAGCATACCTTATTTAGTCGTGGTAGTCAAGCAGTACTTCGGCTAAGAAAGTCTAAATCAGAGACTTTAATCGAGTAGATCTCAAGCTTGGTCTTTGGTTTGGAAAGAGTTGTTCCGTCTTGCTTCGTGAAGGGAGGCTGTCATTTCGACAAAGCTTTGGCCTCAAGAGAGGGAGAGCTTTTGTAGAGAGAACTCTAGAATTAAACTAATAGTGTGAGGCTATAGAAATCGTATATTTCCCTCCATGTGTCCCTAAAACTGATGGACTGGGGGTTCTATTTATAAGGAAATAAAGAGTTTTGATCCAAGGGTTTAAGATGAAACCCTAAAATGGAGGGCTAGGATCATGTCTTGAGTAATAATTATCTAATTAAATAAATAAAAAATTAAATAAGAATGATTATCCTAACTAATTGAATTAATAAATAATTATGACAATGCACAAACCAATAAAATTGGTGTCTACATGCAAGAGCTAGTGAGATAAAAGAGAAATAGAATTTTAAATGGAAACTAAACTCTAAAATAAAAACGTCTAGGTTCAATGTATCTCTATTTAAGGAAATATCAAGCAACCAGATTTATGGAAACTCTAAAAGTGAAAAGTCTTAATTAAGCCTAAATAGACTACTATCACTCAAGATTACCAAATTGCCCCTAATTCGGTAGAGAATCTCTAGATTGCCACAAGACATGTGAAAAGACCAAATTAACCCTAATTCGTCACCAAAGGGCTAAAATTACCAAAATACCCTCATGTGGGTAAAATGATATAAAAGTTACAAAAATTTCCCTCAAGTGACTAGAAAGTCCTACTGAGGGTAGGATTGTGTCAAGATTACCAAAATGCCCTTAGTGGGTAAAAAGGTACCGAAATTACTGAAACGCCCCCCGATGGGCAAAAAAGTCCTAATAGAAGTGGGACTTTATCGGAAAGAGTCTTACTTGGACTAGGACTTTATTAGGAGAGTCCTAATGGGAATAAGACTTTATTAAAAAGAGTCCTAATGGGAGTGAAACTTTATCGTGAAGAGTCTTACTTGAACTAGGACTCTGTCAAGAGGAATCCTAATGGAATTGAGACTCTGGCAGGAGAATTCTATCGGGAATAGGACTCTATCAATAGAAGTCCTAATGGAAATAAAACTCTATTGGGAAGATTCCTACTTAAAGTAGGTTTCTTGGCATAATCACCGAATTGCTACTAGTTAATCAAGGGTCACAAAATAAGGTGTCTATAGCCTCATGCTACTTATTTGAAAATTCCTATATTCGGTATTTGATTAACTAAATGCCTAGCCTGAATCCCTTGAATGCTTTATACTATCTATTTTAAGATTCCTGTATTTTATAGCGTGAAATAAATGCCTAGTTTGAATGCCTTAAATGCTTCATGATATCTATTTGAAGATTCCTATATCCTTTATTTGAAGTATACGAGCAATTGGTAATGATTATTTTTATAAAATGTCTTATACTTGACCCACTAAAAGTTGAAAACCCATTACAAGGTACCGGAATTACTCACAAGCATTATATAATGCTCATATGGATTTATACATGATATGTACAGGTAATATGAAGGTGGGGTATGGGACCCATAACCACAGTAAAATACAAGTTCAGAAGTGCGTGAGGTACGGGACTCACGAGTAAAGTGATATGAAGTTTAGATGTTCAAAAGTGCGTGAGGTATAAGACTCATGGGCAAGGTGATATGAAGTTCAGAAGTGCGTGATGTATAAGACTCACGGGTAAAGTAATATGAGGTTCAAAAGTGTGCGTGAGGTATGGGATTCACAGGTAAAGTGATATGAAGTTTATAGGTGCATGAGGTATGAGACTCACGGGTAAAATAATATGAGGTTTAGAAGTGTGCGTGAGGTATGGGACTCACATTTAGAGCAAGATGAGGTTCAGATGAAGACGTGGCATATGGGACCCACAATGATTGTAATGATGAATGTAATGTATAATTAAACAAAAAATTCTAGGCAATCTAGATACTGTAAAGATCAATGAACATGTGTAAATTGCTTCTGCTGCAATATTTGAACTTGATGTTAAGTATGAATAGAATGGATTTTTTAAGTACTTCACCCACGTCGCCTAATTTGCATAGGGTGGGTTTCGGGATGTGACAGAGTTTGATTAGGAAAATCATTCTAAAAATCATAAGACAAAATAAGTAAATTACCAAAATTCCCTAAAAGTCAAAGTGAGCCATAAGATGAATTTGGAAGTTACAAGAACCCTAATCTCAGAGTCTAAGAGCCTCCCAATTTATAAGAACAAGTGCAATAGGGCTAGAAGGATTAAGTAAGCAATACTTTGAGTCAAGAGATATTTTGATTCAGTTTCAAATCTATTTTGATCCATTATTCAAGACTACTTATGGGGAGAAGAAAAATATCTAACTCATGAATGAATAGATATGCATCTAATTAAGAATTTTAAACTTCAGGTGAGTAACCTTGTACCTTAGACATGTGCCACTTTTTGTCTGAATCATTTTGAATAACTATTTTATTACTTAAATACATTTCTGTTAAGAACTCTATTATTCTTATCCGATTTGTAAATACTCTATTTTGTTTGAAAGCATGATTTATTACTCAGTTTGTTATGTGTTTTGAAAATCTTGGATAGCTAAAATATCTGTTGTTTTGGAATATCTATTTTTTTAAATGCCATCTTCCATGGCATATCAGATCTACTATACCAGCAAGACTCTTCTAGTACGCATTTGAAAGCCATGAGCTCAAAATTACAAGTGTCATTACATGATACATCTATCTGTTCTGGTCATTTTCATGATGGCATAAATAATTATTTTACATGATTGCATAAAGCATTTATCTACTGTTCTAATCTATTCTATTCTAATCTGATATGTTCTGTTTTAATCTGATCTATTCTATTTTAATCTGATTATCCTGTTCTAATTTGTTCTACTCTATTTGAAAGTGCAACCTAGAGGGGTGAATAAGTTGTACCCATAATTTTTAAATTAATAGACTCGTGTAGACACGAAATTTATAAATGTTTGGTCTTGAACAATGACTTAAGACCACTCTTAGGCGATGATCCCTTGTTCACTTGGAATCCACTATAACACTTAATATGGTGAAATCTTCACCGATTACAACCTTTAATGCTTCACAATATCTCCTTCTCAATATAAACAATTGGTTGATCTAGAGCTTGTTTCTACAACCACTTCACTATAAGTTGAAGCTTTTTGAGAGTGTTGAGTTGACACTTGAGAGATTTAGAATGATTCCTTGAACCTCTAAAAAGTTATTTTTACGTATATATATGTTGTACTAAAAAGCTCTGTAGAATTTGAAGCCATTTGAAGTGTCCATCGGATAGTCAACTTGTCCAATAGCTAGTTTGACTGGGCACCAAATGTCCGGTCCTACAGTCCGTTCTATTCAGGTTCTATATTTTGAACGTTGATCAACACTTAAGCCTGCGTTGACACTTAGCGAATGTCCGGAGCCATGGCCACTTATGGTTTGCTTCTAGATTGAGCCTTGTTTTTTTCAAGTCTTCATAAATAGCCTAGCGGACGTTCGGATCGGGAGCCGGCTCCTAGAGCTGCTTGAATGTTGCTTCTAGATTAAGGCTTATTCTTCTTCAGGATCTCTCAAGCAGCCTAACGGACGTCCAGTCTCAGAGTCGATATCACGACCGCTGATCATTGGCTATTAAAGTTGTTCAAAATATCAGTCTTGAGTTGAGCGGTCGTCCGAAAATCTATTGGTAGAGATCCCCTAAGGGGAACCAGACGTCCGGGCCCATGACCGCCTTCAAAGCCATTTGTCATTGCCTACTGGATCTTTCAAGATATGACTTGATTATGCCTAACCAGTCATCTGGTGTGAGAGTCGGTTCCATGTCCAGTTACCTCCAACTACTATTTTGCATCCTGTACTTAGACAAATATTCTTCTAAAAGATTATATTAGCAATAACTTAATATATAAAATATATTCAAAGCCTTATCCTTCTAGAGATCACAATTATCAAAATTTTCTTTCTCCTACATTCTCCCCCTTTTTGATAATGTGAGTGAATCAATTGATCTTTTCTTGATGATCATTATAAAAAAATTACATATTTGAATTGCTCCCATTTTATGTTTGCAAGTTTAAGTTTGAGGCCAATTCATTCATATAATTTGAACGTGATCAGGGTTATTCAAAAATCAGTTAATATCATTCAACTTAATTCAACAATGTCATTCAACTTAAGTCATTTCATTTAACTTAATTCATATTTTCTCCCCTTTGATCATAAGAAAAGATAAGAGCATAGAATATGTTCCCCCTATGATAATGCACACATCCATAAACAAAAAATAAGTAGTACCATTTGAATCGTAAATGTGTTCAACAACTTGGGGATTACAACTAAACAAAATAGAAAAGGAAAACACATACATCCCATGATTCAAAACAAAAACTGAAGGTAAAGAAAACTAAAGGAAAGAGAAATTAGATCCTACTATTAGAGTCTTAAGCATCTAGAAAGGATGAATGAGGCGGGCTAATATGGAAGTGATCGTGAAAAGCCTACATCATGATGTGAAGATCCTGAACAGAGGTCTTCACACTTAAGATGTCAGCCTTGACCTCGACGAGATCGGATCACATAAAGGTTTGCTCTTCCATGATGGTATTGACTTTCAAGAAGAATTCTTAGTAGGTCTTAGGACAAATTTCTTGAGAAGGAGCAGGAAGATCCACGATGTACTCGACATTCATCTCATTGCCACCGTCCTCGGATTCACTATCCTCATCCCCACTATTGCTTTCTTTCAAGTCATCTTCTTCCACCGTCTCCTCGAGTTTAGATCATGTTCTTGCCATAGAGGTTTGGTTAAAGGGGGCCTTGAGTTTGATAAACTCCTCATCTCCTAGTTCAACATCAAAATGCTCAAAGATCTTGGTTAGAAGTGCTCCAAATGGAAGTTCTTTCTCAATTTTGGATATCTTGATTGTATCCCTCATTTCACACATGATAAGATAGGGTAAGAACTGTGGGATATTTTCCTCAAAATAATAGAGAAGATAACTTATGAGGCTTGCAACTTCATCAAAGTGTCCACTCTTAGGAAGGACATTTTCCATGAGGTACTTGCTTAACAAGGATTGGTTAGGGTGAAGGTTTGCTCTAGAGAGTTTTAACTTAGTCAGTGGTCTTGAAGATGCGTTTGTAGATGTCAAGGATATTGGGCTTAAGGTTGTTCAAATTGGCATCCCTTCAAAAATGGAGGTTATCACCGGTGTAGGAGACCCCTAAAATGTCACCAAACTCCATAGGATTAAACTTGATGTCCTTTCCTTTTACATATGAGGAGATGCTCACATTACTAGTGGTTGGCCCAATAAATATCAAATTACAATAGAATAACATCACAAGATTAGAGTATACCTTTGGCAAAAATTCCAACAAGCATTCCTAACCAAAATTCACTAAGTAATCCTTAAGAAGAGCATCTTGTTCGGACTTCAAGTTGATGACTTTTCCCACAATAATGTTACGATTCTGGAAGGACTCCAATTGCTCTTCCTACCATCTCTATTTGAAAAGGTACCCATCATGAGGTTCTTTGGAGCGTGAAGATTCTCTTTGAGTTTTTCTTTTCTTGGTAAGTTTGTAAGTGCTCTTAGTTCTTACTATTGTAAGAGTGACATGAAGGATTTAGAAAGCAAGGATTAGGGCTTGGAGTTTGGTTAAAAGAAAGAGATAGAGAGAGAGAGAGAGAGATTAGGGTTTGAGAGTGTGGGTTTTGGTAAAGGAGATAAGAGGGGTTTTAAAGGAGTTCAAAGGGTATAATGAAGGGTTATATTGTTTAAAAAATGAGTTTTATTTTTAAAGAAAAACTGAAGATGTGTGTAATGAAGAGCTATGGTGTTAGGTGAGGGGCGAGACTTTTCACAGACCTAATGCGTTGAAATCTGACCAATCGTATAAGCAGTCATCCGCTACTATTGTACTGGTTCTTTGATCTTCAAAGTGGTCGTCCACTTGAGAATACCGATTGTCCAGTTCTCAAGACGATCATCCGCTTGGCCTCAAGGACTATGTAATATCTCGTATAATTTTGATAATTATCTATTTTGTCTTGATTAGTGATAACTGATATACCACAAGTGATAGACCAGTCCCCATGTGACACGTGTGACTACAAAGCTCGGCCATCTAGAGCAAACTCAAACGCTCAGCCATTCAAAGCAGTGTAAAGATTCGAAAATTTGGAATAAATTTTTTTTTTTTTTTGAATGCTATGTGAATGTCCTTAATTCCTAATTAATTTAAATTTTGAAAGAAAAAATAAATAAATAAATAAAATATGACGTAAGACGCGAACGGACACCTAAAGACGGTAAAACAAATAATACTGATATTGAGTCGGCTTTATGCCAACTTTATTGACATCCGAAATTGATATATGAAAAATAAAATAAAATAAAATAAAAATATATATAATAGTATATATGAATAAAATGTAAAGTATGGTATAATATATATATATGGGTGTGTGGTGGAAAATGAATAAAAGAAGAAGCAAAGGAAAGAAATAAGAAAAGGGGACGGTGAAGGTCTCGGGTGAGGGAGAACGGCTGAACAGGGGAGAAGAAAAGAGAGAAAGAAGAAGGAAGGGAAGAGGAAGAAGCGACGGTGCTCGCGAGGGGGATCGAGACAAGGGGGCGACGAATTGCGACGGGTTTCGGATTTCCTGGGGCGATTGGGGCTGTGTGTTGCTGTTTGGAGGGACGCGAAGCAGCAGCGATGGGTTGGGACGGATCTATCGGGGAGTCATCGCTGAGTTGATCTCTCAACTCTATACCGAACCTCGCAAGGAGGGAAGCAGCAGTTGGCGAAATCCCTTGTTCTGATCAAGGCAGACGGGTTTCGCGATGGTCGATTGAGGATGATGGCACGGGTGTATTGGCATGGACGAAGCTGCGGTAGGTGGTATATGTGTATATATATGTATATAGGCGTGTAGATGTGTGCGTGTTGGTGCTGTAAGAGAGAAATTGTAGAGAGAACGGTGCTAGTTGTGGTCCAGATTTGCGTGTGGAGGGTGCGATTTTGTGAGGGGCACTACGGGGGTTGCGGTGACAGCAGGTGAACAGGTTTTGTCTCCATTTCTTTCCTTTTGATTTGGTTGCTATTGTGTATCTATGTACGTATATATGTGGCGAAGTAGTGTGTTGTGTATTGAAAGTGGCTACGGTTTGGTGAAGGTGTGATTGTGACAATGGCCTTGAGTTGGTCTTGGAGGACAGGGGAATGGGTTACCATGGCTGTCATAGGTGTTGAGGGTTCGTATTGGTGGATGTTACGGCTGTTGGGTGGTGATTGAATTTGTGGAAGTATTGATGGCAGTGTAAGGAAGGTTACGGCAGCTTGGACTGGGGAATGGAATTGACGTTTTGTAATTGTGAATGTCTTGGTTGATGTGTGTGTGGCTGTTTGGGTTTGAAGTAGAGCAGGAGATTGAGTGGGTTAGATGTTACGGTTGTAGCTCAGAATCGTGAATGGCTACGGCTAGGGGAGTTATGGTACGAGGTGGTGTTTATGTGTACGTATGTATGTAGTGATTGAACTTGTGGAATGGTTCAGGTGTAGATCGAAAATTGAGAAACAAATTGGAGTTATGTCAGGGGCAAAATCACGTTGGGTCAGGAGGTGCTGTTTTTGTATAGCTTGTTGGTTTGTGATTGCCGTGATGAATTGAAAGGTTTAAGTGTGAGTGATGCTTGGTGTTGGATGGTTTGAGCCCCTAATTTCAAATAGTTGGTGAATGTGAGTACTACAGGAGTGCTGCAACACCTGTTGTTCAAGATGGACTGAGTTTAGTGAGAAATTTAAATACTAGTCTTGTTGATGTAAATTTGGAGTGGATTTGTTGATCAGATTCTGCGGCTGGTGTTCATGGGTTGAATCAGTGGCTTGGAAAGGACGGATTGTGATTAGAATTGGATGGATGATTGAAGGGACTGATTCACATGAGGAAGTTGCTGGAATTGCAACCGGGTTAGAAAAGTTACAGTTGGAAGATGGCTCACTCAATTTCAAGCAGAGAAGTTATTGTCCGTTCATCTAGAGGGTTGACTGAGTCTGGAACTTTATTCAAAAACTTAATGGCCATCCTTCGCGATGTTGTTATCTGTTATGATGGCACGGTGAGGAATGTATATAGTAATTCGATTATCCAATTTGAGTATGGGGTCAAGGCTGAAGAAGCTGATGAAACTGGATTTAAAATGTTTGGCCGACTCGATCAACCTGCTGATGTGTTTTCTTCGACTCCTGAACCGTGGACTAAAGATTAACCTCAAACTCTCTAAACAGCTACGGTAGGAGGACTGAGTCATTCATCAGTTGATTGGACTACGTAGTGGACACAGCTTAGTAGGGTTGTGACCAACCCTATCAGGTATGGTGTTTTGCTAATGTTAGAAATGAAGTTAAGTTAGGAATGTTCTGTGAATGACTGGAATGACTTATGTGTTTACTTGATGATTTGGAATTGGTTGTTCACATGCTTACATGTTACTTGTGCTTTATGAAAATTTAGTGAATGATGAACGTGAATCATGACATGTATTTAAGTTGATTATATGAGATATGCTTGCATGTGGAATCAGCTGATGATTTATGTATTATTGTCTCGAACATGCTATATTGTGGAAACCATGTTTCATTGAGATTGCATTGGCATATTGGCATATGATGAATCCTTTGAAAACATGGCGTGGGTTGAGCACGTGGTGCTATGCATTATGAGGGTGTAGATCCTGTGGTGAAAAACCCAAAATTGGCCATTGCATTGGTACTCCGTGCCATCAGGGAGTACCCGTAAACGAGACATGGGTGTGGCATAGAGTTGTGCATGGGTGCGTCATGCATACCACTCATATATTACTGCGATGCTTTGAATGACATTTAGATATAAATGTACACTTTGCACATACCACGCCTTAGCTTTATTTCTTGCATTAGCACTTCATCATACCAACAGTTGAGCTGACCCATTCATGGGCAACATTTTCAGATGAGGATACTTCAGCTACTTAAGACTCAATGATGCCTTGATAGGATGAAGCACTTGTTATATTTTTGGTCCGTGGGACTTATGTTTTGTAATGTAAGGGCTTAAGCCCGAATGACCTATGAACAATGTAATTGTGAGATGTATTTTATGTTTCTATATGTATTGATGGGAAATGATGCATGTCTAGTCAATTCCGTTGAGATTACTCCTTACTTTATTTCCTTCTTGTCTTGTAGAAAATTTGTATATCGTGGAAAGAAAAAAAAAAGAAATGGAAATGATATTGGTATAGTGCAATGAATTGGGAGTCGATGATTCTTAAGCTTAAGTGTAGCTATATATATGATGGATTGTATAATTAGACGATGCACATTTAAATTCTGTGAGATTTGTGGCCATCGAGTGAGGATGGATTGTGATGTGTTTGTATATATATATGATGCATTGTGATTATCAGGGGGAAAAAGGCTCGAAAAACAAAGGAGGTTCTGCCGAAATTTTTAAGAAAATTAAAAAACTCTATTTAATTTGTTGTAAATTCATAAATCTATTTAATTATCTTTTATTTTATTTACTTTCTATTCGTCAGTCGCACCTCGGGTTTCGGTCAGAAATTCGGGGCGTGACAAGACTTGCCCCCATATCCTCTAAAACTCACAAGCCTAAGCACAAGGCCTTCAGAGCACTCTCTAGGATTCAAAGCTCATCACCGCTTTAACACCTTACCGAGCAAAGGATAAGGAAACAGTCTTCAATAAGGAAACTGCCACTCACAGATATCTCTCAAGCACAATATCCAACATAGAAACTGTCATTCTCCGATGATCAAATCCCTATATTCATGGCACCAAGTCCTAATCAACTAAGGAAATCTATAGCCTATAAATAAAACCCTAAGGTGCGCCTTTTATTTTTATGCTCATTCTTTGGCTTACATTACAGTCTTTCAATTCAATTTTATTGACTTAAACTTCGGAGCGGCTACCGCCGAAGCCAATCCGGTGGCCCTCCGATCATTTTTTTGAGTGTTCTTCAGGAAGCAGAGTTTGGAGTTCACACCAGCCAAAAAGTGCAGCATCAGTTTAACATCGTTTGTGGGAACGACAATCGTTCTTTCCACCAAGTGCTCTACTTATAAACAAACTCATCCTCCTTCTCATCGGAGGATCATGGCTCCCAATCTTCGACCGAGGAAGAATGCTCCAGATCCTTAAAACCCGCAACCTCGCCCACCTACCGGACGAGGAAGGGGAAGAACCACTGATCCCGTGCGAGAAGAGCTTGACCTAGTCAAATGACAAAACCAATTAATGCAAGAACAGCTTCTAGCCATGTCCAGAACTCTAGCAATGCTTACTCAAAATCACGAAACAAATCCTTCAAATCCACCCGTCAATATTGCTGCTTAGTGGACACAACCCCCTACTGTCAACACGGATGGAGGACCCTAGGAAGAGATTCCTAGTGATCATCCGGTATACCCCCAGGGTACTACTCACATTGGCAGAGATCCTCAACCATCAGCAATCGCAGGCAGGGGAATACCACCAACCTTTGCTCCAGACATCCACTATCGAAGCATAACTAGGGCTTCAACCGCGGGGGCTTCAAGAGCAAATCCAGCACCTCAAGAGTCTCAACCCCAAGCGGCTCCAGTTCCTCCAGCTCAGGAGCACCAAAATCCTCCTCCATCCATGGGACATACCCATCCCATTCATATGGGTGCCGAAGCGACAAGGGGAGATTCGCAAGAAGTCCCGCCTAAGGACCCACGGAGAGCTGAAGAAGTTGCGGACTCTATAGATCGCACTGTTACGATGAGGGGTATTCAAGTCCCTCTAGAGCAGGATGAGCTAGCAAGGCTGCTCGGAAGGCTTGCCACACCGTTCACCCCTGCTATAATGGCAAGGGAGAGGCCAAAGAAATTTGAGTCCCAAAGTTCACCCCTTATGATGGGACTGGGGACCCTGGGGACCACCTATCCCATCACCAGCATACCATGGCCCCTACATGGGCCCTCTGACGCCTTTATGTGCCGCACCTTCATAACCAGCCTCAAAGGCACTGTTCTGAAGTGGTTTCATCACCTTCCACCGAACTCAGTCACTAGTTTCTATAAGCTCGGAAGGCGCTTCCTAAACAGGTTCATGACCAGTAGAAGGTTGAGAAAGGGTCCTGAGTTTTTGTTAAATGTAAAACAGACCAAAGAGGAGCCCCTCAAAGAGTACATTGTGCATTTTAATACCGAACTCACTGAAGTTACAGATTGCGGCTCAGGTTTCCTAGTGGCCGCTTTGACCTCTAGTCTTGCACAAGGAGGTTTTAGGGATTCACTGACAAAAAGCTCGCCTGCTGACATGGAAACCCTCATGGATCAGGCCAGGAAATACATTAATCTAGAAGAAGCAAAGAATACCTCCCAAAAGATTAAAGAGCAAGCTCAGAAGGATGACCCGAAGAAGGATGGCCAGAAAAAGGACGATCAGAAGAGGGACCCTAGTACAACTAGGAAAAGGGACAAAAGCCCAGAAAAAAAGAGTAGTGTCTAGAACTCCATTTAACACTGCCCCAAGGGGATTCACCACCTTCACTCCTCTGAATGCTTCCCAAACTCACATACTTCGGCAAGTCCGATCTCGCGAAAATATAAGGTGACCAGAGCCACTAAGAGACGATCCCAACTACCGGAACCAGAATAAGTATTGTGATTTCCACAAAGACCGTGGGCACACAAAAAACACGTGTAAGTCCCTTAAACATGAAATCGAGCAGCTTATAAGGAGAGGACGACTACAGGAATTTGTCAAGCAGGACGGGGGGTAGAACCCTTGTGATGATAGGCCCTAGCAGAGGAAACCGTACCAGAGGCAGGACCAAAGACAAGAACAAAGGGAAGGATGGAATGAGCCTCAGTGGCAGAATAATTAGGTTATCTTTGTCCTCCATGCAGACACCCCGGCAACAAGGATTTCTAACAAAGCAAGAAAATGGTACACTCGGGAGGCTAGAACTACTCCCAGCGTCCTACCAATCTCCAATGTGGAGAAAAGATTGAGACCAGAACCTGAGATCCAGTTTTCGGATCAAGACCTTACAGGAGTACACTGTCCTCACAATGATGCCCTCGTCATCTCTCTCAAAATCTCTAACTTTGAGATCCGAAGAGTCTTGGTGGACACAAGAAATTTTGCAAATGTTCTATTCTACGACCCCTCAAACTGATGAAGATCGACCCCAATGACATCAAGCTCGTAGCCATAATTATGGCAGGATTTGATGGGAATCTCAGTACCCCATTAGGAAGGATCGACCTCCCTACTACAGCAGGAGAGGGAGATGGACAAAAGATCACTATAACTGAATACATGGTTCTGAATGCCAAGTCCCCCTACAACATCATAATTGGGTGACCTTGGTTACACCAGATGGGAGCGGTCACCTCGACCCTCCACTAGTGCCTGAAGTATGTCCACAATCAGGTTGTCTACTATGTCAGAAGGTGCCAACCGACCTCTAGAGAGTGTCATGCTCTCGCTCTCAAAGAGAAGTCTTCCAAATATCAATTACTGCACGCTCGTGAGCGTGTGGATCCAGTCCTCTCCTACCACCACGAAGCGGAAGACTGCCCTTCCAGAACTGATGAGCCACTAAGCCCTAGAGAAAGGACAGCAGGGCTAAGCCCATAGGGGACCCCATTAAAGTACTGGTCAGCTTGGAATCACAAGGGTGCTATCTGCAGATAGGTCCAGACTTGACACCTGCCGAGCAGGATGAGATGAATGAATTCTTGAGAAACAACCTCTTTGTATTTGCTTGGGAAACAAAGGATATGGAGGTCATAGATCCAGACCTCATCACTCACAAATTGATGGTAGATCCCGACCATCCACCAGTGAGGCAGAAAAGAAGGTCACTTGCTCCAGAGCGGCACCAGGTCATTAATGAGGAGGTCCAGAGGCTGCTTGAGGCCAAGATGATATGAGAAGTATTTTACCCCGAATGGCTAGCCAACACCATTCTGGTTAAGAAGAAAAATGGCAAATGGAGAGTCTGTGTTGACTATACAGACCTCAACAAAGCTTGTCCTAAAGACAGCTTTCCTCTGCCAAGGATAGATCAGCTAGTTGACGCTACTGCAAGACATGAACTCATGAGCTTCATGGATGCTTACTCTAGGTATAACCAGATTCAAATATACCCTCCAGACCAGGAAAAGATAGCATTCATAACCGAGCGAGGTCTCTATTGCTATAGAGTGATGCCGTTTGGCTTAAAGAATACTGGGGCAACATAGCAGTGACTGGTTAACAAGATGTTCAGTCCTCTGATCGGCAGTACCATGGAAGTTTACATTGATGACATGTTGGTCAAAAGCCTACAAAAAAGTAGCCACCTCCAGCACTTAGCTCAGACGTTTGACATCCTGAAGCAACACAAGATGAAACTGAATCCCTCGAAGTGCACCTTTGGAGTGACGAAGGGAAAATTCTTAGGATACATTGTCTCCCAAAGGGGCATAGAAGCGGACCCTACTCAGATTAGGGCTGGATTCGCCAAAGATCAAAAAATACATTAAGGCTCTAAATAGTAGAATTGCAACTCTGAGCAAGTTTATCTTCAAGTCCACTGATCGCTGCTTACCGTTCTTTAAAGCCTTGAAGGGTAACAGAGCTCTGCAATGGATAGAAGAGTGTAGAAAGGCCCTTCAAGATCTGAAGGAATACCTAACTTCACCTGAGCTCTTATCAAAGCAGTCTATAGAGAGAAGCTACTTTTCTCTGTTACAGTCTGCAAAAATGCTGTCAGTTCTGTACTAGTCAAACACCACAGGAGAGTCCAGAAGCCCATATTTTATGTCAGCAGGGCATTGTTAGACACAGAAAAAAGATATCTTGAGATTGAAAAACTGGCCTTTGCACTAATAATATCTGCCCGGAAGCTCTGGCCCTACTTCCAAGCGCATCCCATTGAAATCCCAACTACTTACCCCCTGAAGTCAGTTCTGAAGAAACTTGAGGTCTTAGGGCGATTAGTCAAGTGATCAGTGGAGTTAGGGGAATTTGACATATCCTATGTTCCACGGATCTCTATTAAAGGGCAAGTCATGGTCGATTTTGTTGCGGAGTTCACCCTAGTATTGCAAGACAAGGCACAACTTTGTGAAAGCTTGGGAACATGACAGCTTTACACTGGCGGATCGTCCACAGACCATGGTTCTGGTGTTGGCTTGGTATTACGATCCCCTGACGGGCTTATGGTAGAAAAGGCAATCAGCTTGGGGTTCAGAGCCTCCAACAATAAAGTACAATACGAAGCCCTTATCCTCATAATGAAGTTAGCTCTGGAATGCGAGGCTCAGAACCTCGAAGTCTTCTTTGATTCCCAATTGGTGGTAAGCCAAGTTCTGGGAGAGTTTGCCATCAAAGATGACAGGATGCTTCGGTATTCAGAACTTGTTAATTCGCTGAAACAATCCTTCCAAACATTCCCTATCAAAAAAATAGAAAGAGGCCAGAACTGCAGAGCTGATGCTTTGGAAAACATGGCATCTCACTTGAAGTCAGAAGGAAATTTTACACTAAAAATCTCCCATCAATCAAGACCAAGCATAGAGGAGGTCCAAGTTGTCCAAGCTACTGAGTAACCCCAGAACTGGATGACTCCCATCCTCCAAGACAAGAACCAAGCCAGAAGGATCCGAATGAGGGCAACTCGGTACCTAATCCTGAGTGGGAAACTTTACAAGATCCTATTATCAACCTCTGCTCTGGTGTTTAAATCTTAAAGAGTCTCAGTATGTCTTGACAGAAATATACCAAGGAATTTGTGGAAACTATAATGGGGGCAGAACCATAGCCCACCGAGCTCTGACATTAGGCTACTACTGGCCTGGTATGTTGAGGTAGGCTAAGACGTACGTCTAGAAGTGCAACAAATGTCAAAGGTTAGCTTCCTACCAACACCAGTCCCACTATGAGCTCATTCCTATTGCCAGCCCATGGCCTTTTGTTCAGTGGGGGATGGACATCATCGGCCCATTGCCTAAAGCCGTTCCAAACAGGAAATATCTTTTGGTAGCCATTGATTATTTCTCTAAATGGGCAGAAGTAGAGCCTCTAACACACATTACTGAGAAAGAAGTCAAGAGTTTCACCTGGAAGAATATAGTCTGCAAGTTCGACGTACCACGCGTGATCGTCTCAGACAACGGTACATAGTTTGCTGGTAATATTTTCAAGAAATTCTGCCAAGACCTGCATATCAATCAACATTTTTCCTCTCCTAGCCATCCCTAAGCCAATGGACAAGCAGAGGTCACTAATCGAACAATCCTTGATGCCCTTAAGAAGAGGTTGGAAGAAGCCAAGGAAAGATGGGTTGAAGAACTCCCTGAAGTACTTTAGGCCTACAGAACAACTAGAAGAATGCAAACCTCTGAAACTCCCTTTTCACTTGCCTATGGTACCGAAGCAGTAATCCCTGTTGAGATCGGTATGCCTACCCTGAGGACTGAAACTTTCAACCAAGAAGCCAATAATCAGCAGCTTACAGAAAACTTGGACTTACTCGAGGAAAAGAGGGATGAAGCCAGGATCAGGATGGAATCAAATTCGAAATTGGGGCTGAAACCCATCAGCTTTCAAATTGGAGATCTCGTCCTGAGAAGGGTGTTTCCAAACACCAAGGATCCTACTATGGGAAAGTTATCACCCAACTAGGAGAGCCCCTACAGAGTAACGAAGATTGTTAGACCTACCACTTATTGGCTAGAAGATATGGTTGGGAAACCTGTTCCCAGGCCTTAGAATATAGAACACTTATGGAAGTATTATCAATAAAGACTTTCTTCTTTCTTAAAATATCTCCATGAAGTGTTCTCATATAATGTACAGACCCAGGTCTAGTCCAACTTATTATATAAACCTCCAGGTCTGGTCCATCTTAATGTACAGACCCTTAGGTCTGGTCCATCTAATGTACAGACCCTTAGGTCTGGTCCATCTCAATGTACAAACCCTTAGGTCTGGTCCATCTTAATGTACAGACCCTTAGGTCTGGTCCATCTAATGTACAGACCCCTAGGTCTGGTCCATACAGACCCTTAGGTCTGGTCCATCTTAATGTACAGACCCCCAGGTTTGGTCCATCTTATTGACTCCTAAAAGCCTTGTACCCAGTACAAGCCCTTTAAGTCTGGTCCATCTCAGTAAACCTGCTCGGTTACTTCCCAAACTGAAGACAAAAGATTTGACTTAGCTGTTCAGCTACATGGTTACAAACATTTTTTAGTCAGATGCTAATTCTGGCCAATTGTTATAAATCTTCTTAAGTTCTTATTAGTAAGTTCTGGTCTTGGAGGTTTGATTATCAAAGATTTGTTTAGTTACTATCCAGTAATTATCAGTTCAATTATTATCACTAGTCATTTTACTCAGCAATTAAGCCCTGGACGATTTGCTTTCACAAAACCTGCTGATCAAGTTATTCAATACAAGTTCTGATTCAAATGCCTCCAATTTTGGATTCAGATTTGCTCAGGTTATTGCAAGTTGCTTTATTCAGAAGGTTGCTTCTTAGGACTGATTTGAAAGGTAAAAAGCTCTTGAAAAACTTTGTTTACATTAATTGCAAGTTTAAAGGGCTGAAGCCCATTCATATACTATAGAGCAGCAATAATTTGGGACAATGCTGAATCAACTTGACATCCACTCAAAATTCACAAGTGTTATAGATCAAAAGGGCAAAAACACTAAAAGCTCTGAAGAAAAAACAGTTCCATTGATAAATATGTTTGAGTATGTCACGCCCCAAATTTTTGCAAACCCGAGGCGCGACTGACGAGACAGAAAATAAAATAAATAAAAGGAGAAATGTAAATAAATTCACTAAGCAAGCATCCATTCCCATCAATACATAAAATAACATAAAGTACATCTCACAACTGCATTGTTCATAGGTCATTCGGGCTTAAGCCCTTACATTACAAAACATAAGTCCCATGGACCAAAAATATACCAAGTGCTTCATCCTATCAAAGTATCATTGAGTCTCAAGTAGCTGGAGTATCCTCATCTAAAAAATGTTGCCCACGAATGGGTCAGCTCAATTGCTGGTATGATGAAGGGCTAATGCAAGAAATAAAGCTAAGGCGTGGCATGTGCAAAGTGTACATTTATATCTAAATGTCATTTAAAGCATCGCAATAATATATGAGTGGTATGCATGACGCACCCATGCACAACTCTATGCCACACCCATGTCTCATTTACGGGTACTCCCCGATGGCATCAAAGTACCAATGCAATGGCCAATTTTGGGTTTTTCACCACAGGATCTACACCCTCATAATGCATAGCACCACGTGCTCAACTCACGCCATGTTCTCAAGGATTCACCATATGCCAATATGCTAATGTAATCTCAATGAACATGGTTCTCAATAATATAACATGCTCGGACAATAACATATAAATCATCAGTCAGTTTCATATGCATACATATCTCATGTGTCCATATATCATAGTTCATGTTCTTCACTTTACTAAACTCTCAAAGAACGCAAGTAACACATAAACATGTGAACAACCAACTTCAAATTATCAAGTAAACACATTCCAAATAAACACATAAATCATTTTAGTCATTCACGAAATATTCCTAACTTAACTTCATTTCTAACATTAGCAAAAACACCATACCTGACGGGTTAGTCACAACCCAAGTAAACTGCGCTCGTAAAATAGTGGCTAGTGGTGAGAATGTGGAAGGATCAGACTGCCTTCTCCTTGCCTTTTCGTGTCCCTAAAACCATAACAAGTGACTTAGTTCATTTGTTTCCTAAATGATGCTATTCAAAAAAATTTATGTCTTTATTTTATAAGTTTCTATTCTGCTAAATTAAACTCTGCTATTGAGTCCAGGATGTCGAAGAAAATAAGTTTAGGCTTTCGTATAACTCAATTCGGACATCCGGGTTCAAAAGGGCAAAACAGTCATTTTGTACTTTTCACGGGTCCTTACATTTCGTGACCTCTTTTCACAAATTGAACTCCACGTTTGAGTCCAGAATGCTCGAGATAATAAAGTTTCACTATTTGTTTACTTAATTCGGAGTTCGTTTGACTGTACTTTAATTCAGGGGCATTTTGGTAATTTTAAAGGTTACTACGGTTCTTTATTTTTTGGGACCCTGTCTCGTAAAACGGACCTCACCATTGGTCTCAGAATGGTCGAGATAGTCAAAATACACTAATGACTTGTCCCATTTGGACTCCGGATTATTTTAGAATATTTAATTAATTAAATTAATTTAATTAATTAATTAATTTAATTAATATTTTATTAATATTTTATTCAGGAGGGGTCAAAACATAATTAGTCAAAAGTTCTGTGGGTCAAAATCAGATTTCCTAAAGTTCTGGGGTTTCAATTTGAATTTCAAAAAGTACAGGGGTTAGCTTGAAATTTCCAACTCTCTTATCCTTAATCCGGATAGCCAAATAGTGGCTAATTCCGAAACAGGGATCGGATATCCCTGTTTTCAATTTAATCCCAATTTCAATCTCACAACCCCGTAACCAAACAGCCCCTATCCCCATTTAATTTAAAACCTGCGACCGACACGTGGTAGGGGCGGGTCGACCCTGGCCCGATCCGAACCCGGACCCGACCCAACCCGGACCCGAACAGTGTCCCTTCTTCCCCGTTTTCCCGGTGAGCCTCCGGTAGGGTTCCGGCGCCTTCTCCGGCGCCGGCGATATTTTTTCGGCGACTTTTCACAGTTTTAAAAATGTAGTTTTCTCAGGTTTTTCATGTAGATTCCATATCTAAGGTTGGTTTTAGATTTAAGCCACTAGATTTTCACGAAATAGGGTCCAAAGATTTCGGTCAACTCTCCGGCCGACCCTTCTCTTTCATTTTCGTGACTGTTTGGTCATGGTTCAACCTCCATTTTTATCCTAATGGGTTTCTGCACCTCCTAGGGTTCATTCCCTACCATTTAAACCGAGTTCTACACATAAAATGTCAAGACCCACCTCCCATAACCGAAACCTGCAACTCACTGTTTCTATCTCATTTCTTAATCGTTTTCTTTCATTCTTTTTGCAAAATGAACCTTATAACATGCTCTTTAAGATCCTATACATCAAATTAATTATCATGCTTAAAAAAAAATAAAACAGAACTGGGTCACTTACGGTTTTTGTTGGGTTTCTCTCTCTATTTGTGCACCTCCTTCACCCTCTGGTTCCAAGCTTGAATCAAGCTCCAAGACTCCTTCTTTCTAAAACTCTCTTTCTCTCTCTCGTTTTCTGTTTTCCTTTTCCTTTTCTTCTCCCAACCGAGACCAACATATATACACTAACACACCAACTCCCTCACGTCTCCCACCACCAGCCCCTTTCCTTGACCTCTTTCCCTCTGCTCAGCCACCCATGTTCTTCCCCAATGCAGCTTTGCATTAAATGCAAAGCTGCCCTATATATACCTATATATATATATATATACCACTCATTACACACACACTAGACACACACACTCAACCGACACCACACACACACACCCCCACGGTCTGTTGCACCCATCCAGTACACACATGCACTGCTATATATATATATATATATATATACATATACATATTCACATATACATGTACACATATTATTCTACACATATACACATACATATAATATCCCACACATATACATGCTACACATACATAACACCCATACATTCCATAATCATAAACACATTACATTAATTTCACATTTTTAATAATAACAATAAAAATATTAATAATAACAATAATGAATAATAATAATAATAATAATAATAACCACAAAATTTTTATATATAAAAAAAAATTTTTGGGGTTATTACAAAGTACATCGGAATTCAAAAATAAAACAACAAGTTACATATAAGAAATCTTAGGCTTGGTCAGTGGGTGCAGGCCCATCTGCTAAAAGAAGTTCGGAAGGGGTGGCTTCGGCTTCTTTGCTCAAAATAACAACATCAGAAGGAGCAGCTCCAGGACCCACAATCGATGACAAGTCCAAATCTGGGAACTTAGCAAGAAGTTTGGATCAGAAGTTGTCAAATCCGAATTGGATCAGCTCGTTACCCATTTCTTCAACTTCCGCCCTCATCTCCGTTTCGGTCTCGATCTTAGCTAAGTCGACTGCGTCCTAAAGCTTCTGATCATAAAGGTACCGAAGATCGTACAACTCCTTCTGAAGATCTTCTGCCCTCCGAGCATGCAGATCCCTCTTAGATTCCAGCACGGCCAGGGAGTTAGAAGCCTCTTTCAACTTTTCCTCAACAACGTGGGCTGGAAACTAAGTCGTTTTGAGCTGCAGCCTAACTTTGTCCAGTTCAGTCTGAAGTTTTTCAACTTCTTCTGAATCTGGAGAAGCTTTAGTCAAAGCTGCAAGAGTATGCATGGACTGCAGGTCACAAATCAAGTGAGTCAATAACAATAAGAGAAAATGGAAAGAGAAGATGAGAAATCAGAAGTTACCTTGATCTGGAAATAAGCAAAATCAACCAATAACTTCTCCGGCTTTTGCCCCTTGAGCTTCAGAGGGCCCTTATCCCAGAACAGCTTCAAGGCCTTCTTAGCGACCTAATATCCGGTATCATCTGAAGCTTTGGATTTAGCAGCCGACTTCCCCTTGCTTATTCAACTGACTGGGGCGGGAGGAACCATTGATATTGGGGTGGGAGCTTCCCTCTCGCCCTCAGAATGAGGATGCTCGGGAGAGAAAGAGATCAACCTCCTCTTTTTCACTTGTAGGGGAGGCTCAGGCTCAATTGGGGAGGAAGCCTCCCTCAACGTTGGTGGTTCTGAAGTCCACTTCATCATCAACTTCTTCTTGAGCTCCTCAGTACGTTTGTTGGCAACCATAAGATTATTGGGGGTAACAATGACTGTGTGAGCTCGGTTAGAGGTCTGGAGGAGCTGACGATATTGATCTTGGAGTTCAGTTGTAAAGATAGACCTCTTCCAAACATTCTTAACTACACAAAAAACATAAGAATAATGATTAGTTAGAGTAGCTCGGAAGCCAAAGACAGAGCCAAAGCAGTCACAAGAAAATTGGGTCTCACCCTTGATCCCGATGGTACGGGGGAATGTTGAGATATGGTCCTGGAAGTCTTCACGCTCCCATCCTCCTCCAATGAAGAAATACCACTTCTTCCAAGTCTTATTGGAAGTGGGTACAGAGGAAAGGGGTCTGAACCCCCTATCAAAAGACATAAAAAAGAGGCTCTTCGACCTCCTATATTTCAGATCCATATTGCTACGAATCAAGTCAAGGGACACATCAACATTGTTCTGGTGCCCTAACACTATAAAACCTAGAAGATGCCTCCAACTGTTCAAGTTAAGGTCGGTAGGGTAGACATTAAACCAACTAAAAAACTGCCTAACCAGGTCAGAAAGAGGGAGTGTTAATCCCATTTCAAACCAGGCAAGGTAAACACAGATCTCGCCCTCCTTATCATCATGCGGGCGATCTAGGGTGCTTGGAACCCTAAAGGTAACGTTTGAGGGGAAATCATATTTTTCCTATAAATCCTCTAACATGCCCTCAGTAATGGCACTTTCCCCTTCTTCCCTTTGAGAGGATCGACCAGAGGTCTCTCCAACCCTATTTCGGGGTTCCAAGAACGCATCTACTATTCTAACCTCTGAACTGGAGGGGGATCCTACTGACCTATTTCCGGTGCCACCAGAGGAACGACTATCTATGCCTTGGACGTGGAACGGCACAGTCGTCCTCGAAAAACTTCCTGTGCGGTCACTAGAACTAGAGGAAAAAGAGGCTGACATTGCCAAGAAACAAAAGGGGGGGAAATAGGATTTTCAATAAGGAAAGCACAAAAAAGAAAGAGAGACTAACCAAACCTGAAGTCAGACAAAAATGGAGCTTCGAGCAATAGGCAATCCTCATGATTCACTAGAGACTCTAGTTCGACAATGGCAGGATTTCATGTTCCCTTGAAAATGACGAGAAAAAGGTCGTACTAAGCTTTTCCCCCTATTTATACATGTTTATAAAGTGTGGGCCCACCAAGCCGAACTGCCATGACGGTGGTGTGCAATAATGGCTTCGAAAGCCCAACCATCGGCTGCGCAATAAATGGCGCTCCAACAATCACCTTGGAAGTCAGACAGATAGGACGCATGGCTTTTTGGAAGCACGTAGCCCTAGTTACTCGTTGAGTTCGAACTAGGGCTTGGGGGGGAGTAACTGATATACCACAAAGTGACAGACCAGTCCCCATGTGACACGTGTGACTACAAAGCTTGGCCATCCAGAGCAAACTCATACGCTCGGCCATTTAGAGAAGACTTGCCCCCATATCCTCCAGAACTCACAGGCCTGAGCACAAGGCCTTCAAAGCACTCCCTAGGGTTCAGAGCTTATCACCGCCTTAACACCCTACCGAGCAAAGGATAAGGAAACAATCTTCAATAAGGAAACTGTCACTCACAGATATCTCTCAAGCACAGTATCCAACATGGAAACTGTCATTCTCCGATGATCAAATCCCTATATTCATGACACCAAGTCCTAATCAACTAAGAAAATCTCTAGCCTATAAATAAAACCCTAAAGTGCGCCTTTTATTTTCATACTCATTCTTTGGCTTACATTACAGTCTTTCAATTTAGTTTTATTGACTTAAGCATTGGAGCGGCTACTGCCAGAGCCAATCCGGTGGTCCTCCGATCATCTTTTTGTGTGTTCTTCAAGGAGCAGAGTTCAGAGTTCACACCAGTCAAAAAGTGCAGCATCGATAACTAATAGCAGAGAATTTAGGACTTGACATGTTAGTATTAGTAGTACAACTTTACTATTACATGAAATATTTTATTTTTGTTTTATTTCTTTTATTTGGTTGTGTACTTTATATTCCTTGTATTTTAAGTTATTATAAATGACATAATTAAATAAGGGGATAAGTAATAAATTCAAGAATTTACATAAAATATATGTATACACAATTGAATATAATACATATATTTTTTATAAGAATTAAATGGAACAAATAGTAGCTCACTGTGACATATGTACATAATATTTTTTTATATGGATGTATATAGACAAGTAGATATATATATATATATATCCACATATATACATATGTTGTAACAAAAATAAATAAATAAATGGGTCGTGAATCAAAGTTGTTGTACTTATAATATTAGATGGGAAGCATTTATATACATACATATATATATACATGTCAATATTTATGGTAAAAAAAATTATATATATATATATATTTATATTTATATTTATATTCTAAAAGTTGTGCTTGGCTGTAATCAAGTTGTGCGCACACACACACACATATATAATTGTGTGTGTGTGAGAAAGAGAGAGTGTGTGTGTGTAAAGTGTAATGATGATAATGAAAAAAAAAAAAGAAAAGAAAAGAAAAGTAATAGCTATGTCATGAAAAAGTGACATGTGTGTGTGTGTTGGGAGTTGGGCATTTATTGAGGGAGGGCACCCTCTGTTAAGAAATTCCAAAACCAATGAAAACAAAAATGAGGGCAAGAAACAAGACCGCATAGTGTAAGACTGCAATGCCTAAAACTCAAGGATAGACTATAGAATATTAGATGCAGGTCTAAATCATATAAAATTATCAAACGCAGGTCTGAATAAATCTTATAGGATATAATGTTAGCTGTAAGCTCAGTCTATTTTTAGTTGGAAAGATGTTCTGCCAACAAGTTTAATAATCTCTTCACATTACACAAGTCATGTTGACCAAGGAAATACTTTAGTTCCTGATCAGTTATATGTATACCCATAGCATCAAAGATAGTATATCATCTTCTTTGACTTTGCCAATAATGTCATTCTTTAATTAAGCCCTCTTCTTCCTTTTCTATTCCAAAGACCTTTCTTGAATGCTAGGAGAAAATTTATGGAGAATTAGATCTCCATTTATTATTAGCTTTTACATCAAACTCATTGCTCTTGGTAGGTGGAATGTTGCAAGAGAGATAAGTGGAAATTTTTTGGATTGTGCTATATTAACTTAAGAGGTAGGAGATTCTAACCTAAGGTTGGAAATGGGATGTAAGGGATTCTAACCTAAGGTTGAAAATAGGATGTTTAAGATATTATTTCATGTTCATTTTCACTTGTTAATATTAGAAATATTTAGTATTCTCTATATTTTATTAGTGACCCATAATCTTGATATACTTCAAGGCAAATGTTATTTTTATCTCTCGCAATAATTTCTCGTGTTCAAAGTAAATTAAAAATGAATGATGTTGAGTACATGGTAGTTATTTTCATATATGTTGATTAAATGGTCATAAATATTAAAGCATGCTTTACTAAAAAAAGAATATAAATTCTCTAGTTATTTTAACTTGATGTTTAGCTACTGATTTTATTTTTTTTATTTTGATAATATATCTTGTGAAAATACTTGTTAAGACACATTAAACATGACTATTAGTAGGAGTTTTGGTATGTCTATATAAATTTTTGGTTAGTAAGCTAATATAATTAATGTCTATGACTCGGAAACACATTATGTTGGGATTGTGTATCCCTTTGGCCTTATCCGTAAACCCGTGCAAGAGGTTGCCTTGGTTGTAACGCCCCGGTCCTGGATGGATTGGACTGAAGGGTCACCGGGACCCCGAACTATCAAATAGGCAGGTGATCGAGACTAATTATCCTGGTCAAGTATATCCAATATAATCCATTTATTTTAGAGTTGATTTTCCCTTAACAATTTCTCTCTAATTGATTTCAGTTCGTTCCCATGATTAAACATGTTCAAGTTCCGTGACGGGATTAAATGAAATAGATCATAATAAAGCACAATTGAACTAAAAATATTCATCAATAGAATATAACAAGGTGAGGATCAGAGCTAGCTCTAATGGTCAATATACAACATATACATTATGTCAAAGAAGGGTACATGCACCCTTTACAATATGTAATGAATAAATACAACTATCTAAAACCAATACTACTTAAGTCTCTACCCATCTCGTGCCACTCCAACAACTGTCCTCTACAAGTCCAGTACATGCCATTCTCATGAACAGCACGGGTGAGCCATAACACTCAGTAGGGTTTCCCAAAACACACAAGCAAATAGCGTGCAAAAACTAATGCAAGTCCAATGAGGACAATCCCTAATGTCTAATATGTAATCCCAAGCACACAACAATATTATTAACCAAATCACAAATATAAACAAGAAAATCAAGAGAATAAGACACCACTCCGTGTGATACAACAACAATAATAAGGTACACAATATACATCAAACATGAAGAATATCAACATATACAAACCTCACGAAGAACCTCCACTTCTTGTTCAAATCAGTCAGAACAATGATATCCATTACGAATCAATGACACAACTAGTCAATAACGTATAATCACTTCACCGTCATATAGACAACAAATATAATCCATAACATAATAAGTCTGAGCAATATCTACTATACTCATTAATTTAGTCCATGCAATGTCATGATGCTTAATACAGAAAGGTAAACATGTATAATTTAAACTGCGATCCAAATCCCAACTTCATCTCTCTCAATTCATAATTCAATTACCTAATGGCCCTCGGAAAAGCCTCGTGCTTCTCGGGCTACTAATCCGATGGCAATGCATCACTACCCGCATGGGGTTACAGTCCATAATCATAGGGAGACACAATCCCGATCACAAAATAATCCTGGTCTCTAATCATGATCTCATCATACACTATTCATATGTCCCATCAATCCATCCACACCACTGAGGTGTGCTCAATCAATACCATAGAGGTTCGCAATATAATCCACACCAGCTATTATGCAATGCATGATATCTCAATGTACAAGAATATATAATCATAGTAGGTTATAATAATAGTAAGCACCAAAATAATAATGATAATCTCATCACAACATCACACATGATTCAAGCATCAAAATAATAATGATAGTCACATCATAAGAATCAATGACAAGTATGCAATACCAACCAATCATGATGTAATCTTAGTCTTAGTCATCACCTGACTTTAAAGAGACACTACTTGTGTTTATCACAACGTATATTAGAACCTCACACACTCCAGGTTCAACTCTCAGGGCCACCCCGTATTGTTTCTAAGTTATTTGAATATTTTTTAAACCTATAAGGGCATTTTTGAAATTTTACTAGGCAAGTTTCATATCTATTAAGACCTTATCTCACCAAAACCGACCTTGGAATCTGATCCAGAAGTTATAAAAATCCTAAGAATACTCTCTCTGCATTTTATTTACTCCTTTAGATATATGTCCCATGCTTAGGGGCATAATGGTAATTTTACACGTTCATGTGGGACCGACCCCGTGTCCCTGATTCATTAATTTGATACCATATTTGAGTTCCTAGCATCCAAAAATATTAAAAATGCCTCTTCTGGATCTTAATTATGCTTTTGATTGTTCAATCTATGTCTAAGGGTATAATTGTCATTTCATTAATTTAGGTGGGACAATCATTAGGTCCCAATTCATTCAATCTAGCATTACATTTGAATTCCAAGCATCCAAAAACATTGGACTAGCTCTTTCCAGATTTAATTAGCCTTCGAATTACTTAAATTATCATTAGAGGCATTCTCGTAATTTTACATATTTATGTGGAACCAACCCAGGTTCTCGAATATCCAAATCAACCTCGCCATTGAGTCCGAAATGCCCAAAAATCTTAAGAATGCCTTTTTTTGCATTTTAATTGGTTTATTTTCAATTTTATAAACAAGTAAGATTTTTCATAATTTTCTTTAAAAAGTTCATTGGTTTGTAATTAATCAAATCAGTTCAACCCCTTTATAATTTTCCAATTTCTAATTTCTTAACCTTGTGGCCAAACAGTCTGAATTCCATTAAATTCCCCAAATTCAGGAATAAGGTTATCATTATTCTAGATTTTGTCCCCCCAAACAACAGACAAGCCATAGCTTGTTGCCAAACGACCTAAGTTCTAAAGCAGTTTCCAAACAGTCCTTTAAGTCCAAATGGCCATTGAGCCAGCCCAACGTCAGACCCGAATACCCGATTGACCCATTGACTAGACTCGTTAACCGTTGACCCAAACTTGATTTGAATGTTGACCGGGACAACCCAATTGACTAGTCAACTTCTCCGGCGAAAACCCTAGTTTTCAAACCTATATTTTTCTGCACTATTTTCAATCCTTTTCTTTCTAACCTTTATATATTATCATCCTACACATTTTAAGGTAGTTTTTAAGCATTATCTTTTGAACAATTTTTCACAACCTTGAAAGTCAATCTTGAACATCTTACATATGGCCAAAAGCTCAATAAAACTAATAATAATTTAGAGTTTTCTCAATTTTTATGAAACTATAAAAATTTACATTTTTTTATTGGGATTGAACTTTTCACTGTAAAAGTTTAAATTTTTACACTTTGGCTGAGACAGAATTTTAGACTCTTGAAATGATTTTTTTTTCTTCAGATTTTCATATTCAATATAGATCTTGTTTGACAGATCTCAATGTTTAGAATCTAAATATATAATTTTTATTAAAAATGGATTTTTAAATTTCAAGTTTTTGAATTTTAAAGTTTTGTAAAAACAAAATTGTGTCTGCTCTTGATTTCACAGAAAATCCGATAGAAGGGGTATTTTTGAAACTGAATAACTAAAGGACTTTATGGGTTAATATGTTTGGTCTTGAACTAGATGATAATTGTAGTACTTTTCATGTACTCTTGGCCGCATCACCCTAAATTAAATTAGGAATCCCCATTCTATAGAATGAGCATTCCATTAAAAATCATTTCAAGCATTCTTTTGGTTCAGATGAATAATCTCTATTCCATTCTTGCCTAAAATCAAAACAAAATACCATTTTGCTGACTTTATCCTCACTTAGGGGTGCACATAGGTCAGGTCAACTTAAAAAAATACTAGAACTGACATGACCTTGAACGGTTTTTAAAAACAAGAACCGAACCCAAATCATGGTCATAATAAAACTAATAGAACTGATCTAACCCAACTTGAAAATTTTTGAGTTGGGTCGGGTCGGGCAATTCCGATTCTACCTGAAATGCCAAATCTATTAAAAATCTTGTTCTTACTCTTTCTCTTTGGTTTGTTTCTCTCTCTAAGAAAATGAAAAATAAAAAATGCTAGGTACTATATATACATATATATATATATGTATATATTATATATGTTTGTGCTACATATATATGTAATATATATATATATATATACATATTACATATATTCACACACACACACATATGTATGTATGTATCTTTATATATATATATATATATATGCATGTATAATTTTATTAAATTTATACTTCTTAAATCTTGTGTTACAGGTATTACAAATTTTCATTGTTAACTTGAGCTGGTATAACTTGAACGGGCCAATTCATACCAAATCAGAGTCCAACTCGAAACTTTTTAGGACTTGAATTTTATTTTTTACACTTTAGGTTGGACTTGGGCAAAAGAACTCAAGGCCGATTTAAATTAGGGTTAGGTTTGAGTTGAGACTTTGAAAACCTAAGCCCAACCCGAACTCGAATTCAATATTTTATGTACTATATTTTTTATACTTTAGTTATCTACCTTTAAATTAGTAGGAACTTCTTACAAGAATTACTATTTACATTTTTATAATTTCAAAAACTTGTTAATTTTAAACATTTTTTAAAAATTAAATTATGTTGAAGGAATTATTTTAATAGTTTTTGATTTCTTTTAGAAGGAAAAATTAAGAGAAATTATTAAAGCTTAGTGAATAATCAAAATAAGAAAAAAAAAATTAGCAATTTATTAAAGAAATATTGAAAAAAAAAAATTGAATTAATAATCGGGTTCGGGCTGGGCTAAAATTGAACCCAATACTAATAAATTTTATTTTGGGTCAGACTCGGGTTGGATTGTTCGGGTTCAAAATTGGGTTCGGACCAATCTCAAATTGACTGTTTTAGAACTTGAGTTAAATTTGGACATGATTCAATGCGAATCAGATTAACCGAAGTTGCACCCCTAACTAGAGAGTTGTTAACATCCATTTTAAAATCAATCTCGCTTGTTTTTTTTTAACAAGACAGCATGACAGAATTGCTCATATATTACATCGATATATATAATAAGCAAATTAAATTATGTGTGTATTTTCTTTATTTTTTTCAAAAGAAATTATTGTGCTTACTTTGTGTTTCAAGCAGCGTGATGTTTTGCAATTTTAGACTATTATATATATATGATATACCACAAAAAGACAGACTAGTCCCCACTTGACACGCGTACATACAGACCGAATGAAGCTCTCCTATTCTGATCAGACATACACATAGGGTTCAGAGCCTCTTTACTTGGAATCCCACAAGATTTCTAGTCTTCATTCTAGAACAGGAAATGCTGGGCATGCGCAAAAAGTGTCCCGAGCTGGTCACCGCCTTACATGCCCTACCGATCTCGAAGAAAGGAAACAAAGTTCTACATGGTAACTGCCATCTTCGGATATCACCAAATCCCTATCTTTGCGACTCCAAATCCTACTCGATTTAGGAGATCCATAGCCTATAAATTAAACCCTAAGGTACACTTTTCAATTACGCTTTCTCAATTACTTTTAGTTACAGTCTTTTTCTTTAGTTTGTACTAACTTTATCATCGGAGTGGCTACCACCAGAGCCAACCCGATGGCCCTCTGATCCTCTTCTTTAAGCGTTCGACAGATGACAAAGAACAGAGCACTGCTGATCAGAAAGTGCAACATCAGTTTGGCGCCATCTGTGAGAAACGAAAATCATTTCTTACTAAATTTCTTCTTCGACAACGACAGCTTTCTTGTCTTTTCTCACTAAAACACGATGGCTCCCAATCTTAGTCCAAGAAAAAATCCCCAAAATCCCCGAAGCCAACCTCTAGTTGGAAGAGGAAGAAGACAAGCACCCGACCCTGTACAGCAACAACTCGATTGAGTCTAACGACAGTCCAATCAGATACAGGAATAGCTCATTGCTATCTCTCAAACTTTGGCATTTTTGGCCTAGAATCAGCAGAACAATCCCATTTATCCTCCCACCAATGCAGTTGATGAAGGGGTTCAGCCTCTTGCCACCACCATGGGCAGAGGACCTCCTATAAAGACTCCCAACGTACAGTCGGTACACCCTCATGGCACTGCTCACATAGGGTGTCACGACTCGAAACCCACCCTATGCGGATCTCGAATCGCGAACCCCGATCCGACCTTTTTGCCTAACTGGGTCTCATCTGAAACTTGCTATACAATCAGTGCTACTAACATGCAACAACTATCATAATATAAACAGCGAAATACTTTAAATATAAAAGTTGCATGTAATATATATCTGATTCTCAAAATACAGACTGTAAAATTCCTTAACTATTGTACATCCCCAAGACGTGGATGACATGGGAGGCTACAAGACTGTACTACGTATTACACTTACAACTTCAAAAAGTAATGTCCAGCTCCAAGCTATCAGGCTCTAATGTCTGCTCTCAATATCTATGCCTGAAAATGAATGTAGTAATTATATGAGCTATGAAAACTCAGTAAGTATTCCTTTGCTCTACCATGTGTACAAGTCATTATAGAAGGGCATAATCCATAAAGAACTAGGATAATGAAAATATGATAGCAAATCAAGAAGTATAGAACTCATCAATGAATATCAAATGGTAGGAAGTTCAAATGATAACTCAATGAAAAATCTATCTAATAACATAATCATATTACTTCAGTCATGAGCTATCTCAAGAATAATCATGTGTACTCAATAAAAAGCTATGAAATCTCATGATCATTCATAATGGTATAATATGATCAAGCTATGATAATCAATAATGATAGTGATATCAAAAAAAGTGGATGCATTCTAACTCTGGGGCCCGGCATACCCCTTGAACTGTTTCTGTAACCTGTTGTGCGCCATGCTTCACATGACCATGTGTAGATGTGCGCCATGCCTCGTATGACCACGTATAGATAACATTCTCCTTTTGGAACCTTGACCCGAAGGTCGTACTAAGCATCAAATTGAGTTTGTGACTGAGCACAAATCTAGCACTAATAATATATCAAGATCATGCTACTTTCCACAGAGAGTATAGTGGAATCATACTACATAATATAACTATAGCTTTTTGAAGGCTATGGTTACAAGGCTGCCGCGAACATAACTGGCTGGCCTATCACGCCCCGAATTCCAGCGAACCCGAGGCGTGACTGACGAGACGAAAGGAAAATAAAATAATAAGGAAATAAAGTACAATCAAGGACAACCACATGTTTTTCAACACTAATTCAATCCATTGTTCTGATACAATCCATATGGTCTTGTCTATTGCCTCTTAACATACAAATGAACATGAAATAGTCTAGGGCTTATGCCCTTGTACGACATCAAAATACGCCCCAAGGGCCAAATGTAACTCCTAGTATTTTCCTTCATAAAGACATCACTAAATATCACGTAGCTGGAGTGTCATCTGAAATGTTATCCCACGAATGGGTCAACTCAACTGCTGGTACAATATAATGCTAATGCAAGAAACAAAATTAACGGCGTGGCATGTGCGAGTGTACAGTTATATCTACATGTCATTCAATGTCATCCATACAATGTACTAGCAATAATCTACATGCCATCCAACTCATTAACATAATCTAAGGCGTGGCATGTGCAAGTGTACAGTTATATCTACATGCACAATTATAACCTACATGTCATCCAATTCATCCATACAATACATTAACAAGATTCATCACACATTCATGAATTCATTAATACAATGCAATAAAAATATGCGTAACACACCCATGCAACTCTATGCCACACCCATGTCTCTTCACGGATCGTTCCCATTGGTTTGAGTACCAATGTAATGTCATGTCCCTTCACGGATCGCTCCCGTTGGTTCGGGTACCAAATGCAATGTCATGTCCCTTCATGGATCGCTCCTGTTGGTTCAAGTACCAAATGCAATGTAATGTCCAATTCTGGGTTTTTCACCACAGGATCTGCACCTTCATAATGCACAGCACCACGTGCTCAACTCACACCATGTCCAAGGAATCACACTATGCCAATATGCTTTGATTCCACCATGCCATAAAATAATCTCAATAAAGCATCATATCCAAACATGAAGCATGCTTTAAATAATGTATTACACAATAACATTCAAATCAGAAGATCCTTTCATCAAGGTTACATGCCACACATAGTCCATTTAACACATGCTTTAAGTCACATATTTCATAATCCCAACAATTCTTGAAGAATATAATCCACACATTATGCTAACACATGCGATGTACACATAGTCATGATTCTCATTCATCACCAAACTTTCAAAAAGATAACAAGGAGACACATAAGCATATAAGCAATCAAATAAGTATGTGAATCATCAAGTCAACATGGCAATTAATCCTAAACTTAATTCTATTTCTTACTTACCACAATATATCGTACCTGATGGGTTGGTCTCAACCTTAAGAAATCGCACTCGTGGTGTAACTAAACTATAGTGAAAATGCAAAAGGTCAGACCACCTTCTCCTTGCCTTTCTATGTTCCTAAAATCATGAAATACAACTCAGTTCATTTGCTACTTGAATTATGTTATTCATCAAATTTTATGTATTTATTTTATGAGTTTCTATTCTACCAAATTAAACTCTACTGTTGAGTCCGGAATGCCGAACAAAATCAGTTCAGGCTTTCGCGGAATTTAATTCGGACATCCGAGCTAAAAAGGGCAAAACGATCATTTTACACTTTTGAAGGGTCCTTACATCCCGAGACCTCTTTTCGCAAATCGAACTCCATGGTTGAGTCCGGAACAATTGAGATAATAAAATTTCACTATCTGTTAACTTAAATCGGAGTTCGTTTGACTATGTTTCAATTCAAGGGCATTTTGATAATTTTTAATGTTATCACAGGTCTTCTATTTTTTGGGACCCCATCTGGTAAAACGGACCTAATCATTGGTCTTAGAATGGTCGAGATAGTCAAAATACACTAATGACTTGTCCCATTTGGACTCCGGACTATTTTGAGATATTTAAATAATTTAATTAATTAATTAAATTAAATTAAATTAATATTTTATTCAGGAGGGTCAGATCATAATTAATTAAAAGTTCTGGGGTCAAAGTTGGATTTCCGAAAGTTTTGGGGGTCAAATCTAATTTCAAAAAGTACAGGAGTCAAATTGAAATTTCCAAATCTCTTATTCCTAATTCGGATAGCCAAACAGTGGCTAAACCCAAAACAGGGATAGGATATCCTTACCTTCAATTTAATTCCAATTTTTAATTTATTAACCCTATAGCCAAATGCCCCCAATTTCATTTTAATTTAAAACATGCGGCCGACACGTGGCAGGGGTGGGTCGGTCTTGACCCCAACCCGACCCGAGACCCAGACCAGAAACCCGAACAGTGTCATTTTCTCCCCCGTTTTTCTGGCGTGTCTCCGGTAGGGTTCCGTCGCCATCTCCGGCGACGGTGACGAAGTTTCGGCCAATTTTCACTAATTTCTTGATTCTATCCCCTTCCATTTTTCAAGGGGATTTCTTTCCTAAGATTTTTTTTCAATTTGATCCATTGGATTGTCACGAATAGAGGGTCAAAGAGCCATGGCCGAATCTCCGGCCAAGTCCAAAAAACCCCATTTTTCTTGGCTGTTTTGTTGTAATTATTTTTCCTAAACATTTCTGCACCTCACTCCATGAGTTTCTCATCATTTAAATCGAGTTTGACACATGAAATATCAGAACTCTATCCCACACCCGTGACCTGTAACCCTAGATATTTCGGCTATCCCTCAACCATTTTAGCTAATTCTTTCTATATTTTTACCTACATTCCATGCTCTACAAAACGCCATAAATTAAACTAAGTAACATGTTTAAAATTTGGAAAAATAGACTAAGCATGGCTTACCAAATTTCTGGGTTTCTCTCTCTAGCCGTGTGCCCTCTTCTCCTTCCTGGTCCAAGCTTGGTCCAAGCCTCTCCCTTTCCTTTCTGTCTTTCTGAACTCCCCAAGACACTCTCAGCATCTATCTCTCCTAACCCAACGTACATTGTACATGTATATATGAAACACACACAACTGACCTCTCTCTCTCTCTCTCTCTCTCTCTCTCTCTCTCTCTCTCTTTATCCCATTCTGCTTTCCATTTAATTCCCCTTTTTTCATTTCAGCTTTACATCACTTCCTCACTTGATATTTTGTATTATATGTATATATTATATACAAACATACACCACACACTCCAACACACACACACACACCCACTTGTGCACACAAGCTGACACACACACTGCACACACTACTAACCACTCACTTACACACCACAGCACACACCATGCCCCTTTGAGTGTTGCACACTCAATCCACACACACGCACACTCAACCGTACACAGCACACAGCACACACAATCAGAAATATATATATATATATATACACATTTAAACAATTTATATATATACACACACATATATATATATACACATCATTTACTATTCACACACATCACATACACAACAAAATAATATTAACAATAATAACAATAATAATAAAAAAAAAATTTCTTTATTTATTTAAAAAAAAAAAATAATTTCAGGTCATTACATGGCCCCTCTTGGCCTTAGGTACAAGTGTACAAAAGAATCTATGCACAAGTGTAAGAAATCATGATCGAGATATATGAAAATCAATAAATACTTTCCACAAGATAGAACAATATCAAATGTAAACTCAATAAACTTTCTGGCATGTATAGAATATAATAAATAGTACATAAAAAACTGCTGACATGGCTGAAAGTATCACATGCAAAGATCAAATTTTACTTACCTCTTTCTGTATCTGTCTAGAAGGTCAAACCGCCTTCTACTTTCCTCTTGGCTTTCCTATGATTCATAAAACGCATCTCAATCTATAGTTATATGAACTATGCTAGTTATCAAAATTTATGTCTCTTTACTATTGGTATCTCTTTTACTAGAATAGACTCTACTATTGAATCCGAAACGTCAAATAAAGTCAGTTTAGGCTTTCACGGAATTCAATTCGGACATCTATACTAAAAAGGGCAAAACGGTTATTTTACACTTTTGATGGTTCTTACTTCTTGAGACCTCTTTTCACAAATTATACTCCACCGTTCAGTCCGAAATGCTCGAAATAATAAAATTTTACTATTCTTTTGCTTTAATCGGAGTCCGTTGACTATTTTTTGACTTAGGGGTATTTTCATAATCTCTCTTTATTTTTATTTAATTAATTAATTAAATTAATATTTTATTATGGGGCTCAAATTATAATAATCATAAGTTTAGGGTCACTTTTAGAATTTCTCAAAGTCGTGGGCCAAATTAGAAATTCTGATTTTACTATTCTTAATCAGAATAGCCAAACAGTGTCTAATCCCCAAAACTGGAATAGGATATCCCCATTCCTAAATCAATTTTAAATTTTAATTTCTTATACTCACAACCAAACAGGCCCAATTGGATTTTAAATTTAAAACAGCTATACTCTAAACGATGCAGTATCAAGGCAATACGCCCCAACACGGTGCCGTTTCATATAAACCATTGTTCATCACCTTCCTTGACTTTTCGGCGAGCCTTCGGTAGGGTTCCGTCATCTTCTCCAGCGACGGCAACTTTTTCGATCAATTTTTTAACCCTAGATCATTGGGGTTTTTTTCAATTTCTCATAGAGATTACATATTCAAACTTGATTTTCAAATTGGTTCACTAGATCTGCACGAAATAGAAAAAAATAGTAGCTCCATCCAACTGATTTTTCTCAATTTTGTGCCCATTTCTTAGCTGTTTTCCCCCAATTCTTTTCCTAATCATTTTTTGCACTATAGAGGATTAGTTCCTCATTGTTCAAAGGGAGTTCAAGCATGCAATTTCACAAAAACTGAATTATTCTAACAACTTGCAACTAGGATTTTCTCCTTCATCTTTTAACCATTTTACTTGACTCAACTTGCAAAATTAAACTATTTTTCATGCTTGTTAAGATCCTATACTCAGAACTTGTCACATCCCGAACCCCACCCTACGCGGATGTCGAGGACGTGATGCCAGTTAGCCGCCACGCGACCAACCGAAGGCAATTTCTGAACTTTCCAGTGAATTGCACTCCGACTGTAGGGTCAGATGCAGCGGAATTTAAAACTTTTTTTTTTCTTTTTATCATGGGAATGCAACTCATGTATCCACCGTAGGATATGTATCACACAGAGCAAGTCTAAAATCCAACAACTAACAACTCAACCTCAGAGCATATCTATAATTCGACATATAACAATAGAGCAGAACTATAATCTCTAGAGTACCGTTTAAAACCATGAGCCATATCTATATTCAGTACATATCAGTCAAGTCAGTCGTATTACATCACTCACCTGATTAAACAGAATCAATCCTCAATAATCCAGTCTCCACAGATCAGTGCCATCAGATCCAATTGATATCATTCCTGAAAAATGTTAGGGAATGGGGTGAGCTTCGAAAAGCCCAATGAGTAACACAGGTTCCCTGTCAAGGGTTTCAAATCCATTTCTTGTTTACAAAGCACAAGGGTAGTTCAGTTGTTTTTGAAAATAGCAGTCTTATAAATCTACTGTAAATGCAGTTTCAGTAGAATAAAGCAGGACTGCACAAAATAAAACAACAGATCAGGACAGACAGAACATGATAGACTATATCAAGTATAACCGTACAGAACAGAACACAACAGGTTAGAACGGAGCAGAACCGAGCAGAGCAGGACATAACAAATCAGAACAGGATGAAGCAAAGGACAACAAATCAGAACAAAGCAGGTCAGAATGGAACGGGTCAGAATAAAACGGGTCGAAATAGAACAGGTCAGAACGGATCACAATAAAACATAATAGAACGGAACGGAACAGAACATAACAAATCATAACCGAACAGAACGGAATAAGTCATAGCAAATCATAACCGAACAGAACGGAATAAAACATAACAAATGATAACCGAACGGAACGGAATAAAACTTGACAAATCAGAATAAAATAAAACGGAACATAACAGAACGGAGCGGAAACAATATGTCAACCAGAGATACAGGTATATCATCAACGGAACGAAACAAGACAGAACTGAGTGGAAACAGTATATCAATCAAGGATACAAGTATATCATCAACGGAACGAAACAAATCAATATCAATCAGGACGAGTCATATCGGAACTGAACATGACGGAACAAAATGAAACAATATCAATCAGGACAAGTCATATCGGAACTGAACATGACGGAACAAAACGAAACAATACATCAATCAGATTAAGACATATCGAAACTGAACATGTCGGAACAAAACGGAACAATACATCTATCAGAACAAGACATATCAGAATTGAACAGGACGGAACAAACTGGTATAATATCAATCAGGACGGATCAGGACAGAACATATCAAACATAACAAATCAGGACGGATCAGGACGAAACAGATCAAACATAACGAAACAGAACGGATCAGGACGGAACAGATCAGACATAACAAATCAGGACGGATCAGGACGGAACAGATCAGACATAACAAATCAGGACGGATCAGGACGGAACAGATCAGACATAACGGATCAGGACGGAACAGATCAGACATAACAAATCAGGACGGAACAGATCAGACATAACAAATCAGGACAGATCAGGACGGAACAGATCAGACATAACAAATCAGGACAGATCAGGACGGAACAGATCAGACATAACAAATCAGGACGGATCAGGACGGAACAGATCAGATATAACAAATCAGGACGGATCAGGACGGAACAGATCAGACAGATCAAACGGAACAGGTCAGGACAGATCAAACAGAACAGGTCAGGCAAATCAACAGAACAGATCAGAACAGATTAGACATAACAGTTAGTTAAACACGTTCGTTTGAAACGGTATTTAAAAACAGGAGTACAGTCAAAACATCAGAGTGACTGAACAGATCAGTTAAAACATCAGAGTAACAGAACAGGTCAGTTAAAACATCAGAGTAACAGAACAGGTCAGTTAAAACATCAGAGTAACAGAACAGATCAGTTAAAACATCAGAATAACAGAACAGATCAGTTAAAACATCAGAATAACAGAACAGGTCAGTTAAAACATCAGAGTAACAGAACAGGTCAGTTAAAACATCAGAGTAACAGAACAGATCAGTTAAAACATCAGAATAACAGAACAGATCAGTTAAAACATCAGAATAACAGAACAGATCAGTAATGAGAAGAGCAGAACAATATAACAGAATAAACAGTACAGTATGCACAGATTAAACAGTGCAGTATGCTCATATAGTGCTCAAGACTGAGGTGGTACCAAGAATCAGTTGTTCTTTCAGTAAAAACAGTGATAGGTTTATTTCAGTGCAGAACAGAGGAATCAGACAGAGTAAAAATCATGCATTTGAGTAAGGGCATGAAATCAGTGTATCAGATAAAATAGTGCAGTACAATATTTAAAATACAGTAACTAGACGGTGTACTTATACACCAAGTCAGAAGTTCCAGGTTACTCACAACTGTTACAGTCATCTCCTTGCATAAACAATCTGATAACCTCCAAGTACGTCAGGCATCACCATGTATATCCTGAACAATCATCATCAATCACAGACAGATCATAATTTATTCATTCAGGTCTTATTCGTCATCTTAGGTGTCTATCGGATTACCTAAGATAACCTAGTAGCCTATCGCCCTCTCATCGGGTTTCATCCGGGGCTATTTTATTCTTAAATTAGGCTTAGCAGTCATCAGGATTATAACCTAAGTCATTGGACTTCAATCGTTATCAGTCAGTTACTTATTCAGTCTTAGGGGCAAAACGGTCATTTGTCACTTTTGCCTCAGACCCCTATCAAGGTCTTCAGAATGGTCTTTATATCTTAAATATAAAGTCATACGTCTTTTAGACTCCAATCAGTATCAGTTAGGTTCTTATTTTAACGATAGGGGCAAAATGGTAATTTTGCCATTCTTGTCCCGGACCCAGTCGTGGTCCTCGGAATATCCCATATATCCTATATATGAAGTTCTAAGTCTTTTAGACTTAAATTGCTATCAGTTAGGTGCTTATTTAGCCTTAGGGGCAAAATGGTAATTTTGTCATTCTTACCCCGGACCTTATCATGGTCCTCAGAATGTCCCATATATCTTATATGTGAATTCTTAAGTCCTTTGGACTTCGTTTGGTATCTGCTTTTGATCATCGGGACACATCGGTCATTTCTCGTTTTACGCGTTGACTGTCTCGGAGTCTTATTTATCCCTATGATAATTTATCAGATCAGTTTGACCTTTATTCGACCTCTACTTTGCACTTACAGTGCTCAGGGGTATTTTGGTCATTTTACGTTTTGTGTAATTCTGACCCCGATTCGTCATCTAATCAAGTATACAGTCTCACCAGTGTCTGGGCTTCTATCGCTATCAATTTCGTCCTAATCGGACTTCATTTGGGCTTCGTACAGTATCAGGGGTAATTTGGTAATTTCACGTGTCATATTTTTCGACACGTCAGTTCATAAAATGGACCTCACCATTGGGTCCAGAGCGTTCGACATAATTAAGTTGGACTATCTGTAATGTTTAACTGACCCTGGGAATCATTAGGGGCAGTATGGTCATTTACACTTTATGTGTCTGTATTTTTCGGGACTTTAGTTTGTTAAACGGACCTCACCGTTGAGTTCAGAACGCCCGACATAGTCAAAATAAACTGTCTTTTATTTTTATTTGGGCCTGGGTACCCTCAGGGGCAGTACAATCATTTGTCACTTACAGGTCTGTATTTTTCGGTACATAATTTCCCAGTTTGGACTGTACCATTGAGTCCAGAATACTTGAAATGGTGGAAATACACTATTTATTTGCTTTATTTGGACTCCGTTTGACATATTAAATGTCCAGGGGTAAAATCGTAATTTTACCTATTTAATAAAATAATTAAATAATTATTTTATTATTTAATTAATTTTCTAGGGGCTTAAATGAATAATTTCTCAATGTTCTGGGCCACAGTACAATTTCCCAATTTAGTGGGGGTTAATCCGTAATTTTTAGAAATATTTGGGGGGGGTTAAATATAAATTCAGAAAATTAGGGTTCAGACCAGAGGGTTCAGGGGTTCAGAAATTGAACCAGTCCAAAACCTCCAAAAACCAACCGGTTTAATTCCCTTCAGAAAACCGGAATATAATAATCCAGTTATCCCCAATTTCCTTCCTATCCTCGTTTAGGTTATGCCCAAAATCAATTTTCCCTAATTTTGGATTTATTAACTCTGTTTCCAAACGGCCAAATTCAGGATTTAAAACACAACAGTTACATCAAACGGTGCCGTTCCAATTAATTCGGTGGCATCCCTCTTCACTCAACACGTGTCCGAGTTGGCCCGGTTGACTCGGCTCAAGGCAACGAGTCAACTCGGTCGTCTTCTTCATCAACTACCCTCGGTTGCCCTAATTCCCAGTTCCGGTTTTTCTCCATTTTCGTGGAGTTTCAGGTAGGGTTTTTCAACTGATTTGATCCCAAACGTTCTCTGGAGGTGAAGCCAACATTTTGGCGTCGGTTTGGTGCCTCGAGTCTACGGGTGGAGCTCGGTCCACTCCATTATTGCGCAGACCTGCAACTGATTCTAGGGCGTCCATTTTTGGTCCAAACCTCACGGGGTTTGTTGCGTTGTGACCTACAGGTCATGGCGTTTCAGTCCCCGTCTTCATATCTCGGTTTGGTCACGATTTCAGTGGTGTTGGGTCTCAAACCCATGACTGCGACTCACGGTTTAGGGGTTTAAATCAGCGTTCTAGGATCGCGGAACAGTGGTTTTAGGACCCTTAGGATGTCTAGATCAGGTTCAGTGTGTCAGAAATCAGTTTGATTGCAGCTGATTCAGACCTGCATATTCGAGGTCATCCATGGCTGCCTGGGCTCGGTTTGGTGTTTTCTACCCTATTCGACCCTCCCAATTTATTTAGGACAATACCAAAGTCTCACAGGAGCATATATATATGGTTTGTATGGACCAAAATTATCAGAAACAGTATGAAAATCTAAACAGGAAATTTTTGCAGTTTTGTGTTTACCTCTGGTTCAGGCCATTATTCCTCCCTCTCATGGCTCAGTTTAGTCCTTTGGCACCTCGGTCCTCAGTTCCTTCCTCTTGATGCATCTTCATGGGACACCATCATGTGTAGACCATGGACATACACACCATTCTCACAATGGTTTCTCACACATAAGCTCACTTGATCTCACATGGTTTCTTTCTCTTAACAGATCAGTTCTCACACCTTATCACCTCCTCTATATCAGTATATCAGATTCCCCAATTTTTGATCTCACCCTCACCATATATCACATATGAAATGGTTATTGATTTGTGAGATATACCATCATTGGCTTGCATGCATTTGGGTTGGGGGAGGGGTCATCATGTGATGTGTAGGCATGATAGCCTAGGGGGCATAGGGTGATGCATGCTGATGTGTTGCATGCTTGTTCATTGGTCACTTGGGAGGTGGCCTATTCAGATTTGTATGTATATACATTTCATTGTATATATGGTCACAAAGATGCCACTAGCCCAGTTGGTTATTTTTTGGATGAGGTTTCTTTTCACTCAAAGGTCAAGGGTTCAATTCCCTTGGCCTCCCATTTGGCCATTTTTCCCATATTTTCGGTTAAGGCCACGTTTGGTTGCGCAGAAATTCAGTTTCAGTATTTCCTTCATAACTTTCATTCCGTAACTCCTTTTTCGACACGGTTTGTTCCGGGAGTTTCATATTTCAGTTATCTTCAGTGTCAGAGGTTCCGTGTCATTTATTAAACATTCGGAATTTTTCGGGTTAGCTAATTCGGATTTCGTTAGTGTTAAAGCGGTGTTATTTCGCCGAATTAATCAGTAATTGGGTTCGGGTATTTTACCCTTTTCCTCCAGACATATTTAATTATTTTATCGGTCTATCATGACCGCCGGGATTATGATTAATTCCCTAGATCATTCTATAAGCCAGTATTAATTAATAATTAATAACTAATTATTAATTACACAAAGTCGGGGTGTTACAGAACTAAATGAATATGCTTTAAAATTCAAAAACAGAAACTCAGTTGCTTACCTTTTCTGAATTTTCCTAGTTGTAGTCTCTCCCATTTTCTTCCTCATCTTCCTTTGTTTCAACTTCTGATTCCCTTCTCAGTGGTCACAGCTTCTCAATTTTCTCCTTTCTTTTCTGCTTTCTCTCTAAACGCACACACGTATGTATGTAGGCCATCATAACTGCCTTGGCCCTCCTATCTTCTCTCTCGGTTTCTCCCTCTTTCCTCTCTCTTTCCAGCCCCTTTTCTTGACTTTCTTTTCTTGATCTTTTCTTTTCTTTTACTTTACATAAGATATTTATATATAAATAATATAGTATAGAAACACACACTTTACACACACACACACACTCTCTCACACACTAGCTTGTTGCCGACACTCACTTTCACTTGCATGTTGTGCATGTTGCACACACACACTTGTGTGTATTTCCTTATATATGTATATATCTAATTTATATATATATATATATACATACCCTACTATACATATATATACATGTATATACACATATGTATTACCATATATATATATATACATGTATACTTTATTATATATGTGAAGTATATTGTGCACATTTATCGAGGCAAGTATGGGTATAAGTGTGCGATTCTCCGTACTGCTGGGTCCCGCGTACAAGCGACCCCGAGGTACTCAGATGTGATTATAATCCTACTCATGTGTTCAAATTCATCACTAACTTACAAAACTATAACTCGTTTATTTAGAATTCAAAATCGGGTTACAATTCGATATTACACTACTTGACCCGATTTATCTTAGTTTACGTGTTATCTTTCGGGTCAGGGTATTACATAAGGGGTGATCCCTAGCCATCCACCGCAGTAAGGAGGGGGATGCTAGCCTTTAACCCTGCTGTTCATTATCAGAGTAGGACCAAGGTCCCAACTCTAGCAGCTTCAGGGGCCAACCCAGTGCCGCTTGAGTTTCAACCTCAACCGACATTTGTTCCCTCGGTCCAAGGAAACCAACATCCTCTTACAACTGCCAGATAGAATCATCCCCTTCATATAGGGATGGAGGTTGTAAGACAAGGCTAACAACAACCGGTTTAGCCTAGGGTTCCACAAAGGGTGGAGGAAGTAACAGACTCCATGGATCAAACCATTGTCTCTAAAGGAACCTACATCCCTCCAAAGCAGAACGAGCTAGCGAAGCTGCTCAGAAGGTTTGCCACGTCATTCACTCCTACCATAATAGTAGAGAAACAGCTAAAGAAATTTGTTGTCCCAAAGTTCACTCTATACAACAGGTCCAAGGATCCTGGGGACCATCTTTCCCACTATTAGCACACCATAGCGCTACATGGAGCCACTGACACCTTCATGTGCTGAACCTTTGTAACTAGCCTTAAGGGTACTGCTCTGAAGTGGTTCTACAGCCTTTCTTAGGAATCTATCATCAACTTCCACGAGCTTAGCAGGCAATTCCTCGATCGATTCTTGACTAACAGGAAGTTGAGAAATGGGCTAGAGTTCCTACCTAACATAAAACGGGCTAAAGGCGAGTTGCTTCGAGAGTACATTGCTCGCTTCAATGCCGACCTCATGGAGATAACAAACTGTAGCCCGACCTTTCTAGTAGCAGCCCTTACCTCTAGCCTAGGGCCGAGGCATTTTCAAGACTCTTTGACAAAGAATCCTCCTGCCGACATGATAGCACTCATGGAGTGGGCACGTGAGTACATAAATCTGAAAGACACGAAGATATCCTTTCAAAAAGCCAAAGAACAGGCTCAGAAGGACGATCACAAGAAAAATTCCAGTGCAACTAAAAAAAGAGTCAGAATTCTTGACAGCAGTATGACACCCAAATCCCAAAATAACCCCAATACTAGGAGGTATGGCAAGTTCATTCCTCTGAATGCCTCCCTTACTCATATACTTCGGCAGGTACAAAACTGTGAGGATTTGCAGTGGCTAGATCCACTAAAAAGCAATCCCGGTACCATGTACCAAAGCAAGTACTATGATTTCCACAAAGATCACAGGCACACTGTCACGACCCGAAACCCACCCTATGCGGATCTCGTGTCGCGGGGCCGACCCGAAGGCCGTCCCTACTTTTTCCATTCCTGTATCATAGTACTAATATGTAAAGTACTAAAACCTCAAAACAATAACAGCGGAAGTCTTATCAGTAATAGTACATCAGCGGAAGTCTTTACAATACATAATATGGTTCTACATAATAAATTAAGAACCAACATGACCAGCACCCGAGGGTGGTGAATACATGGGAGAACTAAAACATAAACTGATGCATTTCCTCACATGTCCTTCTATGTCTTTAAACTCCTACCGGGGTCTCGCGACATCAGTACCTGAAATGGGGGTGAGGAGGGTGGAATGAGCTACAAGAGCCCAGCAAGTAAATACAGATCTCCGACACTGGTATCGAGGATCATAAAAGAATATGAATCCAAGAATAAGAATATGATAGCCAATCATAAAAATAAGATGCTATGATAGCCAATGGGAACAGTTGCCATAAGGCCCAATAAACAATAGAACACAATGTACAATTAGGAGGAAGGGACATAACATCAACATGAAACTCTTAACATGTGAACAGTGGCAAATGAACAGTAGGATCACAATGTGTAATCAGTAGGAATGGCATAACAATGTTCTGGGATTCTCAACGATAATACAATAACAAGAAAGTACTGCCATTATAATTGATCACAATAAATCAATAAAGGAATATCTCGCAATACAAGATAATCATAAGAACAATGTAATTCAACAATTTTAGTTGAACAATCGTATAAGAGATGCTTTTGTTCTGTGTCAGGGCTTGATATGCCCTCGGTCTTTGGGGGCCCAGTTTACCCCCTTCAGTGCATTCCAGTGTATGGCCATATGTCCGTTCACGGACTCGACCCGAAGGTCTTCAGTGAATTTAAAAGCATCGGATGGATATTGTGACTGAGCACAAATCCTGTATACATAAACATTTCATGATCATAAATGATTCCATAAGAGTATATAAAATGGAATATCATCAATTCAATGGAAACATAACAATAGGCATTTGAAAGTACGATTCAACATGATAACAATGGTACAACAATAAATCAATGTCCACCAGATAGAACAATATCACATTGTGGAGACAATAACATCAGATACGCTCAGGAATACAAGTTTGGCAGTAAAAGAATGAACTTGGCTTGATAACACCACATGGAAGAGAAAGGGTATCTACTTACCTCTAATGCATTGCTAAATCAGTCTTCTGTAGGTTTTCCTTTTCCCGTTGAGTTCCCTATATATCAGTAAATACATTTCAGAATAATTTCTATTCACCAAATTCTATGCCTTGCTATGATCAGTATTTCTAATACTTATTTAGACTTTTATATGTCCGTTGTTCTCGGAACCTCTTTTCATAATTTTGACATTACCAATAGATTCGGAAGGTTCAGAATAATAAAAATTCACTAATTATTTAATTCAATCGGAGTCCATTTGACTCACCTATGAAGTAGGGGTATTTTGGTCATTTTTACAAGTCGTAACTTTTCGGGACTCCGTCTCGTGAAACGGACCTCACCATTGGACTCAGAGCATCCGAGATAATAAAAATTGACTATTCATTTGCCCTATTTGGACCTCGTTTGACCCACTTTTGAGTCAGGGGCATTTTTGTAAAATTAACATTTTTCTGTTGGGCCTTAATGGAATTTTTCAAAACATTTGGGGCCGGTTCATAAATTCCATAAGCTGCGGTCTGAACCAGTTGGTTCAGACCCCAAAACCCTAAACCGGTCAGCCTTTCTCCTGAACCAAACAGTTCAGTTTCATTCAAGAACCGGAATACAATAAACCCAATTCCCTATCCCTATCCATGGTTCGGTTAACCCCAAAACCCAATTCTATTTATTATCCCAGTTACCAAACAGCCCTAAATCTATTTAAACCAAAAACCCAAAATGACACAGTTTGGCTCCGTTTTTATTTCCGGTCGGGTACCGACCCGATCCAACTCGGATCCGGTCCCGTTTTGACCCGAAGAAGCCCCCGTTAATCCGGTCGTCTTCTCCGGTGGGTTTTCCGGCCACAGTCGCCGGAATAGCGAAATTCCCTACGGATCTTAGCGATTTCACGTCCAAAATCTACTGTTTTTCTTCCCAATGAATTCTAAAATTGTAAGGAACATTTTAGGACTGGTTTTAACCTCCAACATCACCGGTTTCACGCACCCATTCCCAGTTTCCGGCGTTGCACCGGTGAGGGAATAACTGGCCACAAAATGGCCATTTCTTGACCATTTAAGCTAATTCGAAGTGCGTTGGGTCTCTGGAGATGTTTCTTATCCATATTATGGTTCAATTTTTCACTTGGGTTCACCTATTTTAAGTCACCATTTCTAACCGAAACCCAGTTTTGGTTTTTCTTATTTTTTTCTTTCCTATTTCGCGTTCTCATCAACTCTAACAGTAACGACACCTATTAACAATACAAATGAATATCATTTAAATCAGGAATATACCTGTTTGTAGGTTTTCTCAACCCTTTTCCAAAAATTCATTTTCTTTCTTTCTCTCTCTATTCCCACTTCTTTCTTCCTTGCGATTCCGTTTCTCTCACATCTTCAATCTCTGTCTAACTCTCTCTTCCTTTCCAATTATCCAACCGACTCAGTAGTCGGTGGCTTTTGCCACCTGTAGCCGTGGTGACACCACACACATGCACACAAGACACCTCACACACATAGCTTCCTCTCTCTCTCTCTTCTCCTCACACGTTGCACCCTAGCCCTCTCTTGATGATTTCCCACTCGGTGGCTTTGCCACCTCCTCATCATGCAAGGCCCACATGATACATACTTACATACCTATTATATATATATATATATATATATATGCAACCGTATAAATAATATAACCTTGATACATTATGTATGTATAGATATTTCGTATACATTTCCATTTAATTTTGTGCATGCACGTATTACATAATTCAATTGGCGGTTTATTCGGGTAATTAAATATTTTATAGCCCGGTCCAGCCCGGTGCACATGCTATATCCCGGATCGGGATATTACACACACTACCGACGAATGCAGAGCCCTCAAATAGGAGATTAAGCAACTCATCAAGCGAGGGTGGCTGCGGGAGTTCGTCAGACAAGACGGAAGGTAAAACCCCCATAACGACAGGCCACAATAGAGAAGGCAAGAACTGAGGCTTGAACAGAGGGAGGTCCAAAACGAGCAGCCATAATAGAATAACCAAGTCATCTTTGTACAGCACGCTAACAACACGATGATAGAAATGTACAACCGTGCAAGAAAGCGGTATGTTAGGGAGGCCAAGACAACGCCTAACGTCCTTTAGATCTCTACAATTGAGAAGATGCTGAAGCTCGCACCTCAAATCCAGTTCTCAGAGCTGGATCTTACAGGGGTGCACTGTCCTCATAGTGATGCCCTCGTTATCTCGCTCAAAATTGCCAATTTTGAGATCAGAAGGGTTTTGGTAGACATGGGGAGTTCCACCAATGTGCTATTCTATGAGCATCTCAAGCACATGAAGCTCAATCCAGTGACATCAAGACCACTACCACAGTAATGGCAGGATTCAATGGAAACCTCAGCATCTCTCTAGGGAAAATTGACTTGCCGACCACCGTAGGAGAAGGGGACGGATAAAAGACCTTGATCTCCAAATACATGGTTCTGGACTCCAAATCCTCTTACAACATCATCATCGGAAGACCTTGGCTCCACCAGATGGGAGTAGTCACCTTGAACCTCCATTAGTGCCTGAAGTATGTGCATAACAACATGGTCTACTCCATCAAAGGCTGCCAGCCAACTGCCCGAGAGTGCCACGCTCTCGTGCTGAAGGAGAAGGTCCCCAAATAGCAATCAAAGCATATTCATGGAGGAGGGGATCCTACCCCTTCCAACCTTCATGAAATAAAGTGCCCCTCCGAAATTGACGAGCCATTGAGCCCAAGAGGTAGGGACAGCACGGCCAAGCTAATACGAGAGTTGTTGAAACTAGCATATTGGAAGATCAATCGGCCAAAATAACCATGAGCAGCTACGATATTATAAGTTTCTTCCTCTTGACCAAATCTGTAACCTGCATAAAATGGTGGATGTAAGAATCCACAACGGACCGTGTCCTTCAAGTCGCACGTTGCTTTCTACCACATCGTTTCAAACGAAGTTTTACCATAATAGCTATTCTTAGCATGATATTAGGGAATCTTATTGCTATTACTCAAACAAGCATGAAACGTATGCTTGCATATTCGTCCATAGGTCAAATCGGATATGTAATTATTGGAATAATTGTTGGAGACCCATCAAAGTGCTCGTCGGTTCTGAAGGGGGAGGACGGTACTTGCAGATCGGTTCAGACCTATCCCCTTCCGAGCAAAGGGAGATGGTGGAGTTTCTGAAGAACAACCTCTCAGTATTTGCTTGGGAAACCAAAGATATAGAAGGGATAAACCCTAGCCTTATCTCCTACAAGCTAATGACCAATCTGGATCACCCTCCCATAAGGCAAAAAAAGAGGACATTTGCTCTAGAGCGACACAAGATCATCAACGAAGAAGTCCAAAGGTTGCTAGATGCCAAAATAATAAGAGAAGTATTCTACCCAAAATGGCTCGCCAACACCATCCTTGCTAAGAAGAAGAACGGCAAGTGGAGGGTTTGCATTGGCTATACAGACCTCAACAAAGCCTTACCCAAGGATAATCTTCCCTTTCCAATGATTGACCAACTATTTGATGCGAGTGCTGGGCACAAACTCATGAGTTTCATAGACGCTTACTTTAGATATAATCAGATCCAAATGTACCCCCCAAACCAGGAAAAGACAGCCTTCATATCCGAACGAGGTCTCTATTGCTATAGAGTGATGTCATTCGGTTTGAAGAATGTTGGAGCTACATATCAACATCTAGTAAACAAAATGTTCAGCCCCCTGATCGGTGACACGGTGGAAATCTATATAGATGACATGCTGGTCAAAAGCCTACAGAAGAACAGCCACATCCAGCATCTAAACCGGACATTTAACATCCTAAGGCAGCACAGGATGAAGTTGAACCCCTTAAAGTGTACCTTTATGGTCACTAAAGGAAAGTTCTTAGGTTTTTGGTTTCTTAGAGAGGTATCAAGGCAGACCCCACACAGATAAAAGCTTTGATTGAACTAGAGCCACCAAAGACCAAGAAAGACATTCAAGGCTTGAATAGAAGGATTGCGGCTCTGAACCGATTCATCTCCAAGTCTACCGATCGATGCCTTCCGTTCTTCAAAGCCTTAAGGGGGAGTAAGGCCCTAGAATGGACCCCAAAGTGCAAAAAAGCATTTCAAGAATTGAAGCAGTATCTAGCGTCCCTCGAGCTCCTCTCAAAGCTAGTCTAGGGAAAAAAACTACTCCTATATCTTGCGATTTCAAAAAATGTCGTTAGCTCTGCACTGATCAAACATGACAAAGGAGTTCAAAGGCCTATTTTTTATGTAAGCAAGGCACTCTTGGACGCCGAGACAAGGTACTTTGAGATCGAGAAATTGGCCTTCGCTCTGATAACCTCTGCTCGAAAACTCAGGCCTTACTTTCAAGCGCATGCTATTGAGGTCCCCACTGCTTATCCTCTAAAGTCAATACTGCACAAACCTGAAGTATCGAGACGACTGGTTAAGTGGTCTGTGGAGTTGGGGGAATTTGATATATCCTATCTACCATGGACCTCCATTAAAGGGCAAGCACTAGCAAATTTTGTTGTTGAATTCACTTTAGCGTTGCACGCTAAAGCACAAGCTAATATGGACACCTCAGTATGGCAACTTTATACCGACGGGTCATCCACCGATAGAGGCTCGGGCATCGTCATAGTACTTCAGTCCCCCGACGGGTTCATAATTGAGAAGGCAGTCAGTTTGGGGTTCAGAGCCTCAAACAACGAATGTGAGTACGAAGCTCTCATCCTTGGGATGAAGCTGGCCCTAGAATGCGAAGCATTCTCTGACTCCCAACTTGTGATAAGCCAAGTTTCGGGATAATTCTCCACCAAGGATGACAGAATGATCCGATATTCAGAACTGGTACGATCATTGAAGCACTCCTTCCATAAGTTCACCATTCAGAAAATTAAAAGGGGTCAGAACTTAAGGGCCAATGCCTTAGAAAATATAGCCTCATCTCAAATCAGAGAGGGAATCAACTGTGAGAGTCTCTTACCAACTAAATCCAAGCATCGAAGAGGTACAATCCTCCCAGGTTTTAGAACAAACCTAGAACTAGATGACTCCCATCATCTAGTAAATAAAAGAAGGATCACTCCTAGAGGACAAAAACCAGGCTCGAAGGATTCAAATCAGGGTAGCTCGGTACATAATCTTAAATGGGAAGCTCTACCGAAAATCCTACACGCAACCGCTCTTGCGGTGCTTATCTCTAGAGGAATCTCAATATGTCCTCACTGATATACACGAAGGAATCTGCGGCAACCATAAAGGTGGCAGAACCATAGCCCACCGAGCTCTGACTCAGGGCTATTACTGGCCTAGCATGCTAAAATAGGCTAAAAAGTATGTCCAGAAGTGCGACAAGTGCCAACTATTTGCTTCATATTAGCACCAACCCCACGAAGAGCTCATCCCTATCGCTAGCCCATGGCTCTTTTCTCAGTAGGGGATGGACATTGTAGGGCCATTACCAAAAGCCTCCCTAAACAGAAGGTATCTACTGGTCGCCATTGATTACTTCTCCAAGTTGGCAAAAGCCGAGCCTCTAACTCACATCACAGAAGTAGAGGTAAAGAACTTCACATAGAAGAACATAGTCTTCAAGTTCGGCATACCTCAAGTTATCATTTCAAACAATGGTATGCAGTTTGCTAGCAAGGTGTTCAAGAAGTTCTGTGTATACCTGCACATCAGTCACCACTTCTCTTCACCGGGACATCCCCAAGCTAATGGGCAAGCCGAGGTCACCAACCGCACAATTCTTAACACTATAAAGAAGAGGTTAGAGGAATCCAAGGGAAAATGGGTCGAGGAACTCTCGGGAGTGCTCTGGGCCTACCGTACTACCAGAAGAACACCAGCTGTAGAGATACCGTTCTCACTTGCATACGGTTCAGAGGTAGTTATTCTTATCGAAATTGGCATGCCAACCTTGAGGAAAGATGCCTTTGACCAGGAATCCAATGACCATCATCTCATAGAAAACTTAGATCTGCTTGAGGAAAAACGTGAACAAGCCCGAATCAGGACTGAAGCATACCAACAAAAAATGGCTAAGAACTTCAGTCTAGGGCTAAGACCTGTCCACTTCTAGGTCGGGGACCTCGTATTAAAGAAAGTGTTCCCAAATATTAAAGATCCCACCATAGGAAAGCTGTAGAGATTTGAAAAATGAGGGTGAATTTTTCGTTTTTGCCGATAGGGCACTATTCATGCGTCGTTTTGCCGGTAAGGCATTTACATGCATCATTTAAGTATAAGTTATATTTAGAAGCATATTTTGAGTGTTTCATAGAATATAAATATGCTTAGAATGTTAAAATACACCTCCTGTAAAAATTTGAGCCTGTTCGAAGATAGTTTCAGAAATTAGACCAAAAGGGCAACCTAGGTAGCCCGGGTGGATCCGGCCAAACTCGGCCACAGACGAAAATTATTTTTTTGAAAATTTTCATTTAAAACAATTTTAAGAACTTTGGTTAAAACAAAATGTCGAATTGAGGCGTTTCGGGACAAGTTGTAGTGTAACGAGGCCCAGATTCATTAAGGGCAAAAAGGTCATTTTGCACCTTTGCCCCTCCACTATAAATACAGCCCCTTAGTGTATTTTTATCACATTTCGGTCTGAGATTCAGAGCAGAACATGTTCATGGTGAAAAGGTGAAAAAAAACCATAGGTTCTCCAAGTTTCAAGCCACCAAAACACACTCTTAGGCCAAGATTCTTGAGAAGTTTCCTTATAGGAAGTTGTTACTCTCATCAATACCTATATTCTCACTAATCGGTTCGGCTGTGCAATGAACACAACTTCCTTGATTTGAGAAAAACCATTCTAGGTATGATACCTTACTAAGTTAGGAATAAATTTAAGTTTTCTTGCATTTCTATGAGTTGATTGAATGATTTAGGTATTTACTTAATGTAAGAAAATCACTTAGGTAATAGTTGCTTTGAAAACCTAGAGTTGATTGTTTATGAATTTGTGTGTTCTTTGTTATTCTTTGGGAATTTAGTAAAGTGATGAACATGTAACTTGTTGGTATGTTTGATTCATTGTATTCTAGTTTCTGTTCATGTAGAGAAACTCTTGTGGTTTGAGAGTTATGAATTATTCCATGATTTAATAGTTTGTGTATTTGTATTTCCTTTGAGAAATTGTGAAAGTAATGAACATGAGACTTGATCATATGCTTAATTCATTGAATTGTGACTTACATTCATGTAGACTAAGATTTGTGAATTTGAAGTTATACTTTACTTTATGAAAGAGGCATATTTTTAAGTCATGTTCCATGTGTTGATGAAATGTTTTATTGAATTGCATAAGAATGAAACCAAAGCATGTTGGCATAGAGTGAATCCTTGGAAGCATGGCGTGAGTTGAGCACTTGGTGCTATGCATTATGAGGGTGTAGATCCTGTGGTGAAAAACCCAAAATTGGCCATTGGTACTCATGCAAACAGGGACGGATCATAAAGTGAGACATACGAGTGGTACTCATGCCAACGGGGAAGGACTATGAAGTGAGACATGGGTGTGGCATAGAGTTTGTGTCACGACCCAAAACCCACCCTATGCGGATTAGGGGTCCGTGACCCAGGTCTACGGCCCGTGGGCCGTTCCCCGTCCAAAAGGATCTGAAATGCTGGGTAAAGTTTTAACAAAAGCATTTCTTAATCATTAAAATATCTAGTAGCACAGTCAGTTCACCACTTGATGCATACCCAAAAATTATAAGTGTTTAAATACAGATCCTTCAAAAACAACACCAACAAACAGGATCGTGGTGACATGAGAGTATTAAGACCTGACAATATTTAACTTAATACAAAACTCACCAAAATAGCTACCAGTAACTAGCAGCGTCTAAGTTCCTGGAGTGCCTGAGGGTTCCCCGACTTCGTGTTGTCTTGAAAAATTTAAGGGAGGGGTGAGCTAACAAAGCCCAATAAGTAATCTCCTAGCTTTAACATGGGTTAGGGTTAGTTCACAAGAATATCAGAAGAAGGACAACAGATAAGCAATAGCCAGTCACCAAGATATAACAACAATGACCCAAGGGTCCAGAAAGGCTTATTCCCACAAGGAATAATACAAGGGAGAATCAATCATAAAGATCCAGCTCAACACAATAAACTGCTGCCACCAACAATACGTCAGCCAATCAAAGTATTCCATGCTTGCAAATAATATGATCATTCACAGAGTATAAAATATGACCATCCAACAATGCAAAAACGTTAATATCGGAATCTAACAGAACAGATGCGTAAACAGAACAGGGCCCGGCATACCCCCAGAACACGCATATTCAGCTCCGCCTCAGTTCCTTGGGCTTACTGAAAAGCGCCAGAGCTCTTTTACTACAGAACATGTCCCGAAGGACACAACAGACCCCAAAGGGTCCACCCCGCATCTAGAAACAGATGGGCATTGTGACTGAGCACAACCCCGGGTACATACCGAATATTATAATCCATAAACTTCCACACAGAATGTACAATCATGTGAAATAACCACAATCTCAATCAACGAGACATAAGAGTATGGATCAACAGAATTCAAGATACATCACCAGATCATGATTGTATAAATATGCTCAAATGTCAGTAGATCAAGATCACAAAAGTTATAAGCAAGCAAGTCGAATTCGAAGTACAGACATGAATAATTGATCACAAATCAATTGGCTTCAACGGAGATTCAAGTTCAATAGGTAGTGATAGAGTACAAATTTTGGCAGCACAAAAAGATAAATGTGACTGGCTGGGAAATAACCCACATTAAAGCATAAGAGTTACTTACCTGTTTCTGTCCTTGAACTAAAGGATTTAGACTGCACTTTCCTTGCCCTTCTGTGTTCATATAATCCAAGAAACATATCTCAGTCTATCATCATTTGAATGATGGTATTTTGTCAAATTTTATGTCTTTATTTCATAAGTTCCCCTTTTCTTAAAATAGACTCTACCGTTGAGTCCGGAATGTCCAAGAAAGTCGGTTTAGGTTTTTACTGATCTTAAATCGGACTCTTGAATCGAAAAGGGCAAAACTGTCTTTTGTACTTTTATTCCCGGGACCTCTTTTTATAATTCTGACCTCACCGTTGGATTCAGTGGGTCCGAGATAATAAGAATACCCATATAACTTACCTTGTTAGGACACAAGGGTATTTTGGTCATTTTAAGATTTGTTTTCATTGTATTTTAATGTTCGGAGTCCCATCTCATAAAACGGATCTCACCATTGGATCCGTAATGCCCGAGATAATAAAGTTTGACTATTTATTCGCCCCATTTGGACTTCGTTTGACTTATTTGTGACTCAGGAGTAAAATAGTAATCTTACCTATTTAATAAATTATTTAAATAATTTATTTTATTATTTTATTATTTATCAGGGGTACATTTGAAATTTATTTTCAAAGTTTGGGCCAGACTTGAATTAGGGAAAACAGTTGGGGTCAGAATTGAATTTTGAAAAGTTTTGGTTCAATTTCTAAATTTTGTACAGTAAACCAAACGGTTCACTTGTGGTAACCCTAGACCGGACCGGTTATGCACTGAACCAGCCGGTTCAGGCTAACTCAGAGAACCGGTTTAAGAGGTCATGCTGACGTCATGATGACGTCAGCCCTAACTTAAAATTTTAAAACTCTTTAATTAAACAGTGCAGTTTCATCGCCCCGTTGGATCCGGTCGGGTCCCGACCCGACCTAGACCCGGATCCGGTCCCGTCTTAACCCGATATGGCCCCCGACTTTCCGGTGGTCTTCTCCGGTTTGTTTTCCGGCCATGTCGCCGGAACAGTGCCACTTTCACCGTTTTTCTTCACGGTTTTCACTGATTTAAAGCCCAACCTTCACTGTTTTTGTACCAAAACATGTCTAGAATCTCAAGCATCATTTTTAAACTAGTTTTGGTTTGATTGGACACGTTTTCCGACACCCATAGTCAGTTTTTCGGCTTTGCACCGGCAAGAGAATAATCGGCCATAGAATGGCCATTTCTCAACCGTTTTGTGTGATTCCAATTGCGTTGGATTCCTAAGGTCATTTCCTTTTAATTCCTAATCTTAAAAGGTTGATTAGCTGAACACATCAAGACTCACCATTGTTGACCGAAGCTAGATCTTCTAGTTTTTGGTTTTCTTTCACGTTTTTGCATATCTAGTTCTAACATGCATCTATGATAGAATAAGAGAAAGAAATTAACGTTGATTCATACCTGTTTTGCACAGCTCCTCCAACTGCTTCAAATTGATTTTTCTTTCTCTCTCTACTGCTCTCTCTCTCTCTCTAAAATTTGCTTCTGGTTCTATACTTTTCCTCCACTATTTTTCCTTCCTTTGCTCAAGCTTCTCCCCGAACTCTGCTTCACTTTTCTCTCTCTGATTTCCTCACTCCCACACAAAGATATGTATCTATATTTTTATATAATATATATACTTATATTTCTTGCCCCAACCACACTCAACCAAGCATGGCTGACCATACTCCCCACCATGCTTTCTGATTTCTCCCATACCCCTCTCCATACCTATAGGTTTAGGTTAGGGTTGGTCAACTTATTTTATTACTATAATATATATATATATACATACATATATAACTCACACACTCACGGCTGCTTTGGCAGCCTACTTACCTCCCCATTTTCTTTTCTCTTTTGTTTTATTTTAATTTAATTTATGCATGTATGTGTACCTTTATGTGTGTTATTATCTACACATACATGTGTACACATGAGTATATACCATATTAAGTCTACACATGTATATGATTTTATGATTCCTTAATTCACAATTGCACATAGTGTTGCCCGACCCGGCTGCCTCGATATTCGTGCCATTTTGGGTCGGGGTGTTACAGTTTGCATGTGTGTGTCATGCATATTGACATTGCATGGCATTGAGGGATTATGGGATCATAGCATTTAAAATATACACTTGTACATGCCACGTCTTAAATTTGTTCCTAGCATTAGCATTGTGTTATACCAGCAGTTAAGCTGACCCATTTGTGGGATATTATATTACAGATGAGACTCCCAGTACTTGAAGACTTGATGAAGTCTTGAAGGATGAAGGGGGGTGGACCATAGAGGATTTTTGGCCCTTGGGGCATATTTTGATGTTGTATAAGAGCATAAGCTCTAAACCATATGAAAAGATGTTGTAGAAGATTTGTGTATCATGAAAAGAATGGAAGAGACCTTATATGTTGTAATGAAGATGATAATGTAACCTTTAAAGTTCAAGCATATGTGTAGGTGTGATGAATTTTATATATTTAAATGATGTATATTTAAATTTAATGAGATTGTGGCCATCGAGTGAGGATGGAATGTGCAAACCTATAATTGTAAAATGTATCATATATATTAGATGGGAAAAAGACTTAGAAAACAAAGAAGGTTATGTCAAAATTTTGGAAAAATTAAAGAATTGGTTAAGTGTGTAAAACACCTTTTAATTAGGTGAGAAAAGTGCTCAAATGGAGGTTTAGAAATCTTGGGTAAATGGGCTAAAAATGGATAGAAAGTGACTTGAAAAACTTTGGAAGAAAATTGGAAAAACAGGGAAAATTGGGCTGTTGGACAGAGAAATTTGCTCTTTGTCCTGAACAGTAAAAATACAGGAAAATCAGATTTTGCTTTCTGTCACTATAGTGCCCAACCCCCAGCCGCCCAGACCTGCCCCTCGCCCGCGCATGCCCGGTGCCATGCGCGCCCTACCATGTATACCATGCGTGCTGCTGCTGCTTTGTCCCTTTGTGCCCACCTGACAGCCATGACACTTGTCTCTTTTGGCCACCTTTTGTGCCATATTTAGACACCCTTTGGACACCATATTGGGCCATATTTAGCTGACCTTTAGGCCATGTTTGGCCACCATTTTGGGCCACTTTTGGCCATTACATCAAGCCATGTTGGGCATTTTTTTGGGGACAATTTTAGTCATATTTCAAGGCCATGTTTAAACACTCCCTTAGACCACTTTTGGTGGATTTATTTGGCCTATTTTTGGCCCATGCAATAGGGTATTTGGGACCCTTTTGAGCCATTATTCCAAGACATTTTTAGAAATGTTTTAGGTCTATTTTGGAAGCCACCTTTGAACATGACTTAAATTATTTTAACTATTAATTGGGAGGAATGTTTGAGTAATATTAGGAGGCCATCTTGGTTAAGTTAAATGTCAAGCCTTCACTTATAATTTTGGGGAAACATGGGGGAATGAATGCATACTTAATTAAATTCACCTTAATGACCTTTCCTTTACTTTTCTTATCTCATTTCACTCACTCCCCAGGTTTGTGGAAATTCGAGGCTTGACAAAAGCTCTCTCCTAATTGGGAAGGGCCTTACAAGGTAACCAAGGTCGTCAAGCCCACGACGTATTAGTTGGAGGATGTAACTGGGAAACCTGTACCTAGGCCTTAGAATGTTGGGCACTTACAAAATTACTATCAATAAAAAGTTTTTTTTTCTACTTTTCAATACTCTCATCCCAATGTACAGACCCCTAAAAACCTTGCAACCATTGCAAGTGTTATAGGTTTGGTCCATTTCAATGACCCCTAAAAAGCCTTGTATCCATTACAAGCACTGAAGGTTTAGTCCATCTCAATGTACAGACCCCTAAAAACCTTGCAACCATTGCAAGTGTTACAGGTCTGTTCCATTTCAGTGGCCCCTAAAAAGCCTTGTATCTGTTACAAGTGCTGAAGGCTTGGTCTATCTCAAAATACAGACCCCTAAAAGCCTTGCAACCATTGCAAGTGTTACAGGTCTGGTCTATTTCAATGACCCGTAAAAAGCCTTGTATCCTTTACAAGTGCTGAAGGCTTGGTCCATCTCAATGTAAAGACCCCTAAAAACCTTGCAACCATTGCAAGTGTTACAGGTCTGGTCCATTTCAATGACCTCTAAAAATCCTTGTATCTATTACAAGTTCTGAAGGCTTGGTCCATCTCAATGTACAAACCCCTAAAAACCTTGCAACCATTGCAAGTGTTACAGGTTTGGTTCATTTCAATGACCTTTAAAAACCTTTGTATCTATTACAAGTGCTGAAGGCTTAGTCCATCTCAATGCACAGACCCCCAGGTCTGAACCATTTTAATGGCCCCTAAAAAGGCCTTGTATTCACTACAAGAGCTATAGGTTTGGTCCATTTTTCATTCAAAAGAACGATCAAAGTATTAGGGGCACTGGCTACTCATCTTGCCATAACCCTCCACTCTTTATGGGGCTAAAACTTGATTTGACTATAAGTTATAGAGACTTGACTTAGCCTCAAGTTCTAAAGGTCTGTCAAAGATCTTGGTTCAATCACTGCATTTGAAGATCACCACCAACTTTAATTATGAAGTGTTGGTTCGATTGTTACACTTAAAGATCAATACTAGATTACAAGGTGTTGAAGATTTCAATTCAAATTCAAAGTCTTTACACTTGATTTAATTACAAGTGGTGAAGCTCTTGAGTCAATCGCAAGTTTTGAGGATTTGCACTTGATCCACTCACAGGTTATTATGCTCAGAGGTCAATTATTAGTCCATACTTGGTTTAATTACAAGTTATGAGGATTAAACTTAAAGTTTTACAAAGCTATGATGATTTGAAGTCAAGACTTGTTTAAAGTGCTAGAGTTCATTACAAGCTCGAAAGCTCGATACATCACGACAAAAAACATATCAACATTTATAGAATCTTACAAGTATGACTACTCTGGAGATTTTATTGACAAATAATGCTTTGAAATAAAAAGGCAAGACACAAAAGTTCAAAAGAAGTCAATTTCATTAATAATTGGCCCAAACTTGGAAAAGTTACAAAGAAATAAAGCAAAGTACAAAATTTCCTAGTCTACTACTGGTTCGGCAACCTTTGGAGCATTAAAAATGAGGGAGAACTCATTCCACACCATAGCAAGATCGGTATCTTCTTCCTCTTCTTCGTTCTCATCAAATTCAGCACATTGCATCCATATCAGCTTGATCTGCTGCATCAGCCGAAGGAAGGTTAGGAGGCGCTACCTCATCATTATCGTCCCAAACCCTAATCTCACCAGGAGAGACTTCAATGTTGTCAATCCCAGCCATATCAAGGTTAGGGTATTTCTTGAGGAGCTTGGCTCTGAAGGTGCGATACCTATGCTCAATCAGCTTTCCACCTATGTCCTCTACCTCGGCCTTCATATCAGCCTCGGTTTGAGCTCTGACAGAATCGACAGTGTCTTGGACTTTCTAGAAAAAGGCAGACTAAAAGTCTTCAAACCTCTTTTGGAGGTCTTCCAACTTCAGGGCGAGGGAATCCTGTTCAGACTCCAAGATGGAGTAAGAGTTCGCAACCTCCTTCAACTTCTCCTCGGCTACAGAGGTAGTGGACTGGGCTTTCCCCAATAGTAGTCTGGCCTAATCCAGCTCAGATTAGAGGTTATCAATCAACTTTGAGTCCGTCGAGGACTCCACAATAGCGACAAGGTCATGCATAGTCTGAAGACAAAAAAGCAAGTAGGTCAAAATGGACAACGTTTCAGAATATAAAAAAGAAAGGAGAAATCATGGGAATGGGCTCTAAGTTACCTTCAACTGGAAGGTCAGTAGGTCCTTGGCGATCTTCTCTGCCCTCAGACCTTTATATTTTCTTGGGCCTGAAGCCCAAGGCTCGTCAAAAGCCTTCTTCGTGGCTAAGTAGCTGGAGTCATCAGGCATAACAGCAACAGCCTTCCCTTTTCCCCTTTTCTTAGTAGGGACTGCTGGGGCAGGGGGAAGGGTAGGCTCGAGAGCAAGAAACTCCCTCATGTCTTCAGACGGCGTTCGGTCTGGAGAGTTAGAGAGGAGCCTCCTCCTCTTCACTTGGAGAGGCGGCTTGGTAGGGGAAGAAGTCTCTCTTACCGTCTTCTTCTTTTTCCCTGGTGCTCAGTTGGACATCAGGGACTTCTTCAGATTGCCAGCCCTATTTTTTGTCAAGCCGACCTCCATCAGATGCTCGGGAGAGAGAATGGCGGTGTGGGCGCAATTGCTAGTCTGAAGGAGCCTTTGGTACTTGTCTTGAAGGTCAACGGTGAAGATTGACCTTTTCCAAGCTTTTTTATCTGCACAGAAGACACAAAACACAAAAATCAGACAAACAGAATGAAATAAAACATAAATAGAGGCAAGAATATTCCAAAGAGGGGGTCTCACCCTTAATCCCGATACTCCGGGGAAAAGTCAAGGTCTGTCCCTCGTAATCTTCTAGCTCCCATCCTCCTCCCACGAAGAAGTACCACTTCTTCCAAGTTTTGTTGGAAGTAGGTACTGAGGAGAGGGGTTTGAACCCCTTGTCAAAGGACATGTAAAATAAGCCCTCTGACCTCAGAAATTTCAGATCCATATTGCTACGGATCAGCTCGAGATCTACTTCGACGCTGTTCAGATGCCCTAAAACTATAAATCCTAACAAATGCCTCCAACTATTAATGTTGAGGTCGGCAGGACAGCTATTGAACCACTTGAAAATCTCTCTAACTAAGGGGGGAAGAGGAAACCTAAATCCCATCTCGAACCACTCGATATAGGTGCAAATTTCACCCCGACCGATGTCGGTAGGGCGATCTAGGGATCTAGGCTGTCACAACCCTAAATCTGGCCCATACAGATCAAGGGTTCGTGATCGGCCATCGGGGCCTTTCTCGATGATCACAATACTTTTCTTATTTCCATCTAATCATATGCAGTAGAATAAAAAAAAAAATTCTATTGTGAAAGTGCCAATACACAAGTCAACATCAGTCATCTATATATACATTCCATAGTAACTACAAAAGTACATGATGTAATTTTTTCTCAAAACTGCTAGTGCCATATTCGATGTACAATCCATAATTACCAAAAGCAACTACATCATGTCTAATAAAATCCTAATACAAAAAGGGTTCATAGCTTTATAAGCTTTCGACTATCCTGGCTGAACCTGATATTTCTTTGCTGATATCGTTACCCAAAATATATTAGATAAAAATCCGTATGAGCTCAACAGCTCGTAAGTATTCCATAACATACCAAGGGTTTTAAAACTGCTATATAATTCAATACTGAAATGTCAATGATCACATATATCATATGTTATCTTAATTATAGTAAACAATATAATGGTATCAAATTCATTTTCAATAAATCCCAATTCAATAATAATCGTAAATCGATAATCAATAACATAATTCAATAGATCAAAATCACAATTTGATAACATAGTTCAATAAATCATAATTCGATAAATCATAGTTCGATAACATAATTCGGTAAATCATAGTTCGATAACATAAGTCGATAAATCATGGTTCAATAACTCAAAATCATAGTTCGATAAATCATATTCAATCATGGTTCATATTGAAATTCATATATTTCACTTCTATGGCCAGCAAATTAGAACCTCGCTGACTGAGATCGATAAACTAGTTCGATATGCCGTATCACACCGGCTTACCACCAATTTACCCCATGGGTAGGGTTCAATAAGTCACAACCTATTCAATAGTGACCAATTATAGAAGAGTGTTCTATCCAAAGCATCAAAATCATATCCAAAATCGATAATTATCAATAGCAATTCAATTACTTAAATCAAATTCCTTATTTGGTATTCAGTTCAAACAGTTCAAACATTTGTAAGAAGATCATATAACGTTTGAGTATCTTACAAACACATTTTCTTAAGTCAAAGAAGATAATATAGTTGTCAATAGATCATTCAAAACGTATACAGTATAGCTATTAAACAGAGGCAATAAGGAAAAATGATATCATATGTCGATACATCATAAAAGAGTTCAATATTTATATCTATAATGAAATTTCTACCTCAATATGGTATGAAACACTTACCTGAAATCCAAGGCTTTTACTCAAAAATCCTTCCTTTAGTTGAAGGTTCTTATAATCACATTTCAAAGTCTGGTTACATTCCATAATATTACTCAATTTAATTGTCATTTAAATCTCTTTCTATTCTACTTACCTTTCCTTGGTAGCCTCTTTAAGTCTTAGGCGTATTAATTTCTAACTTTGATCTTAGGCATTTACTTTTTAAATATATTCTTCTGATAGCTTCATTAAATCATAAGCTTTAATTTTATAATTTTACATGTTTACTTGTCATACTTTTCCGTACTTCATTTCATAATATGGACCTTACCATTGAGTCCGGAACATCTAAGAAAGTCAATTTAGACCCTCTTGGACTTCCATTTGGCTTTAGGAGCACCAGGGGCAATTTGGTCATTTTACCCCTTTACATGTCTTTATTTTTTGGGGTTCCGTCTCACAAAACGAACTTTATCGTCAGGTCCAGAATGTCCAAAATAGGCAAAATACACTATTTATTTATTTTATTTGGACTTCGTTTAACCCATTTTTGATTTAGGGGTATTTTCATAATTTCTTTTAAAATAATATTCTATTAATTTACTGGTTGGGCCTTAGTATAATTTTTCAGAACTTTTGGGGTCAAATTATAATTCCCTAAAGTTTCGGTTTGAACTCGTGGGTTCACTAGGCAAAACCTTAAACCAGTCTCACACCTCGCTGAACCAACCGGTTCAGTTTGTTCTCACTAAACTGGGATAACATATCCTTGTTATTCTGATTTGGCCCTTATCTATGTTTAGGTTAACCCAAGTTTAATTTCCAATTTCTAACTCCTGTAACCAAACAAGGCCAAAGCCATTTAAATTTAATAATCAAAACGTCACAGTTTTAAGACCCGTCAGCGGGTGCGGTTGGGTTCCAACCCGACCCAACCCAAACCCAGTCCCATCTAGACCCGATAGACCCCTCGGTTTTTCGGTCATCTTCTCCGACGAGAATTCTAGCCACAACCACCAGAACAGTGAAACTACCACTGATCCTAGTGATTTTCACGTCCAAAACTCACTGTTTTTCTATGAAATTAATCCTAAAACATTAAGAAATCCTCCAAAACAAATTTTAGTCCCTAACGGAGTAGTTTTCAACACCCAAATCATCTTTTTCTGGCATTGCACCGGTGGTGATATTTTCACCATTAAATAGCCATTTCTTGACTATTTTTACTGATTCAAGTCGCGTTAAACTCCTAGAAACGTTTCCTACTTGTTTCTAATCCTAGAATTAAGATTGATTTAGTGTATGGAAATCCACCATGGTTGACCGTATATAACAGTTTCAATTTCTGGGTTATCTTTCCTGTTTTTAAGGTCCAATCAATTCTACATGCAGTTATAATGATTCAAAAGAAGTTTAAAGAGATGAGTTACTTGGGTTTTGGGTAATTTTCTTCTCAAATTTTTAACCTCTCTTCCTGCATCTTTCTTCTTCTTCTACACCTCGGTTCTCTCTCTTGGTCTCTCTCCCTCTCTCTCTTCCTCTATGCATTATTCACTCTCTCTCTCTCCCCTTTAATTTCCCTTCCAAACCGACCTTGAAGTCGATGGCATTGCCACCTGTTACTTTCTTTTTAAATGGAGAATACCACACACGCACACCTGCACATGGCTATGTACAGCCACTGCTTCTCTCTCTTCTTTCTCAATCCTTCTTAATTCTTCTACTATCTTTTATTCCTTCTAATCTCTTCTTACTTAATTTCTTTGCTTTTCATTTTATTTCCTTATATTCATATATATATATATACATTTATATAACTATATACTATATAGATATAGGTTCGGAATTATATATATATATATGTATATCTGTATTTAATTCTGTATACATAATATAACACTTATGTGCACGTTATTCCATAAAAACTAGGCTTCCGATGTGACGGCACCCGGGGTACTCGGGACTGCCTGTCGCTCACACCCATGCATCGTAACTAATCATAACATTCTAACGTACATCCGATTTTATTTATGTCATATATTGGTGTATAGTTCGAGGTTACATTTCATGGCCCGATCTAACCTAGGTCGGGTACTTCCTAATTCAGGTTAGGTTATTACATAGACGCTCTATAGGTTACATTTTAGGGGAAGTCGAAAGCAATCCTCAGAGCACCTAGCATGTCTTGAGTAATGACGCTTTCTCTCTCCTCCCTTTGGGATAGCTTACCAGAGGTTTCCCCCATTACATTTCTAGGCTCAATGAATACGTCTACAATCCTGAGTTCCAGATTGGGGGAAGGGTACTCAACTGTCCTATTTTCAATGTCCTTGGAGCAACTACTACCTATAACTAGAATTTTTGATGGCATAGTCGTCTTAGAAAAGCTTTCTGTGCCATAGTCGATGCCTAACATAGCATCGGAGGCTGACATTGTGATAATAAAGAAGAAAAACAAATAGAACGGTTAAAAGCGAACCGAACCTGAGGTTTTATCGAAGAAAAAAGCTTCTCACAACAACGATCTCTTCACTCATTTTTCACTCTGTTATACGGCGGAGTACTTTTTTTAGGCAATGGAAATGATGAAGGGAAAGGTGTATGCATCCCCCCTTTTCCCTTTTATAAAGGGCTAAATAATGGGGGCTCAACACTCCAAGCTGTCACGGTGGCTGGTTGAATAATGGCCTCGAAAGCCCAAATGACGGCTAGCGTAATAAATGCCACATCAACAGTTGTCACAGAAAGTGAAGCGGTATGACGCGTGGGTATAACACGTGACCCTTCAGTAACCCTCAACCTCAGTCACACGATGTGCTAAACTAAGGCTCAGGGGGGAGTAACTGATATACCACAAAAAAATAGACCAGTCCCTACATGACACGTGTACATACAAACCAAAGGAAGCTCTTTTATTCAGATCAGACATACACATAGGGTTCAAAGCCTCTTTGCTCGGAATCCCACAAGATCTCTAGTCTTCACTCCAGAACAAGAAATGCTAGGCATGCGCATAAAGGGCTCCTGAGCTGGTCACCGCCTTACATGCCCTACCGATCTTGAAGAAAGGAAATAGAATCCTACATGGTAACTACCATCTTCGGATATCACCAAATTCCTATCTTTACGACTCCAAATCCTACTCGATTTAGGAGATCTGTAACCTATAAATTAAACCGTAAGGTGCACTTTTCAATTATGCTTTCTCAATTACTTTCAGTTACAGTCTTTTCTTTCAGTTTTTACTAACTTTATCATCAGAGTGGCTACCACTAGAGCCAACCCGGTAGCCTTCTGATCCTCTTCTTTGAGCGATTGACAGACGACAAAAAACGAAGCCACACTGATCAGAAAGTGCAACATCATAATATATGAGGATTGATCTTTTTTTCATTAGATGATTTTTCTCTTCACATATTAATCATTTATGAAATTGTTATTTGTTTGTTTTTTCACGCCTAATTGTTTTTGTTAGTGAAAATTATGATTTCTTAAACGTATCATATTGATGTGATTGTTTTTGTTGATAGGTCTTACGATTTTATCTTTCATGTAATAGTTATTTACGAGATTATCATTTCTTTATTTTTTTCAATGGACGTGATTGTTTTTACTCATAAAACCTATGATTACTTAGATGTATTATTTTGACGTGATTATTTTTATTAGCGATACTCACAATTGTGTGTATATATATATATATATATTCAAGCAACGTGCTTAATAATTATTAAATTATTCTTCTTTTTTTTTTACAAAATTGAAATTTTATTATAATTGTCGTAGAAAACAATTAAGTGTGTTTGGTAGGCCAGAATGGACTCAGGAATGAAATGGTCATTCTCAAGTCCATTTCATTCTTATGTTTGGTATAACTAATGTAATAGGAATGACTATTCCCACAAAAAGAAAGAATATCATTCCTTCCTATAATCTAGGGAATGAGATCCATTCCAATGCAATGAGACTAAATAAACAAACAAATAAAAATACACACATATAATATAGGTTATACATACACACAAATATATACATATAATTATGATAAATATGCATGTGCATAGATATACATATACATACATATATATATATGTATTTAATATTATTAATTAAATAAAATTGTTAGTTGTTACCATGGAACAAATAATGATTATTGTTATTCTATTCCTAACTGAAGTCATTCCTTTGTTATTTCATTCTTGTGTACCAAACATAGCCTTTAGTCATTTTCTTTAGAGTATAGAAATTATGTTGATTTACATTGTACAGTTATACATCAAGGAATGGTCATTCCATTCCTATATTATTCTAGTATTTGCTACCAAACAATGAAGAAGGAATGATCATTTCATTTTTATGTCATTTACCTTTCATTTATTTTTCATAGAATGAGCATTTTATTCTTACATATAAAAAATGACCTAAAATGACTCTTCATAAATGAACTTACATTTCCATTTGACTAGTCTCTTTAAGACCGAACATTAGGTAAAATTTCACAAGGAGGTTAAACCTAAGCCACTAAGAGCATCTCTAACCCATAATTTTTAAATTGATCTTCATTTTGGTATCTTCTTTATATTTGAATATGATGGGTCTCATATTTTTACATTTTCACTCCAATCATACCAATTTTCAACTCACTATTTATTCTTCATGTTTGTTCCTCTCTTTGCTCATGTGCTTGCCTACTTTCAAATTTCCACGTAATGAACCAAATATTTTACCATTGTGCAGGGATGACCTAACATGGAATTTAATAGACATTTTTTCAATAATGTAATGGTTGAGTCAAGTCAATTCTATATAATTAGAGATATAAAACAAGAAATTAATAATTTTAAATGTGACTTTTTTTATTATTAATGTAATTGTTTTTACTTTGATTTTTATATATATTATATTTATTTTTATAATATAAAATGTAATTTTTTTCCAACAAGCAAGAATTATATATTAACTAAAATTATAATTTAAATAGACTATACGATTGTTTTATTGACTTATATTCTAACCAACCTGAATTAACTAATGCGATTGACTTATATTTTAATATTTGTTGTGCCACTTTGAATCCCACATCGGTTAGGAGTCGGGCACTAGCGTCGTTTATAAGCCTCAGGCTGCTCTCTCCCTTGCACAAGGCATTTTCCTCCCTGGAAGAACAAAGTCGTGTGGACCGCCCAGGCCCAAAGCGGACAATATTGGGCTAGGAGCCTACGGTGTGCCAGGGCGAAAAAGTGCAGCATCAGTCTGGCATCGTCTGTGGGAATAAGACCAGTTACGTACAGCTCTTCCTATGCTCCCGCAATCCCGACTGGGGGAGCAGCTGTTGTGCCACTTTGAGTCCCACATCGGCTAGGAGTTGGGCACTATGGTCGCTTATAAGCCCTAGTCGTCCTCTCCCTTGCATCAAGCCTTTTCTGCCTAGGAAAAACAAAGTCGTGAGGGCCTCTTAAGGCCTGAAGCGAACAATATGGTGCACGCGGAGCCTACGGTGTGCCAAGATGAAAAAGTGCAGCATTAGTCTGGCACCGTCTGTGGGAACGAGGCCAGTTACGTACTGCTTTTCCCGTGCTCCACCAGTCCCGACTGGGGGAAGTAGCTGTTGTGCCACTTTGAGTCCCACATCGGTTAGAAGTCGGGCACTGGCATCGCTTATAAGCCCTAGGCTACTCTCTCCCTTGCACAAGGTCTTTTCCTCCCTAGAAGAACAAAGTCGTGCAGGCCGCCCAGGCCCAAAGTGGACAATATTGGGTCAAGGAGCTTACGGTGTACCAGGCCGAAAAAATGCAGCATCAGTTTGGTGCTGTCTATAAGAACGACAATTGTTTTTTCAACAAAGGTTCTCTTCTTTACGAACAACCTTATTCCCCTTCTCATTAGGGAATCATGGCTCCCAATCTCTGACTAAGAAAGAATGCTCAAAACCTTCAACCCCGGCCGCGTGCCGAACAAGGAAGGGGAAGAACAACTGATCCCATACAGCAACAACTTGACCTAGTTAAGCGATAGGATGAGTTAATGCAAGAACAGCTTCTTGCCATTTCCAAAACCCTGGCGATGCTTACCCAGAATCACGGAACCAACCTTTTGAATCCACTCGTCAACACGGCTGATTAAAGGACGCAATCTCCTGCCGCCACCATAGACGAAGGATTCCATGAAGAGATTCCCAATAATCAATCGATGTACCCCCAAGGTACCACCCACATTGGTAGGACCCCCAGCCATCAGCAGTCGCAGGCAGAGGGATACCAACCTTTATTCTAGACGTTCACTATCGCAGCACCACAAGGATCCCAACTCCAATGGCTTCCGGGGCTAACACAGCACCCTCTGAGTTCCAGCCACAAGCAACACCAGTTCCCCCAGTTCAGGAGCACCAAAATCCTTCTCCAGTCGTGCGACATGACAATCCCGTTCATGTGCGAGCCGAAACTGCAAGATAAGAGTTGCAGCAAATCCCGCCTAGGGACCCACTGAGGATTGAAGATGTTGCGAACTCTATAGACCAAATTGCTGTTGTGAAAGGTATCCAAATCCCTCCAGAACAGAATGAGCTAGCCAGGCTGCTCGGAAGATTTGCCACGCCGTTCACTCCTGCTATCATGGCTGAGGAGAGGCCAAGGAAATTTGTCGTCCTAAAATTCACCCTTTATGATGGGACTGGGGACCCAAAGGACTATCTATCTCATTACCAGCATACTATGGCACTACATGGAGCTTCCAACGCCTTTATGTGTCGTACATTCATAACAAGCCTCAAAGGCACTGCTCTGAAGTGATTTCACCACCTCCCACCGAGCTCAGTCACCAGCTTCTACGAGTTCGGTAGGCGCTTCCTTAACAGGTTCATGACCAGTAGAGGGTTAAGGAAGGACCCAGAGTTTTTACTCAACGTAAAACAATCAAAGCGGAGCCTCTTTGGGATACATTGCACGTTTCAACACTAAGCTTACAGAAATTACAGATTACAGCCGAAGCTTTCTCGTGGCTGCTACGACCTCTGGCCTTGTTCAAGGAGGCTTCAGAGATTCTCTGACAAAGAGCCCTTCTACCGACATAGCAGCCCTCATTGATCGGGCTAGGAAGTATATAAACCTGGAGGAAGCAAAGAATACCTCTCAAAAGGTTAAAGAGCAAGTCCAGCAGGACAACCAGAAGAAGGATCCCAGTGCAACTAGGGATACATTGCACGTTTCAACACTGAGCTTACAGAAATTACAGATTACAGCCGAAGCTTTCTCGTGGCTGCTATGACCTCTGGCCTTGCTCAAGGAGGCTTCAGAGATTCTCTGACAAAGAGCCCTTCTACCGACATGGCAACCCTCATTGATCGGGCTAGGAAGTATATAAACCTAGAGAAAGCAAAGAATACCTCTCAAAAGGTTAAAGAACAAGTCCAGCAAGACAACCAGAAGAAGGATCCTAGTGCAACTAGGAAGAGGGTCAGAAGCCTGGATAAAATAACGGCCTCCAGAGCTCTAAACAGCACTGCTCCAAGGGGGTTCACCACCTTCACTCCCCTGAATGCCTCCCTAACTCACATACTTCGGCAAGTCCGAGCACGTGAAAACCTAAAATGGCCAAAACCGTTAAGAAGCGATCCCGGCCATCGGGACCAGAGTAAGTATTATGATTTCTACAAGGACTATGGGCATACCACTGATTCGTGCAGGTCCCTTAAATTGGAAATTTAGCAGCTCATACGGAGAGGACGGTTGCGAGAGTTTGTCAGGCAAGACGGGAGGCAAAACCCCCATGATGACAGGCCTCAACAGAGGAGGCCGGAGCAGAGGCTAGAACAAAGGGATGGACGGAACTACCCTCAGTAGCAAAACAATCAGGTCATCTTAGTCCTTCATGCAAACACCCCAGTATCAGGAACGTCTAATAGAACAAGAAAATGGTATGCTCGGGAGGCCAGAGTTACTCCCAGCATCCTACAGATCACTAACATTGAGAAGAAATTGAGGCCAGTACCTAAGATCTAGTTCTCAGATCAAGATCTTGCAGGGGTGCACTATCCTCACGGTGATGCCCTCGTCATTTCTCTCAAGATTGCCAACTTTGAGATTCGAAGAGTCCTAGTGGACATAGGGAGTTCTACGAATGTGCTATTCTACAAACCCCTCAAGCAGATGAAGCTCAATCCCAATGACATCAGACCCACCACTACAATCATGGCAGGATTTGATAGGAACCTCAGTACCCCATTAGGGAGGATTGATCTTCCCACCATAGCAAGAAAGGGAGATGGACAAAAGACCACGATGTCAGAATACATGGTTTTGAACTCCAAGTCCCCTTACAATGTCATAATTGGAAGACCTTGGCTACACCAAATGGGAGCGGTCACCTTGACCCTCCACCAATGCTTGAAGAACGTCCACAATCATGTTGTCTACTCCATTGGAGGATGTCAACCGACTTCTCGAGAGTGTCATGCTCTCGCTCACAAGGAGAGGGCCTCCAAATAGCAATTACTGCATGCTCGTGAATGCATGGATTCAGACCGTACCCACCATCACGAGGCAGAAGATTACCCCTCCAAAATTGATGAGCCTCTAAGCCCTAGAGGAAGGGACAGCAGGGCCAAACCCGTAAGGGGCCCCATCAAAGTAGTGGTCAGCTCGGAAGAACAAGGGCGTTACTTACAAATCAGTCTAGACCTGACGCCTACCGAGCAAGAAGAGATGATAGAATTCCTGAAAGATAACCTTTCTGTGTTCGCTTGGGAAACGAAGGATATGGAGGGCATAGATCCGAACCTCATTACCCATAAGTTGATGGTAGATCCCAATCACCCACCAGTGAGACAAAAAAGAAAGACACTCGCTCCAGAGCGACATCGTATTATTAATGAAGAGGTCCAAAGACTGCTTGAGGCCAAGATGATACGAGAAGTGTTTTACCTAGAATGGCTAGCCAACAACATTTTGGTCAAGAAGAAAAATGGCAAGTGGAAAGTCTACGTTGACTATACAGACCTCAATAAGGCTTGTCCCAAAGATAGCTTTCCTCTCCCACGGATTGATCAGCTAGTCGATGCCACTGCAGGGCATGAACTCACGTGCTTCATGGATGCCTACTCTTGATACAACCAGATCCAGATGTACCCGTCAAACCAAGAAAAGACAGTTTTCATTACAGAACGAGGTCTCTATTGCTATAGAGTGATGTCATTCGGACTGAAAAATGTTGGGGCAACATATCAGCGTCTGGTCAATAAGATGTTCAGTCTTCTTATCGGCAACACCATAGAAGTTTACATAGACGATATGTTGGTCAAAAGCTTACAGAAAAGCAGTCATCTCTAGCACTTGGCTCAAACTTTTGACTTCCTGAAGCAACACAAGATGAAACTGAATCCCTTAAAGTGCACCTTCGGTGTAACCAAGAAAAAGTTCTTGGGGTACATTGTCTCTCAGAGTAGTATTGAAACGGACCCCACTCAGATCAGGGCGTTGATTGGGCTGGAGTCACCAAAAACCAGGAAAGACATTCAAGCTCTGAACGGTAGAATTGCAGCTCTGATTAGATTTATCTCCAAGTCCACCGATCATTGCCTACCGTTCTTCAAAGCCTTGAAGGGTAACAGAGCCTTACAGTGGTCAGAGGAATGTGAAAAAGCTTTCCAAGAACTGAAGGGATACCTAGCTTCCCCTGAACTCTTATCAAAGCCAATCTAGGGGGAAAAGCTACTCATCTACCTTGCTGTCTCCGAGAACGCCGTCAGTTCTGTACTGGTCAGATAGGACAGGGGTGTTCAGAAGCCCATATTCTATGTCAGCAGAGCTTTATTAGACACAGAGAAAAGATATCCTGAAATTGAAAAGTTGGCCTTTGCTCTTATAGTCTCTGCACGAAAGCTCCGACCTTACTTCCAAACGCATCCCATTAAGATTCCAACGGCCTATCCATTGAAATCAGTCCTAAGGAAGCTTGAGGTCTTAGGACGTCTAGTCAAATGGTCTGTGGAATTAGGGGAATTTGACATATCCTATATCCCACGGACCTCTATTAAAGGGCAAGCCTTGGCCGATTTCGTTGTTGAGTTCACCCCGACACTACAAGACATGTCACAGCTTTGTGAAAGCCCGAGTGCATGGAAACTTTACACCGACGGATCATCCACAGACCATGGTTCTGGCGTCGGCTTGGTACTACAATCCCCTGATGGGCTTATGGCAAAAGAGGCAATCAGTCTGAGGTTCAGAGCTTCCAATAATAAAGCTGAATACGAAGCCTTTATCCTTGGGATGAAGCTAGCTCTAGAATGCGAGGCTCAGAACCTCGAAGTCTTCGCTGATTCCCAACTAGTGGTAAGCCAAGTTATGGGAGAGTTTTCCATCAAAGACGATAGGATGCTTCGATATTCAGAACTGATCAATTCACTAAGCACTCCTTCCGAACATTCACAATCCAAAAGATTGAAAGAGCCCAGAACTCCCGAGCTGATGCTTTGGCGAATATGGCATCTCATTTCAAGACAGAAGGAGATTCTATTCTAAAGATCTCTTACCAGCCGAGGCTAAGCATAGAAGAGGTTCAGGTCGCCTAAGTTACTGAACAAACCCAAAATTGGATGACTCTCATCCTCTAGTACCTGAAAGGAGGACTCCTCCTAGAAAATAAGAACAAAGCCAAAAGAATCCGAATCAGGGCAGCTCGGTACCTGATCTTAAATAAGAAGCTCTACCGAAGATCCTATTCTCAACCCTTGCTACGGTGTCTGGCTCCAGAAGAGTCCAAATATGTCCTAGCTGAAATTCACGAAGGGATTTGTAGCAACCACAATGGCGACAGAACTCTAGCCCACCAAGTTCTAACACAAGGCTATTACTGGCCTAGCATGTTGAAGCAAGCAAAAGAGTATGTTCGGAAGTGTGACAAATGCCAACGATTCGCTCCATATTAGCACCAGCCCCACCATGAGCTCATTCCGATTGCCAGCCCATGGCCCTTTGCTCAATGGGGAATGGACATCGTTGGGCCATTACCAAAAGTCCTACCGAACAGGAATTATCTTATAGTCGCCATTGACTATTTCTCCAAATGGGCGGAGGCTGAACCCCTCACACATATCATAGAGACAGAAATCCAAAACTTCACTTGGAAGAATATTGTCTGTTGGTTCGGTATACCACAAGTCATCATCACAGACAACGGTACACAATTTGTAGGGAGAATTTTTAAGAAATTCTGCCAAGACCTGCACATCAGTCACCATTTTTCCTTACATGGTCATCTCCAAGCCAATGGGCAAGCAGAAGTCAATAACCGGACCATCATTGATGCCCTCAAGTAAAGGTTGGAAGAAGCCAAATGAAGATGGGTTGAAGAACTCCCTGGTGTTCTCTGGGCCTATAGAACCACCAGAAGAATACCAACCTCTAAAACTCCATTCTCACTAGCCTATGGCTCGGAAGCAGTAATTCTTGTGGAGATCAGTATGCCTACCATGAGGACGGAAGCTTTCAACAAAGGGGCCAATGATCATCAGCTTGTAGAGAACTTGGACTTGTTTAAGGAGAAGCACGATCAAGCTAAAATCAAGATGGAAGCATATCAACATAAGATGGCCAACAGTTCCAAATCAGGGTTAAAACCCCTAAGTTTCCAGATTGGGGATCTTGTTCTAAGAAAGGTGTTTCCAAACACCAAAGATCCCATTATGGGAAAGCTGTCGCCCAACTGGGAAGGCCCCTACAAGGTAAAAAAGATCTTCCGAGCTACCACATATTAGTTAGAAGACATAACTGGGAATCCTATACCCAGACCATGGAATTTAGAACACTTACGAAAATATTATCAATAAAAGTTTTTTTTCTTATTCTTCCAAAAGGCAATCTCATCTCAAATGCACAGACCTCCAGGTCTGGTTCATCTTATTGGCCCTTAAAACCTTGTATCCATTACAAGTCCTTGAGGCCTGGTCCTCTTAATGCACAGACCCCCAGGTCTGGTCCATTTTATTGACTCCTAAAGCCTTGTATTTATTACAAGTCCTTTAGGCCTGGTCCTCTCAATGCATAGACCCCTAGGTCTCGGCCATCTTATTGACCCCTAAAGCCTTGTATCCATTACAAGTCCTTTAGGTCTGGTCCTCTCAATGCACAGATCCCCAGGTCTGGTCCATCTTATTGACCCTTAAAGCCTTGTATCCATTACAAGTCCTTTAGGCCTGGTCCTCTCAATGCACAGACCCCTAGGTCCGATCCATCTTATTGACCCCTAAAGCCTTGTATCCATTACAAGTCCTTTAGGCCTGGTCCTCTCAATGCACAGACCCCCAGGTTTGGTCCATCTTATTGACCCCTAAAGCCGTGAATCCATTACACAAGTCCTTTAGGCCTGGTCCTCTCAATGCACAAACCCCCGGGTCTAGTCCATCTTATTAACCCCTAAAGCTATGAATCCATTACACAAGTCCTTTAGGCCTGGTCCTCTCAATGCACAAACCCCCAGGTTTGGTCCATCTTATTGACCCCTAAAGCCGTGAATCCATTACACAAGTCCTTTAGGCCTGGTCCTCTCAATGCACAAACCCCCAGGTCTGGTCCATCTTATTGACCCCTAAAGCCGTGTATCTATTATACAAGTCCTTTAGGCCTGGTCCATTCAATGCACAAACCCCCAAGTCTGGTCCATCTCAATATATAGACATTCATACAGAAGTATCCACTGAACTCTAACCAGCTCGGTTACCTTTTACCTCTATGGATGGAGGATTTGGTTTGATTACAAGTATTCTTGGTCAGATTAACATCCACTCCAGTTCTGTTATTACAAATCCTCCTATCAAACATCTCAATCAAAGATCAGATCATAAGGGAATTGCTCAAAGTTTTCTTATCTGGTTATTATTAAGTCCTGGTGGACACAAGTCCTCACTATGGACGGTTTGTTATCACAAGTCATCCAACAGATCATAATCAGTGCAAGTCCTCCTGCTCAAGTTACTCAGTACAAGTTCTGATTCAACTGCCTCCATTATCAGACTCAGGTTCAATTATTATCAGGTCTCCTTAAAGCAAATTCAATTAAATTATTACAAGATGCTCTGCTTGGAAGACAGCTTCCTGATCGTTACCAGTTAAAGGACTGGTTTGGAATACAGCAAGTTCATGAACATCTTTGCTTACATTAATTATAAGTTTAAAGGGCTGAAGCCCAAGCTTATATTACAGAACATCAATGACTTGGAACAATACCGATTTACTTGGCATCCATAACAATTTACAACATTTGCAAGTATTACTAAGAATAAAATATGCAGGCCAGCTCTGAAGAAATTCAATTCCATTGATAAGTATGTTTAGTACACCAAATCAACAAAAAAGAAAAGAAAAAGGAGTACAAAAATTCATCTCCTAAGCTGAAGGGCCGGTTGTATTATCATCATCTTCAATGGCTGACAGGTCGAAATCTGGAAATTTGGCGAGGAGCTTGGACTTGAAAGAATCATAACCATGTTACAGGAGCTCCTCACCCATCCCTTCGACCATAGCTTTCATTTCAGCTTCAGTCTCAGCTTTGGCTTCCATGACCTTCCGAGTAGTAGAGGCTTGGAGCTCATTATTGTAATGCCCTGAATTTACTTTATCAATTAATTAAAATAAGGATGTATTTTTCAGAATTTAATGTGTCGATTTAATCATCAAAGCTAGATTTTAATACTTTAAATATATGTATATATATAGAAAAAATAATAATAATAATAACTGAATAAATATGTAACCATTAGACCACCAACTAATTTTGTGCTATATATTACACATGAAGTATATATATATATATATATATCTATACATACATTAAGAGAACACTCTAGAAACAAATATTTAAAATAAAGTCATTACAAAATGTATTATATATGTGTATATATATGTGAGTGTGTGTATATATAGGTATATAATTGCACCAGCCAACCTATGGCTTGGGTGCACTCAATTGAGCTGCAAAATGCAGCATAGCAGTTGGCTGGATGCACTCATGTATAAGCTACTAAAATGCAGCAGGTGGCTGGAACAGTGGGGCTGAAGCAGGGAGGGTCAACTTGTGATCAGCCAAAATAATGAATGAGCTGCCCATGGCATGAGTGTTGTGCAGACCCCTATGTGTGTGATAATGGTGTTAGGTCTATATTAGTGGGTTTCGGCTAGAAGGGAGAATGAGTGATAGATAGGAAATGACATTGAGAGATAGATAGAGAGAGAGAGAGAGAAACACATTGTGTGAGTGTGTGTTCCATTGGAGGTGCGCAAGGAGGGGACTGAGGAGTATACAAGCTGAGCTGATTTGAGAGGACCAAGTTGAGCAACGAGTTGAGAAGCAGCCACTGTCTAGAAGGTATAAGAATACCATAACTTGAAATTTTCCTTTGAAATTTCCTTGTGTTGCTTCAGTGTTATTTAGTGACTAAATTGCATGCATGAGTTAACTTAACACACAGGAACAATTATATACAACTGAGAGGGTCAGGTAGGCTTGAAAAGCCCTAGGCTGAACACGGCAGCCATTAAAAGATCTCCAAGGTGCAGGTTTGAACCAACCATAGCCAAATGAAATTTGGCTCATTGGAACCTCCAATAGAGCCTACCAGTGTTCCAAAAACACCGAGTCGCAACCTAAACACTCGAGTTAAGACCATAGAAAATAGACTTGCAGGTCTCGGGTTTAAAACCTAGACTTTGAAATAGGTTCTCAAACCTTTGTTTTGGAATAAGGATCGAACCCCTTTGCCACGAAGGTCAAAACAAACCAAACCACACTCGAAATGGTGGTGAAATGACCATTTACAAGCCAGTTGCAGGTCACAACTATCCAACCTACCATGGCTCCTAGACCTTGATCTGAGCCCTAAAGAAAATGCCAAAACATTCCTTAGACATCTAGTAGCCCCTAACAACCAAAAACAGAGAGCAAACCTACCCCATAATGCACGAAATTGGGAAACTTGAAAACCAGAAAATTAGGGCAACAGTCGGGGCTTGGGGAAGAAGACGACGAGTCTTTGGGTCGACTCGTCCCACTCGGTCAAAACCAACGTGTCAACTCGAACACGTGTTGGCTTGTTAACAAGCCAGCACATTAATAGGACGGCGTCGTTTCATGTGGAAAATTTTAAAATTAAAGGGGTTCGGGACTGTTTGGCTACAGGTTTATAAAATTTAATAAATAAACCAACTTGGGACAGGATAACTTATCCTCGGATTACCCTTTGTACGCTGTTTGGATGAGGAAACGTTTGGAAAAAAAAAAAAAGAACAATAGCTGTTCTGTGGGTTCGAACCCAAGACGAGGAGGAGAGGTGGTAGTGGTTCAACCATTGTGCCACCAATCCGCGCCTGTTAGAAATCACACCCAATATATATATATATATATATATATATATATATATATATAATATAGTGATATAATTAATTTAATTAATTGATTTAAATTATTTAAAAATAGGCAAATGTCCCGATGTCCAAATTAATTAAACAAATAGTGTATTTTGACTATGTCGGACGTTCTGGACCCAATGGTGAGGTCCATTTTGTCAACCGGAGTTTCAAGAAATTAAGTCACATAAACCTTGAAATTACCATTTTTGCTCATAGGGGTATTCGAAGCCAAATAAAAAGCTACGAAGGCCTAGATTTTTTTTCTTGGACATTCTTGACTCAACGGTAGAGTTCGTTTAACCAAACAAAATACTCTGAAGGTTGATGTAATAAATTTAGCAACCTTAAGAGTATAATTAAATAATAACGAGAGGGTTAAATTAAACCACGAACATTGACATCGACCTTAAATAATTGAGATGGGTTAATAAAAATTAAATTTTTGATTCATAAGAACCTCCAAAGGGAAAGAGAAGGAGATTTAAATTAATAGAACTGCTGAAAGCAATTCTTAAGGTAAGTAATTCTGATGCTTTAATATGGGTTATTCCAAGCCAGTCACATTTATTTCCATATGCTGCCAAACTTGTACTTTATCACTACCTAATGAATTTGATTTGAAGCCAATCGACTTGTAGTTATCGATTATGCCTAGTCTTTGGAATTTGACTTGCTTGCGTGCATCATTGTGAATTCGATCATTGACACTTGAGCATCATAGCATGTCCTGATCATGTGAATTATCCTGTTAATAGAAATCTTTCTATTCCACATAATTCATGACTCGTTGATTGTGATATTAATTGTTTTGTACCGTTGTACATCCCGTGTGGAATTTTATGGATCATAATATTTGGCATGTACCCGAGATTGTGCTCAGTCACAATGGCCCATCTATTCACAAAGTGCGTGGGGGAAACGACCCTTTGGGGTCTTATATGTCCTTCGGGACCAGTGAGAAAAGAGCTCTAACGCTTTTTAGAGAGCCCAAAGAACCGAGGCGGATCTGAGCATGCGTTTTAGTGGGGTATGCCGGGCCTCGGGTGATTCATGCATTTCTGGGTTATTAGAACTCGATGATGATTTATTCTTGTATTCGTTGGATGATCATATTTTATGCTCTGTGAATGATCATATTATTGTAAGCATGATATAACTTTGATTGGCTAACGTTTTGTTGTGGCAGCAATCTATCATGATAGGCTAGATCCCAATTTTGATTGACTTTATTATTGCCTCTTGTTTTATATTGCGGGATATGCCTCTTTTGGACCCTCGGGTCATTATTGTTGCGCATCTTGGTAACTGGTTATGTATTTCTTGTTGCTCATTTGGCTATTGGCTATCTGTTATCTTTTTGTTCTATCATTCCCTTGGATTAACCCTAACCCATGTTAAAGCTAGGAAATTACTTATTGGGCTTATTAGCTCACCCCCTCCCATATATTTTTCAAGACAACAAGAAGTTGGGGAACCCTCAGGCACTCTAGGGGTCTAGACGCTGCTAGCTACTGGTAGCTATTTTTGGCGAGTTTTGTATTAAGTTTAATACTGGAAGGTCTTAATTTCTCCCATGTCACCACGGTCCTGTTAATCTGTGTTTTTTTTGGAGGATCTGTACTTATAAACACTGACGTCCTTTTGATATGTATTAATTGATGACCTGACTATGCTACCAGATATTTTAATGATTATGAAATATTTTTGTTAAAACCCTACCTAGTGTTTCAGATCCTTTTGATGGGGAATGGCCCACAGGTCGTAGACCCGGTCACGAACCCCCAATCCGCATAGGGTGGGTTTTGGGTCGTGACAATTATTCTCTTTCTTTAACTCCTCTAACTGCCGAAGAAGTGAATCCCTCTCGGACTCTATAATAGAAAAGGAGTTGTTCACCTCCCCAAGCCTCTCCTCTGCAGTTGAGGCATTTGACCGAGCTGAAGCCTGGCCTCGTCCAACTCATCTTGAAGTTTTTTCACGGCTCGTGGATCTAAGGCAGACTCCATCAAGGTGACAAGGCCGTGCAAGGTCTGCATAACAAAAGACAGGCAGATCAGAATATGAAACAAAATAAATCACAAAGAAAGAGTACGATGGCTACCTTCATTTGGATGCTCATTCTTTGGTTTACAATTACAGTCTTTCGATTCAATTTTATTGACTTGAACATCGGAATGGTTACTACCGGAGCCAACCCGGTGGCCCTCTGATCTTTCTCTTTGAGTGTTTTTCAAGCAACGGAGTTCGGAGCCCTTACTGATCAAAAAGTGCAATATCAGCTGGCGTAGTCTGTGGGAACGAGGCCAGTTACTTATTACTCTTCCTGTGCTCCCGCAGTCCCGACTGAGGGAGCAGCTGTTGTGTCTTTGAGTCTCACATCGGTTAGGAATCAGGTATTGCGATCGCTTATAAGCCCCAATCGTCCTCTCCCTTACATCAGACCTTTTCCGTCTAGGAGAAATAAAGCCATGAGCGACTCTTAAGACTCAAAGCAGACAATATGGTACACACGTAACTTACAGTGTTCCAGGACAAAAAAAATATAGCATCAATATTTATTCCCATATAGAATATTGCATTTGGCTATGTAAACTCTTTTTATTTGAAAAAGATAGCAAACAATTTCATTTAAGAAATTACTCCATGTACAAAGTAAATTATCAAACTTCTAAAATCATTAATTCCTTTTTTCTACCGAATCAATCCCTTAAAAAAATCCACTTTTCTTCTAATTATCATTGAATTTACAGCGTCCACTTGATGGACAAGATTTGTCCACGTCATCTAAAGAGCACGAGAGGTATCAAACGAAAATGACCGCCCTTTTAAAGCAAAAAAATAAAATAAAACAAAATAAAATAAAATAAAATAAAGAGCGTCTTCAGAGAATGATTGAGGCACAGAGATGATGGAGGCACTCTGTCTTCTCTGTTCCATCTTATCCACTTCCCTCACCTCCCTAACGCTCTCCCTTCTCCTTCCTTTCCGTTCCTTCCTCCGGCGTTTTTTCGCCTCACCCGCCGCCGCTCCCTCCGCTGAACCGGTGTCTCTCTTTCAAGGCACCGTCTGGCACGAGCGCCGCCGTCCCGTCCGCCATTCCTTCCGGTACTCAGTCCGGTATGCCCTCATTGACCTCGACCGCACGCCTTACGCGATTCCCAACCATCTCTCCGCCCACGAAGCTCGCCGTGTCGCCAAAAGCAACGGTCCCGTGTAATTTCTCTCTCTAATTGTCGTGTTAATTGCACAATTTTTGTTGCTTGGATTTGAAATGTTTGTTTAATTTAAATTCATTTTTCAATTTTGTCTATGTAATGCGTATGTGCCTGAGGCCCCCCCCCCCCCTTTTTTTTCTTCTTCTTCTAGTTGCTCTCTATACAGTGGTACTGAGAGAATATTGGAATTCTACATGGTGCTCATAATTTACACACTATTTACCTTCTAAACATGTTATTTTAAACTAATCTAGTCGGATATTATTGGTCCATGTGTTGAACTGTGGTTTACGTCAACCATAATCTGTCAGTTTCATTGGTATCTTGATTATGTCAATGAATCTTCTGAGAAATTTTGAGAATCTTGAATGTAGCCCTGTTGAAGATTTATATTTACGTCTTCCCAGTGCTCATTGTCATATGAAAACTTTTTTTTTTTCCAAAGGAATGTACAGTACCCCTTTTCCCTCGATACACAAAAACACACCCAAAAAAATAAGATTTTGTTTTTCTTATGCAAGTAAATTTTGTTGCCAAGGTTCAAATTTATAATACAATGTTAGAAGAATTGTGGCTCCTAATTGGATAAACAAGGCGGCTTGGGACAATTTGAAGCCTAAAGCGACAATCCTTAATTTAATGAAATTCAAATAAATATATAATATATATATATATATGTATATATAAATTCGTTCAATGCCTTTGTTTTCAATATATATATATGTGTGTGTGTGTATTTATATTAGTATGAAATTGTATTAGAGTTTTAGTACTATAGATCATAGTTTTCGAAACGTGTATTGGAAGGCATATCATTTTTTTTTAAAATGTGTATCTTATCGTGTATTGTAAAATACGTGTAATCTTTTTTAAAAATATATTATATATGTAAAAATTAAAATGATATAAATAAAATTTCAATTCACTTGTTATAAAAATTAGATATATCAATTATTATTATTTATCTAACAATTAAAAATCAAAGTAGTACAAAGTATAGTTGTCTCATTTTTCAAAAATATCGTATCGTGTATCGTTAGATATGCTCAATTTTTTTGAATAAATTTATATATATAGTGTTACATATATATATATATATATATATGTACTTTGTATAAAATGATAAAAATAACATTTCAACTCACTTATAAAAAAAAATCAAAAATCAACTTGAATTCCATTCATCATCATCACTTTTTTTTTCCTTCAACTTCTTGTATATGCATACATCTCATCCTCATGTTCTCAAAGTACTTACTTTCCTTTTTTCTTATTTGAGGAAAGATCTTTAGGTATTACAAAAATACAATATAAAAGCAAACAAAACATAAAACATTTTCATGTATATAACAAAACAACAAAAAAGGTCGTGCATATCGTAAGATATGTATTGTGAATTGTGTGATACAGTGCAAAAACACACAACTATAAGATATCATTTTATGTTTATATCGAAACATAACATAAGATACATATCATGTATCGTAAGATACTAACAACTATGCTCTAGATATATATTAAATAAAAATTTAATAATATAATTTTTACATAATCCAACGATCAAGGAATGAAAAATTTAAAATTTAACTTTAGTAATGGAATTTAATAAAACAATTCACGTTAGAGTCTCTAGTTAATCAAAAAGTACTTTTTAAAAAAAGGAATTTGCAATATAACATTCACGGTTCAAATTCCTTTTTTAATCAAGTGTGATTGGTTTGGTTTAGAATTTGTTTTTCCCAGAGATGATTAGGGGGCCCTTTTTTTTTTATTTGGGGATTAGACTTTTATGAATCTTAGACTTTTAGTTTAGATTAAACTATACACTTATAAATTTTGGGGTTTTTGATGGAGATTAGACATTTATGAACCTTAGACTTCTAGTTTAGATTAAACTATAAAGATATAAAATTTGGGGTTTTTTTTTTATATGGGGCCTAATGGCATTTAACCCTGTAGAAGTGATGGCAGATGGGGTGCCCTAAGTGAGATTGCTTTTCGCTTAATGGTAAAGGCAGCCCTATGGATAAATAGCATACAACATAAGCATGGCTCTGTCACGTTTGTAATTTTATATCAAGTTTGATTATTTTATGTTTTGTTTGTTACAAGGATGGAAAATTGGAAAGGAAGGTTGAAGGAATGAAAAATGCATCCTATGTAAAGGATGCTGCCCATCCTCCTTTTGTTTGGTTGTGTAGGAAGAAAATGAGAAGAAAGGAAAGGGTTGTTGATTATTTTTACTATTAGAGCCTCACATTTTATTTTATTTTTTGTTGATCAGATTAGAACCTTACATATTGAAAAAAAAGTGCTGTTTGAAGGGCAAAAACGTAAAAAAGAACCCTTTTTGGCCGGAAAATATATTGTTATTTGAGAGGGGAAGTGCTTCCTTCCTTCCTCTCTTCCCTTTTCTTTTCTTCTTTGTACCAAATGATGAAAACTCTATGCATCTCTTCTGTTTCATTCTTCCTCCACTTTTCCCTTCTACCAAATGGATCATTTAGATTGATTGTTGGTTTTTTAGGTTCACATTTTGTTTGGCATGTGTCAAGATTAGTTACAATTTGCAAATTAACTGGTCTTGAGAATTTTACTATCTAACACCCAGGGTGCACATTTTCATATGAAGTTTGCAGTTTAAAGACTTGATATCGACTCAAATAAAATTAGTTCATTTATTTACTTTTTCTAGGGATCAATGAAGCATAAAAATGAATGGAGCATATAGGTACGAAATGATATAGGCACATTGATAGTAAAATTCTAAAAAGATAATTTCATGGTCCCAGGTTCAACTCTCACCTTAGGGCCACTTACCTATCCAAAAAAAAAAGGGAATCTAAAAAGTTAGAATACCGATACAGATACAGTGGGAAAACTGCTATATTATGATATTATAGGCAATCATAAAAAAAACTGTTTATCATAATACAGAAAATACATATATTATGATAAAAATAATTTTGATGAATTTATCCCATATCCTAAGCTTCAAATTTATACAATTAAAACTCACGCAAGAAAACCAAAAGTTATGTTGCATGGATCAACACCTAGGAACTCAAAACATAGATTCAACTTTAGAAGTCATTTAGTTTGGTTAACATAAAGATTGAATTGATTCAAAAATACAAGGATTGGTTATTTATAAAAAGAAATATATATGTATGTATTAACCTTATTTTAATCATCATACTAAATTTCTTAGCAACCCGATTTTCAATGTTATAAAGCATAAGGTTATAAGAAGATCTACAATATATACAAATTATATTTGAAATACCAAGCATCATATGTTAATTGTGAGATTTCAAGACTCACATGTAATTTTGTATCAACTTCATCCGGTCTAGTAATTTGTATACCAAGCATCATATGTTAATTGTGAGTTTTCAAGAAAAAAAAAATTGTGAGATTTCAAGACTCACATAATTTTGTATCAACTTCATCCGGTTTACTACCTGCTTTAAGTTGGTGAGTAAGAACTCAGAACTAAAGCTGGAATAGATTCTTGTTTTTGATTGAGTAACTTGTTATTTGATTGATTAAAGTTAACTTCAGTCTGACTTGACCTAGTTAATTGAGTTTTTAAACAATGGCATGAATTTGGCCTTAAGATCCAATTGAACACAATTAATTTTACATCACTTTTTCTTTTGAGAGATGGTCCAAATTTTTAAATCTTTGTTGTTGTTATTTACAATTGTTACTCTTCTTAAATACTTGAAATGTCACATGACATTGTTTGACATGTGTCGTACACGAGTGCATAGTATCCGACTATTATCGAATATGTGTTTGAAACTAAAAATGTTATTTCAAAAAAAAAAAAAAGAAAATGTTTTTTCAAATTACAATATGTTTAGGAAGTATAGGTCATGTATCCCAGATTACCTGTATTCATTATGGTTATGATATAGATACGCCTCCTTGGTAGACCCATATGTTCTTTCCTGCTATGGATTATCTTTATCATCACTTGATACTTTTTAAAATATTTACAAAAATTACATAAAATATTGGTTTTGGTATTGTAGAACTATAGACTTAAATTTATTTCTTCTACATTGTCTTTAACTATTGGAATTTGAAACAATAGTGTTTGGACTTCAAGAGGAAATTCTGATTTTTCTCTTTGGTCCTACTTTGTTAATTTTGGCTAGATTTTGTTATGCTCTCTAAATATGGATTTTTTTTTAAATTTAAATTTTTTGTATTATTAATAATGTATTTTTTAAATTTGTTGTAACGTGTTCTAGTTTATATGCACTGATGAGTTGCATTCTTGCACAGTTTCCTGTTGACAATACCTCCTAGTGTGGGATACGAACAAAATCCATTGAGTTTGTATTATTGCTATGATCTTGAAGAATCTGCCCAGATTTTGAAGAAATGCATTGCTGAGGTGTGTAATTCCAATCATTATAGCTAGTTAAATCTAAGGTTCAATTTGTAAGACTTTTAAATTACACATGGATCTTTAGCTCACCATCATCAGTCTTTACGAGTATTTCCCACGCTGAACGTAAACTATAGTATCACAGCTCCTTGAAGTTACTCTAAGAAACAGGTTCTTACTAAGAGCAAAGACATTATAAGAGGCACTCAAAACAGATCATAGAAGAGGCCAATACTTCACTAGAATTATTTAGATGCTCAGATTCTGTGAAGAATTATAGCTTTTTTCTGGACCTTTTGCAGCCACAATTTCACTTATAAACTTAGAGGTAGTTCACTGCAGGATAAAGATCACCTCTTGGTTATTGCTCAAAATTAGAAACTATGTTTCAAATACACAATCAAATTTATTCTAAGCACATGAATAGGTATTACACCCAGTTAAGATTCACAGTACAAAACTAAGAGAGGAAGGGAAAGAAAGAGATTAAGAGAAAAGAAAGATTTAGGGCTTAATGCATTCAATCATGCTTCTGCCCTTATACCTTATATTTATATTAACATAAGGGAAAATACAAGAGTATCCTTATCTTTAAATAAAAACAATAAAATAAAATATTAACTCTAACATTCTCCCTCAAGCTGGAGCATACACATCAAACGTACCCAACTTGGATGACAAACAATGAAAAGAAGCTCGAGCCAACGGTTTTATGAGAATATCTCCCGGTTGAGAATCCAAGCGAACATATGAAGTGATCATCTGTTTCTTCATTAATAAATCTCGAATAAAGTGACAATTAAACTCGATATGTTTGGTACATTAGTGGAAAAAAGGATTGTTAGCAATAAACATAGTTGCTTGATTATCGCAATGCATTTGCATAGGAGCAGCAACACCAACACCAAGATCCTAAAGAAGAGAATGAACTCACAACATTTCTGACGTTGCATGAGTCATAGCTCTATACTCAACTTCAGCACTAGAGCGAGCGACAACATTCTGCCTCTTACTGTGCCATGCAACTAAATTGCCTCCAACAAACATACAATAACCCGAAGTAGACCATCGATCAGTACGACAACCAGCCCAATCATCATCTCCGAACCCAGTCACAAAGAGGGTAGGAGACGGCTTATAAAGTAGTCCGTAGCCAAGAGCACTTTTGAGATAGCATAAAATACAACAAACATAATCAAAGTGAGGTTGACGAGGAACATGCATACATTGGCTGACCACACCAACAACATAAGTAATGTCAGGTTGAGTAACAGTAAGATAAATCAACTTTCCAACCAGCCGTCGATAGCGACCGACATTAGTAAATATCTCTCTCGTGTCACTATCAAGCTTAACACTCAAATCCATATGAGTATTGACAGGCCGAGCGCCTAGAGACCAGTCTCATAAAGAAGATCAAGCACGTACTTCCTCTGAGAGAGAGAGAGAGATTCCCTGATGAGAATGGGAAACCTCAATCTCAAGGAAATAACAAAGAATACTCAGATCTTTAGTACGGAAGTGTTGACTAAGATGACTTTTCAAATCAGCGATACCAGCATAATCCCTCCCAAAGATAATAATATCATCTACATAGACGATTAGGATAATGGTACCCGTTACAGAGTGATAAACAAAGATGGAGTGATCAGAAGTAGAACGACAAAAGTCATATGCAAGCACCACAACACTGAATCTATCAAACCAGGCACGAGGAGGTTGTTTTAGACCATATAAAGCCTTTCGCAGTCAATAGACAAGATGTTCACAACCACTACTAACATAACCAGGAGGCTGTGCCATGTAAACTTCTTCTTGAAGATCACCATGGAGGAAATATTTTTTATGTCAAGCTGGTATATTGGCTAGGAACAACTAACAGCAACAGATAATAAGATCCTGACAGAATTAAGACGAGCCACAGGAGCAAAGGTTTCGAAACAATCAACACCACATGTCTGGGTGTATCCTTTAGCAACCAAGCGTGCTTTAAGACACGGGAAGGTATTTAACTGCATAGACCTAGCGACAGCCTTCCGTCTGTTTCCTAGGGGGGAAGAACCGTTAGTTCTCAAGTCTGATTCTTATGAAGAGCACACATTTCCTCATTTATAGCATGTTTCCAGCCATAAGAAGGCAAAACCTGCTTATAAGATGTAGGAATAGAAATAGAAGACAGAGCACAAGAAAAGGGTTGCAAAGAAGGTGAGATGCGATCATAGGACACAAAATTAGCAACTGGATGTTGAGTACAAGTGTGTTTACCTTAGAGCAATAGGTAAGTCATCAGTATCAAGAATAGAAGCGGAAGGAGTAGGATCCTCGGACGTTAAGATGTGGCATCCGGGCTATAAAAAGCAATGTGCCTATTATGGGAGCACCGATAAACCTGCAAAGGAGAATTAGGTGAAGAATAAATAGGCAAAGGTAGAGTAGGAAAAGATATTGAGGACTCCCCCTCACGACAAGATATCACATCTGAAGTCAATAGTTGATAGGAGGAGGAGAAGAAGGATGTGGACTCAAAAAAGGTAACATCAACACTGACAAAGTAGCAGCAAGACTTAGGAGTATAGCAACGATAACGCTTTTGAGTCCAGGAATACCCAAGAAAAACACATTTGTGAGCACGAGGAGATAATTTATCCTGATCTGGATCGAGAATATGAACAAAAGCTACACAACCAAACACACGAGTAAGTTAGGAGGAGGAAAGACTGGGATATAAGAGAGAGAAGGGAGACTGATGATTGAGAACAACATATGGCATACGCTTAATGAGACAACAAGTAGTAAGAACAACATCATGCCAAAAATGTTTAGGGACGTGCATATTGAACATTAATATGCGGGCAACATCCAACACATGACGATGCTTTCGTTCAGCTCCACCATTTTGTTGGGAAGTGTGAACATAACTAGTCTGATGAATAATATCATGAGTAACACAAAAAGAATCCATAACAGATTGTGTATATTCTAATGCATTATTAGAGTGAAGAACTTTAATGTGTTTACCAAACTGAACAAATATTTCATTTATAGAACTTAAAAAAGATATTTGGAAGTTGAGATCGCTCTTTCATAAAAAGCAACAATGTCATGTGAGAATAATTATCTAAAAATAGCACATAATTAAATCCATTCAAACTAGAAGCACGGGATGGTCCCCATATGTCTGTGCGAACTAAAGCAAATGAGTCAGACTGATGACCATGACTACTATTCGGAAATGAACTAGGATGATACTTGCCTAACTGACAAGCCCTACATTCTAAACTAGACAAACGAATCAAACTAGGAATAGCTAACTTGAGCTTGTCCAATGAAGGATGACCCAAAGGAAAGTGTCACTGAAGAGGCGAAACTGCTGCACTCAAAGCCGATGAAGGGAGGGAGGAGGAACCACTTGAATCCAAGTAATAGAGACCCTTCTCATGCTCTGAACCAACCATCTTCTACGTCTTGAGGTCTTGAAAAACATAGAAAGTAGGAGAAAAAGTTATAGAACAATTAAAATTTTTTGTTAATTAACTAACATAAATCAATTTAAAGGAAAATCAGGAACATAAATACTGGAGGGTAATGATAAAGGAGTAGGATGAAGAATCCCTTTACCAAGAACGGGCCAAGATGACCCATCAGCTAAAATAATATGGTGTTTAAGAGGATTCAAATGAGAAAAAAGAGATGGTATACCAGACATGAGAGCTAGCTCCAAAATCAATAACTTAGGACAAAGACGAATGGGCCACACATGTCACATTACCTAAATCGGCTAAAGTAGCAGTGGATGAAGAAGGAAGAGTAGCACACAAGGTTTGAACTAACTAGCTAAGTTGAGTAGTGAGTGCATCATGAGAACTAGAACTGGGAATATTAGGTTTAGATGAAGCAGAAGTAGGTAGAGTCTGTGTGGGACCATCCATAGCCTAATGTGCATAACCTGGCTTACCATACTTCACCCAACAATAAGATTCTATATGATTAGTGCCACCACAATGATCACACTTCTTATCACCATGTCCACCAACACGACCACCACCTCTAGAAGCTCCATGAAAATTACGATGGCCACGATTGTCACAAAAAATATGAGAACCAGAGCCATGACCACCACTGCTCGAGACTAAAGCAGAAGACTAATGGAGAAGCTAGAGCCAGTCATAATGGAGCTACGTTCCAATGTTGAACGCAATAAGCGGGAATACGTATTAGCAACAGTAGGCAAAGTCTCACTAGCAAGAATTTGATCCTTAAAACCCCGAAGATTTGAATCAAAACCAGAGAATGAAGCAATCATGAAATCTTCCCAATGATGCTTTTGTTGCTCCAAATCAGTAGTAAAGGGACGATACTAAAGCAGCTAATCCCATAAATTCTTAAGAGTGCTGTAATACTCAGATAATGGTTTCCCGGACCGTTTCGTAGTGAAAATATTCTCATACAACTCATACACTCGAGAAATATTACATTGCTGTGAGAAAGATTCTGTAACAAAGTCCTAGATTTTTTTTCGAAGAATCACAAAATTCCACAGTAGTAACAACATGGGGTTCCATACTATGCCAAAGCCATCCCATAACCATCGAGTCCGCACACGTCCAGTCTTCATAATTCGTATCTGTCTTAGCAAGAGGATTATCCATTAAAACTTCAATCTGCGTTTTCCACACAAAAACACCTTAACAACATGTGCTCATGCTAAATAATTAAGATCATTCAATTTTTTCGAGGTAAAAGACTTAGGCATATCATCTTCCCTAAGCAAAGATGGCTTATTTTCAGCCATGACAAAAAAATATTTAAACCACAAGTGCGCAAGCCCACACAGAAAAAGAAATCAAGTACCCCTGAAAGCCAAGGAATCAAAGGACACCAATAAACCAACACAAGCAACCAACTAGCAATTTATTCCACAAAACCAACAAAAATCAACTCTGAAATAGCTAAAAACAGTGAGACCCAATGCAATATAGCGACCAAAGGAGCCTTCGAATACCAAAGCAGCGACAAGAAACCTTCAAATCAGCACAAAGGCCACTACAAATCCATCAAACAAGCAAACTGAACCCAGCTGGATGAGCAACAGCCCCAGCTGACCACCAAAATGGCTTCAAGAAGACTTATACTCAAGCAAATGCACATGGATCTATTAAAACAAGATCCCTAACACCAAAAAGCAACCCTCCATAGCAGATTGATAGAAAGATTAGAAACATTGAATACTAACCAATGGTTTGATATCTTGAGATTGTAACCTGTATGTAAGTTGAAACTCAGTTTTAGTGTTTTTCTTTTCCTGGTTTCAACTTGCAATTGGTTTTATTAAGGAGATCTTTAAAAAAAAAAATTCAAGGAATTACATATGTCCTTTTCTTAGTGAAGACTAGAGTTGGACAATGGAGATTGATAAATACATAGTTGAAACTCACCTGAAGCAAAAACCTTCAAAATTTTTAAAAATAACTGGTAGTAATATTTGCAACCATCATATGATGTCAGGAAAATGTGCATTTTACTTCTTATGTCAATTGTTAAAACTTCTGCCCAGTGAAGAAAGTCAAGATTCTTTCAGCAAATAGTGGTGGATTTGTAGGTGACATTTTATTTAAAATTCAGATCAGTCTTTGCATGTGGCACACTCCATACTGTCTAATATAATTTAAACAAGTGTGCTAAAACAAATGGTGTTTATTACGATTATCTGAATGGTGCGAAACCTGATCCACCACCAATACCACTGGAGTCATGCCTGATCTTCGTAATTGAGATTCTTAGTGATGAAGGTTGCACATATAACATGTTTAAAAAAACAGTTCTCTTCCACTATGTCGTATGTATAATTCTTAGTGATATATGTTAGTTATTAAGAATAATATTGTTCTGTTTTGATTTTTTTTAGGAGTTTTAGTAGTTTTTGGAATGAAATTTGAGGCTCTATTTGCTATCATTTAGGGCAGAATGAGTTTGAGGCAATTTTTATTTGTTCTTGGAGGATTTTTTTTTCCTTATGAGATCAAACCCTTAATCCCACCCATCCCATTAGATGACATGCTACTTATCCACTGTCTTACGATGGCTTTATTTGTTCTTATGTTTTATGAAAGCCTATAAATTGTCCTCATGAGTGTAAAATGGGATTAAACCCTTAGAGAGAAAAAATTTGAGAAAGAATGTTTAGAAGATTCTCTTTCTCTCCCCCCCTGCCTCCCTCTTCCCTTCTCTCACCTCTATCTCTATCTTTATTTTCTCTAATATATGAGAGGAATGGAAGTCGTTTGTTGCGTTATCCCTCTCTTCTCTTATCTCTTTTCTCCCTACTTCTCTTTTGTGAGTGATAAGGTTGGATGATGCAATTGGTCCTCCCTCTCCTATCCTGTTCTCTCTCTCTCTCTCTCTCTCTCTCTCTATATATATATATATATATATATATATGCACATATTTATATATATGTATGTATATCTATGTTACCCAGATAATAATCCAAGAGGGGGGTGAATTGGATTATTGGCGAAGTTTTTGACTAATTTAACTATTTCAAACTAACTTAACTACAACTAATGATTGATGCAAATAGAGCATAATAGAGTAAGCAATGTAAATAAAGTGGACAAGGGAAGAAAGAATCAAAACTCCAATATTTTTACGTGGTTTAGCCTTCCCGCCAATGTCCACACCTCGAGAAAACCTCCAAGGATTCAATCTACTAACTAGTCTCCTTTAGGTGGAGATTAAACCTCTTACACTTTTGGGGTATACCACTCATAATTTTTACTTCATAAGGGTTACACCAATCCTTTTACAATCACTCAATAATGATTTGAAGTTGAGAATAGTACAATAATAACTTTCTCTTAGAGGTGGATTTACACATGAAGCACACTAGAGGTATTGCTCTTTGAATGATCAAATGATGGCTCAATCAATAACTCTCAAATCCAGGGCTTAGAAGTTGAATGTGTAATCAATGATGTTTTTAAGCATTACCTCTTTTTCACAACTAGATTTTAGTTGGTATTTATAGACATTTGGAGTTTATAGCCATTGAGGTGCATTAAATGCGTGATCAAAGTAGTTGAGAACTAGCCGTTATGACTTCTGTCAGTCGACTGATTTAGAGCAACGAAGTAATCTATTTCCAAGTCCAAGCTCTTGTGGTAGTTCCCAAGAAAGACACCATAAAATTCAATCTTGAAAGACAACAAAAAACACAAGTTGATGCTTGTAAAATTGATTTTAAATGTAGAAAAAAAAATCATTACGATGATCTAAGGGTCCGAGGTGATTAGAACGACGGTCAGATATGCACAATTGGGGGGGTGGGGGGAGGGGACTTTTGAGATTGAGGAGATAGAGGATTGAAATTGTAATCTTATTCAGCTGACATAAAGGCCAATTGGTTTGTGCAAAGAATATTTACTTGTCAATCTTCAGTATTGTAAGGAACATCTTCAATCCTATAGGAGGTGCTTGGTGGGAAGAGTGGGGTCAATGGAGCATCCGAAGCTGGAGAGGGAGAAAATTTAGGCATGGGTTGACAGAAGGTGGGAGGTCCTAATTAGTGTTCATGTCATAGAGATGCAAGGGAACTGGTTTCTCTTTCAATTCTTGTAAAATGAGGAGGTTGAGAGGGTATGGAGGATGTGCGATTGGATTTTTGAGGGTTATGCTATGTTTTTGGATTGGTGGGCTGTTGTTGGGTGTTGTATCAGGGAAGGGAAGAAGTCAATTGAAACTTGACTTATGTTGGTCGGCCTCCCTATTTTCTTGTGGAACCGTGAAGTATTAAAGGCCATCAGAGATAAATGTGGTGGTCTTAAAGGGGTGGATGAAGCTACGAAGTCGAGATGGAACCTCCGGTAGGCTAGATTCTTAGTTGACTTGTCGATCAATTGGATTTCCTTCTCTTTCACCTTGACAAAATGGGGTTTATGGGAAAATGGAAAGGATGAATTCAGGCATGCATTCCGTGTGAATGGCTTCTCGACTAGCTTTTTCTAGATTTCTCGTGGATTGAGACGAAGGGACCCTCTTTCTCCTTTCTTGTTTGTTATTGTGTTGGAAGCTATGAGTATGATGTTGGATAGAGCAGTTTTAGGGGGTATTACGGGGCTTCGTTATTCAAGATTGTAGAGGAAGAGAAGTGGAGATGTCTAATTTTCTATTTGCGGATGACACTATTATTTTTTGTGAGGTGGATAAGATGCGGCTTAGATACTTTAGGTGTATTCTAGTTTACTTTAAGGCTGTTTTTGGGTTGAGGGTGAATCTTAGTAAAAGTGAGATCATTCTAGTGGGAGCAGTGGGGGAGGTAGAGATGTTGGCTTGGGCTTTGGGATGTGGAGTGGGGAGTGGGGAGTTTTCCTTCGACATACCTAAGTTTGGCTTTGGAAGCTTCATCTAAATTTGTGGCAGTTTGGGATTTAGTAGTTGAGAGATTCTAGCATCGTTTGGTAGGATGGAAACAACAATATCTTTTGAAGGGAGGGAAAATCACTCTTGTAAAAAGTACTTTGGCTAATCTCCCTATTACAAGTCCCTTTTCCCATGCCTGCTTTGTTGGGGAAAAAATTGGAGAAGCTTAAGCGTGACTTTTTGTGGCATGATAGGGAAGATGACCGGAAGATCCATCTTGTTAGTTGAGACAAGGTAAAGCTTCCTTTATAGAGAGGGGCCTGGGCTTTAAAGGCTTGAAGTTGTTCAATCAAGCTCTCTCTTGGGGATGCGATTGTGGAGGTTTGCAGTGGAGCAGCATGCTTTGTGGAAGGATGTATGGGTGTGAGGAGCGGGGTGGGTCTCGAAGGAAGTAATGGTTGTGGGGTTTGGAAGGGAAAGGATAACTTTTTTGAGTTCTCAATTGGGTGTAGGGAATGGGATGAGGGTGAAGTTATGGAAGGACCCATGGTGTTGTGATATGGCTTTGAAGGAAAGGCGTCCAAATCTTTTTGGCATAGAGTCCCAAAAGGATGCTTTGGTAGGGGATTTTGTTGCCTTTCCCAAGGGGGAGGGGGGAATTTGGTTTGGAATCCTTGTTTTCGCAGGAATTTCTTTGATTGGGAGATTTGGGAAGTTGTGGAGCTAATGTTGATGTTGAAGAGGTTTTCTTTGAGCAAAGGAAGGGTGGATGGTTTGGTTTTCGCAGTGAATAGCAACAAAAAATTCATTGTCCAATCATATTATAAGCAGTTGGTGGGAAGAGGGGGGAGGAGTTTCCTTGGAAGTTAATTTGTAGGTCCAGAATGCCGCTCAAAGTGGCCTTTTTTGCTTGGTCGGCTACGAGGTGCTATCTTGACAACGGACAACCTTTTCTGGAGAGGTTTTCATCTTCCTAGTTGGCGGTATATGTAAAGAGGAGGAGACCGTAGATCATCTTTTGGTGCATTGTTGGGTGGTGAGGGATGTTTTGAACTTTATTTTGTTGTTGTTGGGTTATACTAGCTTTAGTAAGGAGGTTCTTTTGGGTAGGAGATGTAGCTGAATTCGCAAGGATCTGAGGATTGCTCGGAGAATGGCTCCCCTTTGCCTTATGTGGAGTCTTTGGAGAGAGAGAAATACACGGACTTTTGAACGGCTTGAGCAAGCTTCTTGGTGCTTCAAGAATAGTTTTTTTGCAGCTTCTTTTCTTTTGGATAATAGAAGAATACCCAATGTATTTAAATCCTTAGATAGTTTAGGGGATTTTAGGTGTTAATTTTTGTAAGCCGGTCCTTTTTATTTTTTGTAATTATGGGTGCATCCTTCTTGAGTGCCTTGTTTATAATACATACCTTTACCGATCGGATTTTTTTTTCTTTCTGTGAGTGATTCTAGCATTCAGCTGACTGAATGTCTATATTCAAAGGACCCATCACCTCATTGGTTTTTTCAATTGATTAGTTCTTTATATTGAGTCAACTGATTCATCTTGAAGCTGTACAGCAATTCTAGGTCTATTCATTTGGCCGACTGATATACCATCTTAGGTTGACTGATTAGAACAGTAGCCAAGTCATTCAGTTGATTAATCCCTTGATTTAGTTGATTGAGTCTTCTAGTGTCCATGACTATTTCCAAGTTTAAGCACAATCAGTCAACTGATTCAATTCTTTAGTTGACTGATTTATCCAATAGCAAAATGTGTTTCCAAGTCTAAGCTATTCAGTCAATTGATTGAAATTTTTAGTTGACTGAAGGTTCCAGTATACCACATCTTACATGTGTTCAATGCCTTGGATAATTCTATAGCCTTACTAAGTTGACTGTCCTAAAGTTTAGGACATATGAGGGACTTTTGAGGATTATTTCAATATAATAAATTTGTCCCAATAACTTTTAGACCTTTTGATATGATTTAGCGACTTTGATTTTGAGGACCTAAAGTACATGTAGTCAAATTGAGCCATTGTTTGATTAATTGAAAGGAAACAACTTTACAAATTGATTCTATCCTGTCTCTCAACTATCCTAATTGTCTTCATTGCATCCAATGCCCCAAAACTCCATAGCATTCCACTTGATATTCAATATATGTACCTAGCTTAGAGCATTAACACTTGGATTGAGATGGTTGGCACACGTTATCAATGAGTTGTTATCATCAAAATTACTTTTCGGTCCTTGGGTTGAAATGTTAAGGCTAACAATATATATAAGAAATCAGTGTATACTTTATTTACCCACCACATGTTGGTGAAATCATTGAGAGCCATGCAAGTTACATTAAACAATATGAGCCCACTGATGTAGATCCCTTCCAGACCCATAGGTTTTTGAGCCTCGCTCCCTCCCTCCCCCCCCCCCCCCCCCCCCCCCCCAATTTCCCGCACAACAACTTTATTTTATTCTACCTATTGGCCGAATTCTAGTATTGTTTAGATCAATGATACATGGACCACAATATTTGAGTTGGGTGCAAGTGTGTTTAACTATTTGATCTATCAAACTCCCATATTTTAAGATATAGGGACCTGGTGAAATTGTTTAACTACCCTTTTTCTCTGTACCCCATTCATGGTGCCATGCAGAGGTGGAAGGTTGGTAGTTGGTGTTTATGAGTACTGAATTCATCTTGAACTATACATTTAACTTGTGAACTAGGAACAACTTTGAAAGTTTAATATGAAACCTTCTGCAACCAATGGAAGTGTTCCCCAGTTTCTTTGTTGAACACACTTGTAGAGCACATTTCCCATGGGAGGTATGTCCTACTTATTGTTACATATCCATGCCCATGTGATGTTGTGTCCAACATGGATATATATGTTTTGTAGTGCCCATGTAACACAGGCTTGTACCAATGTGATGGTACCTACAATTACAGTTTAAGCTGTTTGAAGCATCATGTCCAACTTTTTCTTTTATGGATTTGTTACCAAGGCACCATATTTCTCCCTGACCAGAATTCTGCAGTCATGAAATTTTGGCTGAAACTTGAAGGCTTGTGGAGGAGGCACATGTCCTACTTGTTATTTTAGAGATGTGGTGCAAGTACTAATTTGTCTATTGTACTGAATAGTTTATTGATGGAATGAATTTGTTATTTTACTGATTAATTGTGGTCGTATTGAGTTTTTTTTTTTTTATTTAAATCTCAATCTAACTTCATATTTTGTGGTTGATCTGTTAGCTATTTGGCTATTTCCTAACAGCACTGTTGATTTCTGGTTTTAGGTGACCAACACACCATGGGGTGAGAGAGTATCATTTTTATTCAATCCAAATTTTGATTCTGTCGCAAAACCACTACATGTCAGTCCTTTCATGGTAAGTCTTAAGTAATTGCTTTGCTTGTGTACTTTTTGTTTTCTTGCTTGATATTCTTTCACCTTTTATTCCCTAGTATGTTACATGAATGTTTCTGTTATGTGCAAGTGCCAATATTTGTTCATATATTATTTGTGAATTGTGATTAATCTGATAAATACAGTTTTCTCTTGTTAGTCTAATATTTCAGCTTCTTTTCATGATTGCTCTCTGTTAGGAGACATGCTACAATAGTCCATGTACTCTGTTTTTCTTTTTTTCATCTTTGTCCTCGTGAAACTCTGATCTGACATCTGGGTGGTAGTTTTAATTTGGGTAATCACTGCTTTCTCCAACAATAAGCTATATTGCTTTTCTTCTTGTTCTGAGTCTTATGTACATTCACAAATCTTTATTAGTTATAACTTTTCCATGCTCCAAAATTGATGGCATTTAATATGTTTGTGGTCCTTTACCTATCATGACCATAACATCTCATTTAATTAATGCGATTATACCAAAAAAAATTGCTGTTTAACACAAGTTACTGTAAATCTCAAGTTTTTGTAAGCTCAGTACCTTGCTGATGTGCAAATCATATGTGATATGCTTCATATCAACTTTATAATGCATCCTAAAGCAGTTTCATGAAGAATTTGGGATGTTGTAAAAGAATCATGCATACAGCTTTAGGTTGTCAAAATTGAGTTAAATAACTAAAGGAGCATATTCTATTCCCCAAAGATTGAAGTGGTCAAGGAAGGTATCAATACTTAATTTACATGCAGAAGTATTTTTAATGTGTCAACAAAAATAGAACAATGCATAGTTAACTGCTGTTTTGTTTGATAAAGAGAAAATAAGGATTATGGGCTTAAACAATCTGTTGCAATTTTAAGGAAAGGATGAAGTAATTTAAACTGCTGTTTTGTTTAATAAAGAGGAAACCAGGATTATAGGCTTACAACAATCTGTTGCAACTTTAATGAAAAGGATGAAGTAATTTAAGAAAATCTGATTCAATCACGAAATCTAAAACTAACTTTAGATTAATTTCAGGTACCTAAAAGCAGGTTCAGTCCATTACATTATAATTTCCTAAGCTTCCTAATCAGCTCACCAAAAATCAACAAAAAATTTGGAGAAGTAACACATGAAGTTTGAAGAAACATATCAATTAAATTTACTGAGAAATTGCTGATATGCTACGGCTTTACCTGTGACATTAAGCTTCACAGATATTCTTCTGGAGTACATATCTCCATATATATATATATATATATATTTTCTTTTAATAGGTAAATCACACACATACACACTCTTTGCTCCCAAGGGGACTTGAACCCTCGACCTCCAATACGGGGAAGTGGAGGAGATACCAGCCAAGTTAGAGCTTGTTGGTCGAGTACATATCTCCAATTCTCCATATTGGTACGCAACATAAACCATCTAATTCCTGAAGTCAAACTTTAGAGCAAGGGAAAAAGAAAGCCGCTGAGTTTTTATTATTATTATTATATGTTTATTTACTTGTATAAAGAACTTTTCCATCTTCACTTTAATAACCAGTATCATATGCCAAATGACCCTTCAAGATATTTATTTTGTAGAAATATATTTCCTCCTTTCAAATGAATTCTGCACCATAAGATATTCCACCATGCATTGAATTGAGATGGAGCACACATGCATCCATCTTTTAGCTGGCAAGTTTTGGTATCAACAACAAATACATTTACCTGAGAGTCAATCTATGAGAATGCTTTCCTGATATTAATCAGTTGCTTAAATGGATTTGGAAAATTTCTTATGCTTCAAAGATTAGATAGTTTGTAGTTTCTAATTCAGAGTAGGTTAAATAGAGGTATTAATGATAATATGGAATGTAATTTTGGTGGATGTGCAAAGGAAGATCATAATCATATTTTCATTAGCTGTTTGATGGTGCAACAAGTGTGGAAATAGAAGAGGAAATTGCCCTGTCCTTAGATCATGATGGTGATCTTATCAATTGGCTTCCCCAACAAGACAAATATACACACACGGACACACACATGTATGTATGTATGAATTACCCAGTGTTAGTCCTGCATATGTGGAGTGCTGAAGGAGTGAAGTGGAGTTGGTATCTGTAGTCCTTTATGCCACTAGTTCAATTAAGGGGAGTTAGGGCAGGCATTATTGAATCCTTAGACATGTTGGCTTCCTATAATGGGTGATACTTACTCTTTCAGTGTGTATATTTATGTTTTCAAGTTTTTGGTTCTTAGATGAAATATAATAAAATGCTCTTTGGAAAAGTAGGTTGAAAAAAAACAGCAATTTCAATAATTACCTATCATCAAAACTTATTTAACTAGTCAAGGCAGGATTACCAAAAGAACAAAAAAGAACTGAGACAGAATCCAGGCACCTGCAGTGGTTTGAGAAGTGTGCATGCTGCACAACATATGTATTGAAATGTCATGCATTATTTCATGGTTTGTACTTTGTTTTCAGTGCAACTTCATCTGCACAACTGTCTGCTTTTCTATTTTCACCTCTTAGCTTTATATAGATTCTTTACTCTTTTGAGAGAACATTTATGAAAAATAATTGCAGGATATGCTTATTAAAAAAAAAAGTAATAATTGCAGGATATGCTTGGGAATTGGAGAATCAAAGCAACTGCACCTGGGGATAATCTGTTGGTATCAATTTCTGTTCATCACCCCAAACTTGGTGATTATTTTGTGGCTACCTTGACTGCTAAAAGAGTCCCCTCCACATTGGTAGATGACCATGCACTGTTTTTCTGGTTGATGCCCCATAAAGTTGCGGTTTGGATATATTGGCATGTAAGTGTTTTTGAATTTTGAGACACTTATATTCATGCTTTTGACTTAGCCGTGTATCTTAGTTTCAGTCCCAAGTCCAATAGATTATAATCAGCATTGAAATCCAATGGGACTTGAAAATCGGTGTCCAATGTAGCATAATGATGTCGTGAATAATATATAGGTAATAATGGTTTTTCCACTCTTAGACACAAGATAGTGGGACTCCCATACATTTATTATAATGGGTTCCACTACCTTATAATAGCCTCTCTTTTTGTCGCGGCTAGGGGGTGTTAGTTGATTTGTCTTCATATCTCTTGCTTTTTGTATGCAAATGCTCCCCAAAAATCTGTTTAAGAGTAAAGCTCATGGCAAAATTCATTCCCATTGTTAAGTGTTCAATTAGAAAATTTTGAAAGATATTGCTTATGTCAGATCTCCCATACTCGCTTAATTTGAATAATATTATATACATTATGAATATCCAAGTCAAATAATATAGAGGAAGGGGAGAGGGAGATGTCAATTGATTAGTGTGATGTGAGGATTTTTGTGAGGTTGAATGTTCAAGTATTGGACAAAAGTTTTGTAAAATATACGCAAAACAGATGATAAACTATTTAATCTTGAATTCTTGGTCAGATACAAAAATTAGTCTTCTGATACCATTGTTATACACACGCGTGTAGTAATATTATTTTTTTGGCAACATATACCATGGAAATATACCTATTCGACCAAAGTTTTCAATCAAGTAGGAATATTAGTAAGCTGAATCTCTGAGTTACGATTTTGTGAAGAGGTAAAAAGGTGATTAATATGTAAATTTTCTGGCAAAAAGAATATGTCCCTGATTTGCTCAATTTAGCAACAGTTCATTTCTATAGACATTTCCGAATGAGTCCAGATGGTTTAACATCTCATCAAATATTCATTACCTTTTGTCACGATGTGTTCTTGTAGGCTTTGAAGCTATGGTGGAAAAATGTGTCATTCATCCAACACCCAAGATATAGCAACCCTACGTATAGGGAAGATGCTCTGATACGTGATAAAAAACTTCAATGCTGTCAGGCATTTACATGGGATATACAGAACCATCTGCCTGTTGAAGGAAGTGATTCCGATGTTCTGACTGATATGAATGGGAGAGATCGGCAGTTCACATGGAGAGATGCTAAGTGGCCCTGGTCCTGAGTCCTGACTACAAAGTGTAAGTCTCTGTTGCCCTTCAAATTAACACCGGCAGTGGCATCACTATGCTTGTATTCATTTCTTGATCCCGCAAGAACTTGCCCTTCAAATAAGATTTCTTCTGTTGAAGTTGTAAAGGCTTTGTTAATTAGAAATGACATGAGCTTGAGGAAACAAATCTACAGACAACGGAATTGTTAATTGGGCCACATCTGCTTTCAGTTCAGCTATGTTGCCTACTTCCATTGTTTTAGTTAAAGGCACGTACAACGTATAGACAGGGTTGGCACCGGGAATTTATGGTGCTTTTTTTTTTAGATTAAAAGCGTTAATCTCAATTTTCATTCAAAGCTTTTATTAATTTAATTGCTAAAAATTTCTTGATTGTTCTAGAAATTTGTTATTAAATCTTGTTTTCATTCAGGTTGTAAAAATTTATCTATAGAGAGAGTTAACTCATTATCTACTTTGCCCATCAGAAAAAAAAGAAGGGATAATCATGTTTAGATTGGGGCTTGCTCGATATCTATTCTTAGAGCCCGATGGTGGGCTAGTTGGCTTGAAGGACGTGCCGTAGACTCGTCTCATAGGGTTTCCGGGCTATCTCTTGGGTAGGGAGTAGATCAGGCTGGCAAAAATAGGATACCATTTCTTTTGACATGAAAAAAAAAAAAAAAATTTATTGACACTTAAGATAAACAAGCTAAATTCAAACATATTTTAAAACTCGTTAATTTTATTAAGCTCTAAGTACTCTAATATTATAAAAGAAAAATCAAGCCACTTGAATTTGTTTCGTAATGATACATTTAGAAGCTTGTTCAAGATTAATTTGAAATATGAACAAGTTAAGTTTTAATGTAATATTAAATTTGTTAATTTTATCCAATCAAGCTTGAACAACTCTTGCTCAACCTAGTTCGGCTCGGCTCAGCTTGATTTAACTCATTTTCATAACCATGTTCTGCTGCAAAATAAAGCAATAATTTGAGGTACAAAATAATTTGACTAAAAACTTGTGAGGTAAATTATATCGACTTCTTTTAATATTTTTAGAAATTATATTGGTTTTTTTTGAAATTTTTTGAAATTACAATGACCTCTCCTGTTTTACCTGTCAATATACATATACGTTTTCCAATTATTATTTTTTTTCAAAATGACAAAATTATCATTTTAATGTTTTTTTTTTTAATTTTGACCAGTTTTTTTTCACATATCAAATAAATATGGATAAAAATCTTAAATTTATTTTTTATAAAATAAAAATAAGTTGTTTACCTTAAATTTATTTATAATAAAATCTTTGAAAAAGTTTTAAAAAATTAGGCAGAAATGAAAAAATAAATAAATAAAATAGGTAGTTTTATTTTTGAAGAAAAAAATTAATTAGAATAGAATTTTTGTACACTGTTAAGTAAAGTAAAAAATGTCAGTATAATTGTTAAAAATTTAAAAAAAAAAGACAGAATAATTTATCTAAAATTATAACTTATTGACAATGTACTACTAGAATTAGGTGTTCAGGCTACGTTTATTTGCCGGCTTATGAGATTATTTAATCTTACAGGAGGTTTTATTCCTGTCATTGTCTCACTAATTATCCGGTTGGTAACTTAATCCCATTCGACTGAGTGGAGGGGCATGCTGAGTGCCAACTAATCTTGTCCAAGAATTAAACATGGCCTCAATGGGTTTCTTTGTCTGCAAGCTTCTGGATTCCAAATTGCCTTCGATCTAAAATTGTCATTTGTCTGTACTTGAAAAGCAAAAATCGAAGGAAGAAAATTGAAAAATAAAGACCATGTCGGCCGCCTATCTTACTTAAATGGAAAAACAAACAAATCACCGGAAGAAAAAAAGAGTGAAATGGCTTGAGATGTGTGTGTGTGTGTGTGTGAGAGAGAGAGAGAGAGAGAGAACAGGCTAGTGGCAGACTGGCAGTACACCATAAAGGAATATAATATATTTTTTTTTTCTTTTTGACTTTTGAAGGAAGAAGTACGTTTAGTTTTGGAAACTTAAAAATGAAGCTGCCAAGAAATTTCAGAGAAATTGCTGGACCTTTTTATATCATTTCAGAAGCTTCTGGGAAATTTATGTCAAAATATGTGGAGAAAAAAAAAATTATAAAACCTTTAGAAGAAGTTGGGAAAACTAATTTCTAGAAATGGAATGAAATCGCCAAGAAATTGATGAAATTTCTTGTGAAACCTCATAGAAACTTCCAGAAATTTCTTGGATTCTTACAAAATATTTTTGTAATTTATAAGTGTCTACACACACCTACACATATTTAAGTAACATTTTACTTGGATCCAGAGATTTTAAAAAAAAATGATAAAGAGAGATATTATTGTGTTTGATTTAAAATTAAAGAAAAAAAAATGAAAGGGAGGAATCTTTTAAGTTTCAAGGGCATCTCCAGCCGTGTTAGTTAGTTTTGACTAGATATTTTAGTTAAAAGGCTTTTATTTTTATTTCAACTAGTCACTTTTTTAAAAATTAATTCTAACAATGCTATCTATTTTAGGTAGTTATGTTTTTTACTTTAATTTTTTAATTCAAAATATTCTAATAGTTAAATTTTAATAATCATATTTCAACGATTATTTTTTAACAGTAAAATTTTAAGAGTCAATTTTTAATAGTCGTGTTATTTTTTTTAAATAAAATAAATTAAAAATAATCATAAATATAATTAAGACAATCCTCAAATGTATTGAGAATATAATAATTAAAAAAATTGTTCTAAATTATTAACATATATATATATATATATTTTAACTATTAATGTAGTAAGAAGTAAGTAGACATTTAATAAGCAGAGGGAGGAAAATATTAAAGAGTTAGTGACATCATAATGTGGTTTCCGAGTCTCAGTATCACTGTCATAGGACTAGGAGTATTTTCACTTTTGAAGTAGGAAGTACGATTTCTCCTAAAATTCGTTTTGGAAACTCAAAAATGAAGCTACCAAGAAATTGCTATAGACATTTTGAGAAACTTCAGGGAAATTCATGTGAAAAATGAAGGAAAATAATTTTGAAAAAGTTGGGAAAAACTAACTATTTCTAAAAGTGGATTGAAATTGATGAAATTTGTTGTGAAGCCTCATAGAAACTTTCAAAAATTTCTTGGAAACTTACAAAATAGTGTGTCTACACACAAACACATAGTAAAGTGTCTTAGTGCTGGAACCAAAACTTAGAATTAAATATCACTTTTTCGAATCTAAAGGGCCTATAGATAGGAACACGAAAATTATTTTATGACACCGTCACACTTATACAACTTTTATTATAATTTTAATATTTATAAATTTTATTAAAACTCATCATGAATGGTAAAATTATAGATGGAGAATTATGACAACATTTTGAAAGTGCAGAATTACTTGAAAATTGTATAAACACATATGCACGCCATACATACATGATAGGTGCATTTGTAAGATGTGTGTGGATTTTGTCTTTCACTATACGGTTCTCATACAACCTTGTATTTATTTACTTACAAGTCTTAGGGACTTTCAAGTTAGGGCCAGATGTATATAATTTGAGACATAAAGCGATACAGGTTACAAATTTAAATGAGATAATTTTTTTAATATTAAGATAATTTTTTATTTAATGATAGTATTATAAAACTTTACTAAATATATAAAAACACACATAAATATTTTTAATACTTTATTTCATATATATATATATATATTATATTTTTTGTAATTAGAAAATAGTAATAGTTTTTCAATAAGAGAAAGGTATATATTAAATAAAACTCAAATAATAGAGTTTCTACATAATTTTTTTTATCTAAATAAATAAAATTAAAAGATTAGAATAATACAAATAAAACATATGAGGCATTTTTTGCAGAGTTAGATTTTTATTAACTTTAGACTTCTGATTAGATTATATTATAAATACATAAAATTTGGGGTCTTTTTGTAAAGTTAGACTTCTATTAATCTTAGACATCTAATTTAATTATACTATAGATACATAAAATTTGAGACATTCCCTTTAAGTAGGACCTAAAACGATTGCTTTATTGACTTTATGATAGAACCGACACCATTCATAATTGTGACTGTGTCATTTAAGGCCTTATATATACCATAAGGGGACTGACCGAGCCAGTGGGGGCGGAAGCTAGGAAAAGAAAATAAATTCTACAGAATGGGGAGAAAAAGAGAGAAGTGGGAAGTAAATAAAATTCAACTGTATGCATGCTGGGAGAGGAGGTAGAACCTTCCATAAGGAGGATGGGAGAATAATGCAAAAATAAATTTAAATACTTAAAACTGAATTGTATTATTGAAAATAAACTTACAACTGTTTAGGCTTTGAAGGCCTGGCTTACTGAAAGAGAAAGGGGAAGCTAACTGATACATGAAGAATTTTAGAGAAATTATACAATTCTTTCTTGCTGAATTCTCTCAAGTATAGGATATCTTGTTCAAGCTTTGGTGAAGCTCCCCGAATGCTGAAGAGGAGAGTCCAATTTATAGAAGAGGAGAAGCTTTGGATGCTTGCTAGATTGGCGGGATTTACTGCAGGAATCCCGGAGGTGAAAATGTTTTAACTGAGTGAAAGTAGCTGCATGCTGGCAATCTTTTGATCTAGCGATTACTGTTCATGAATAGTGCTGACTTTTGACTGTTCATGAATAGTATCTTGTCTGTCACGAGAGTATTGTTCATGAATAGTGTTGGCTGATAATTGTTGTTTTGCTGACTGATGCTTTTGGATTTTACTGAATGAATTGATAAGGATCAAAGTCATTATCCAAAGCATAGGGATCTTAGCTGAAATGTTCCTCTCCTAGTTGATAAGGATAAGAAGGCTGACAAGATTCTGCATCTGACTGAGTCTCGGGATCATCTCCCATTTGTGAGACATGTATCATGAACTGGTGAGCTAGTTCTTTTAGCTCTTCTTTGGATGGTCCTTGCAAAAGGGATGGATCCATACTGGAGGTGGATCTAGTCCTGTGTGCAATGGGCTGATTTATTGATTGCTGAATTGGTAAGTAATCCTTGTTGATGAAGGTGATGAACCTGTCAAAATTAAGTTTGTCTCACCATTTGACTGAGAATTCTCTTCTTATTATATTATTATTAATAGTATAATTCCACTTCATTATCCATGGGATTTTGTATTTGCTGGCCATGAGGAAAATGATAGGGAACTGTGCCGTATGCTGATCTGTGGGGTAAACTGTTACAAAATACTGAAGGGCTGCTTGAAGTTTTGATGGAAGTATTTTTGGAATAATTCCAAATTTCCTCCACCATTCACTGAACCAACTAGGAATCTGTCCTTTGAATTTATGATCAAACATGAAGAACCATGAATGATCATTGGACTGGTTTTGAAGGAAGAGGGACTTGCTGAAAGCTTTAATGTAGTCATAGTAAGAATACTGCATTGAAGAGTTAGGGAGATCTCTTAACTGAGAGAGATGAGATCCCCATGATTTTTCTGAGATAAAATTAACAATAACAAACTTATTATAAAGGATCTGACTGGGATCCTACTTACTGGGGATATTTCTTCAAACCTTACTGAGCTGAAATGAAGAAGAATGACTTTACACCATTTGACTGACTTAGAGGGATGACTGGGAATGAAATGCCATCCTGGAGGGAAGTAAGAAGAAGCAAGAGTCCATGGATCAGAAATATGGCTCTTGTGGGGCTCTCTGAAAAAGATATTTATCGAGTAAGACTTTTTGAAGTAGGGGGAAGAAGGAGTTCTAACTGGGGGTCTTACTGGGACTATCTTTTGGTCCTTAGAAGAATCAAAATGGTATGTTATCTCATAAGGACTGGGTGGAATGGTAGCTAGAGCGGAACTATAGCTAAGTTGACTAGAAGGTCTAGGCAGACTATAATTAGGGCGAGGGTTTCCCAAGATAGAGAAACGATTACTAGAAGAAGAATGAGGAGCTGATTGTATTGGTGCTGGGGCTCTAAGAACTAAAGCACTTAGACTAACTGTGGGTTTTCTTTCTGAGGAGGGGGTTAGTGGCTACTTGTCTTTCCTCCCACTCATTTTTGGGCTGCAAAAATTCACGAGTGAGAAAGTCAGGGATACTGTTGTTGGGGCCAGGTAAATACTGGATAGTAAAATCAAAAACTGAAAGAATAGCTTGCCATCGTGCAAAAATCTGTTTGAATGCAATGTTTTGAACATCTTTTTCCAAAATATGCTTGGCACTTTGACAATCAATTTTGACCAAAACTGTTAATTTAATAAATCAGACTGAAACTTGCTGATCCACAAAACAAGTGTTAAAATCTTTTTTTTTTGATAGTACTATAATTTAACTGAGTGGAGTTCCAGATTCCAGAATGGAAACAAACTATCTGTTCAGGAGAATCTGGACTTAGATGTTGACCAAGAATGCCACCATAACCAATATCAGAGGCATCTGTCTATACTATCTTGAAAGTAGAGGGAGAAGGTATACCAAGACAAGGGAGAGTCTTGACATACTGCTTAATTTGTTGGACAATTGTTGTATGAGCAGGAGTCCATGGAGGAGGTTTGCTTCGAAGACGATCAAAAAGAAGTTTATACTGAGAACGTAAATTAGGATAAAAATCTGAAATATAATTCAAAGATCTTAAAAAACGTTGCAACTGAGTTTTATCTGGAATTTGATCTGGGAATTTGTCTGCAAACTGGATAGATTGTTGGATAGGTTTGATTTGACCATAGGAAATATCAAAACCTAAAAATCTAACTGAAGTTTAGAATAATTTGAGTTTACTGGCTGAAAGGACTAAATCATTTCGTTTGATAACATTGAGAAACGACTGCAAATGTTTCCAATGGAATTTGAATAGATAAGAACATCATCAATGTAAACAATGATGTGACTGGAGAATGGATTGAAAATGTCGTTCATGACATTCTGAAACTCACCAGGTGCATTCTTAAGACCAAAGGGCATCACATTCCATTCGTAATGTCCAAAAGGGGTGGTGAATGCTTTTTTGTATCGTCTGTCTCATGAGTCTGGATTTGCCAAAATCCTGATTTCATATCAAACTTACTGAAGATGATTGCTTTGTGTAACCTATTGACTAAGTCCTTCTTGTTTGGAATATGATACGTAATCCATTCTAAGACTTTGTTCAATGGTTTATAGTTAATGACTAATCTAGGAACACCACGTTCTATTTCGACATTCTTATTGACATAGAAGGCAGAACATGACCATGGTGACTTGGAGGGACGAATGATGTGCTTACTAAGCAACTAGTTGATTTCTGACTGACATAACTCCATTAAGGCTTGGTTCATCTGGATTGGCCTAGCTTTAGTGGGTATGTTTTTCTCACTGAAGTCTTTGACATAAGGAATGCGGATAATGTGATGTTCCTATGCCAAAATATTATGGGAAGATCAGAACAAACTTCTGTTTTGAGCAGAGACTCAAACTGGCTGATTATTAGCTGAAGAGAGGGATTAAGAAGTTGTTGTTCAACTTTCTTATACTGGATTTCTTCTAAGAGGAAATTTACTTAGGATTCCTTCTTAGAAAGAAGACTAACTGATTGTTTAATAGAATATTCCTGGAGAGAGTTGATTTCTCGTTCTTGAGGATTTCTAATAAACTTAAACCTTACTGTTTAACTAAATGGTCTAGTTGTTATACCTTGGCTATCTGTGGTGAAAGGGTACAAGAGACACATGAAAGGATTTCCTAAGATAACCTTATCAAACATGTTCTTGACTAAGACAAATGGGGTTTTGAAACAAACTTTATCCTGACATACATGGGCGTTGGATAATTTGTATCGGATGTTCATCTTACTACCGTTTGCCGATTTGAGACGTTATCTAGTTTTCTCAAAGTATTTGGCAAGGATGAGACCTTCTTGGATGCAGTTCAAATCTGTGCCTGAGTCAATTAGAGCGACTGTCTCAAACTTATACTCATTGCATACTATGATCTTTACTGGACATTTCCATTTCTGAAAATCAATCTTGGTGATTGCATTCAAAAATTCATCCTGTTCATAAGGGCTAGTCTGACTGGTAGAGGGGAGGTTAGAAAAAGGATTGATGTCAATGTCATCGGTTGGTCCGACTTCATTGTTGGAATGAATGGGGATTGGGGGAAGAATATGATAATCAACTTTTTGTTCTAGGGAATCTTGTTTGATACCTAGGGTGGTAACTAACTGTTTTAACCTAGAAATGTCCTTCTTGGTTTGGTTTACGTCTTGCTGTAAATCTTGAATGGTTACGGGTTTGGGTACCGTAAATCTATCAAAGATTTTGTTTACTTGAATAGGAGGAGTGGATGGAAGGATAGAAGAAGGCATACTGGACTCAGTTTTGTATGAATTTCTAAACTAATTGAGATACTAGGATTTAACTTCGGGAACTTCTACTTGATTATATATATATATATATCCCTTAGGTACTTGGTTGATTTTGAAATTGATTTGGATGTTGCTCATTTTTTATCAGAAGGGCCTTCCGTCCTTCGCTACTTGTCAAGAACTTAAAATCAGAGAGTCACCAAGAAGGCTCCGGTGGTAACCACTTTAATGATAAAGTCAGTAAATAGAAAGAGACTGTAATTTAAAAGAAAAATTGAACGTAAATTGAAAGCGTACCTCATGACCTTATTTATAGGTTGTAGATCTCCTAAGTTGAGTAGGATTATGAGCTATAAAAGTAGGGAGTTGAAAATATCCGGATATAGTAGTTACCATATTGAACTTTGTTTCCTTATTCTGAGGTCGGTAGGATATGAAAGGCGGTGTTATGTTCTGAACTATATACCTCTGAACCCTCATGCCTGTTTGATCTGGATAAGATAATCTCCTTCTTGATTTATACCGTGAAGAGCTCTGTACATACACGTGTCATGCTTTAAATATGTTTATCACTTTATGGTATATCAGTTACTCCCCCCCGAGCCTCAGTTCTGCGGGACCTGTGCAGAGCTAAGGTTAGGGTTTCTGAAGAGTCACACGTATTTTCATAAATGCGCCGTTACATATTCTGATAAAACAGTCATTGATGGAGCAGTTCAAGCCTCATCATTGTGTTAGCCGCCTATTGGATAACCGAGGCCATTATCGGCCAACTGTTGATTGGGATTTTGGGGCCATAATGTCGATCTTTCTTGGGTGGTCTTAGAAATAGAAGAAATCTCCATAAGAAGAGTCTTTTACAAACTCTCTAACATACTAAGTGCAATTTTGAGCAAAAAAAAGGCCCCAAGGCAATTTCTGGTGTATCTGAAGATCACTTCGGCAATCAACCTTCAAGCTTCCGGTTAGTTGTGAAAACAAATACCTTTTCATCTTTTTCTTTTCTATTTTATCTTTTATTTTTGCCCTTCTTCTCCTTTCCTGTTTTATTTGTGAGGATGTCTACTTCTGATGCTCATTCAAGCATGGGAGAAGAAGAGAGGGAAGTGGTAGAAATAGGAGATCAAGGGGCATTAGGCCCTATTTCGGGTGATGAAGTTAGGAATGCTTCAAGTGACAGTTTGGGAGTGCTTCTAATTGAAGCGCACCTCGAGCCTAGGGATAGAGAGGTCAGCTCGTCAAGCAAACCTTATAAGAGAAATAAAGGAGAGAGTGCCATGATTAAGGGAATGCTAGATGCCCTCAAAATCAATTTTGATTTTCCTCCAAATGTGTCCTGTAGGATACCGAGGGCTATAAATCGCCCATCGGATATTGAAAAAGGAGAGATTTGTGCTTACCTCGAATGATTTGAGGTCAGTGTACGTTTCCCTTTCCACCCTCTAGTGAATGAGTTTTTTAGCTGGTTCAAGATCTTCCCTACCGAACAGAGCATTAACAGTTAGAGGTAATTAATGGCCTTCTTAGTCCTAGGTCACCAAAACGAAGTCGAAGTAGATCTGAACCTCATTGGAAGTAACATGGATATAAAGTACCTGAAGTCAGAGGGGATGTTCTATATGTCCTTTGATAAGAGGTTTAAGCCATTGACCTCGGTACCTAGTTCTAACAATACATGGAAGAAGTGGTACTTCTTTGTCAATAGTGGCTGGGAATATGTAGACTTCGTGAATCAGAAAAGCTTATTTCCTCGGCACACCGATTTTAAGGGTGAGCCTACAGAACTTCATATGCTAATTTTAACACTATACTTCCCTTCTGACTTGATTGATGCTTTTTCTAAATTTCTATTGTCACAGATAAGAATGCTTAGAGAAGGTTGATTTTCACTCCTAACCTATAAAAAAATACTGGAGACTTATCCACCCTCAATATTGTCCTCACGACAAAATCCTTACCCTCTATAACTTCATGGACGTCGAATTAGTGACAGATAAGTCGGAGATCCTGAAGAAGACCGTCCTGATGGGCTGGATGCCCAAATCAAAGAAGGTTGGAGGGACGTCCACCGCTGTTACACAAGCTTCTTCCCAAAAGAAGAGAAGGATTGAGGTAGGGAGATCTAGTTCCCTTGAACATACGGTCTTAGAGGAATTGGTTATGCCCATCGTACGACGTGAGCTTCCAGCACCTCCAGCCCCCATAGCGCACTCTAGATCCCAAGGAAAAAGGAAGATAGGCGTAGTTCCTCCAAGGGTGGCCATGGTTGAAACCGGGGAGGTAGCCATAATGAAGGCCTACGAGGAGGTTTGGAGCTTGGCTGCCGGTTGCTTCAAGGGTCTAAAGCCTCGAAAGATCGCCAAGGACCTCTTGGTCTCCCATATGAGGGTAAAATTGTCCTGACCTGTGCCTTAGTCAATTTTATATATTTCTTTAACTTTTTGTCCTTACTGACTTATCCAATTTTTATTTGTTCGTAGGCAGTTCATGTCATGGCTGCCATCATAGACTGCCCCGAAGAATTAAAATGGGAAGACAGACTTCAAGCCGAGTTGGACGAAACTAGGCTTCAACTCGGGACCGTCCGCTCTACATCTTTTTCTTTTGAGAAGAAGCTGAAAGAATCTCTTACCACTATTGTTATTCTAGAGTCACAAAAGAACGCTTTGGCTATAGAGTTGGAGACTTTGAAGAAAAAAAAGGAAGAGGTTGATGTTGTTGCTGCTCAAAGGCTTGCCACTAGTGTACAGGGGGTGAGAGAAGAGACAGAAAAAGCCCTTAGGGAAGAGGTGCAGAGGCTGGGTGATAGTTTGTAGACCATAAGTATGAAACTTTCAAGAGAAAGATCCAGAAGTTGTACCCTGACCTCGACATCTTAAGAGTAGATGAAGTTTCAATGGATGAACCTGCGATGAGTCCTTCTAAGGTTGCCCTAGTGGAATATGCAAATCCTAAGGGGGAAGCCCCTTCTTTCGAGGATCATTAGTTAGGATTTTTGTAACTTTTTCTTTCTTCTGGTCTTCCAATCTTGTAATTTTTCCATTTTTGGGATAATATATGAAATTTCAATCATTTCAGAACTTATATCTTGTTTAATATCTTTGTGGTATATTTGTCTTTAAGATAATTTCTTTAATATCCAGGCTAGTAGAAAACATAAGCTTTTTAGAGACTCCAAAGCACTCATCAGTTGTTTCAAAGACCTAAAAATAGGATATACAGAACCAAAATACTTATAATTAAAACAAGGTTTCTCAAGTGTCTGTATACTGGTAATTTATAATATACAGACCTATAACACTTGTAAGTAAAAAAAGACTTTTCTAGAGATCTGTAGAACAAGGAAAATGAACCAAAGTTGTAGTACTTGTAATGGATATAAGGCTTTTAGGGGTTTGTGCATTGATAAAATGGACCAGACCTGTAACACTTGTAATGGATATAAGACTTTTAAGGGTCTGTGCATTGATTGAATTGGATCAGACCTATAGCACATGTAATGGATACATGGCTTTTAAGGGTCTATGCATTGAGTGAAATGGACCAGACATGTACCACTTGTAATGGATACAAGGCTTTTAAGGGTCCATGTATTGATAAAATGGACCGGACCTATAGCACTTGTAATGAATACAAGGCTTTTAAGGGTCTATGCATTAATAATAAACTCTAAAGTGAATCAAAAGTATCTTTTTTTTTTTTTTATTGATAATACTTGCGTAAATTTCAATGTTCCAAAGTCTGGGTATAGGCTTCCTAGTTGAATCTTCCAACCAATAAGTCGTAAGTCTGACGATCTTGGTTATTTTGTAATGTCCTTCCCAATTAGGGGAGAGCTTTCCCATGATAAGGTCTTTAGTGTTTGGAAACACCCTTTTTAGGACGAGATTTTCGAGCTAGAAATTGATAGGTTTTAACCCCTTGTTGAAACATTTAGCCATTCTCTGTTGGTAGGCTTCAGTCCTAATTTGAGCTTGCTCACGCCTTTCTTCTAGTAGGTCCAGGTTTTCTACAAGCTGTTGTTTATTAGCCTCTTAGTCAAAGCAATTTGTTTTAAGGGTTAGCATGCAAATTTCGACAAAAATGATTACTTCAGTACCATAGGCGAGTGAAAATGATTTTTCTGTGAGTTTTTTTAGTGGTTTGGTAGGCCCAAAGTACTCTAGGGAGTTCTTCGACCCATCTTCCCTAACTTCTTCCAACCTTCTCTTAATTGCCTCGAGAATAGTGCAGTTCGTAACTTCAGCTTGCCCATTAGCTTGAGGATGCCCTCGAGAAGAGAAGTGGTGACTGATATGTAGGTCTTTACAAAACTTTCCGAATACCTTTCCAGCAAATTGCGTCCCATTATCCGAAATAATGACGTGGGGTATGCCAAACTTGCATACTATATTTTTCTAAGTGAAATTCTTTACTTCTACCACTGTGATGTGGGTCAGTGGTTCAACTTCTTCCCATTTAGAATAATAGTCAATGGTGACTAGTAGGAATCTCCTGTTCTAAGGGGTTTTTGGTAATTGCCTTACAATGTCCATTCCCCATTGGGCGAAAGGCTAGGGACTCGCGATAGAGACGAGCTCATGATGAGGTTGATGTTAGTATGAGATGAAACGTTGACATTTGTTACACTTCTGAACATATTCCTTAACTTGTTTTAGCATGCCGGGCCAGTAATAGCCTTGAGTTTGTGCTCGGTGGGCTATGGTCCTACTGCCATTATGGTTGTCATAGATCCCTTCATGTATCTCGGCTAGGATGTAGTGGGCCTCTTTTGGAGTTAAGCACTGCAAGAAGGACTGTGTATAAGACCTTCTGTAAAGCTTTTCTTTAAGAATTAAATACCGGGCTGCCCTAATTCAAATTCTCCTAGCATGACTCTTGTCCTCTAGAAGTAACCCTTCTTTTAGATACCAGATGATAGGAGTCATCCAATTATGAGGGTGTTCTAAAATTTGAAGGGATTGTATTACCTCAATGCTAGGTTTTGACTGGTAGGAGATTTTTACCATTGAGTCTCTTTCTAGCTTGAGATGGAAGGCCATATTTGCTAAAGCATCGACCTTGGTATTTTGATTTCTTTCGATCTTCTATATAGTGAATTTGTGAAAAGACTGCTTTAGCGATTCCACTAGCTCTAAATATCTGGCCATTCTATTATTCTTGGTGAAAAATTCTCCCAAAACTTGACTCACCACAAGCTGAAAGAATGCGTCAATATCCAGAGCTTCGCATTTTAAAGCCAATTTCATCCCAAAGATAAGTGCTTCATACTTGGCTTCATTGTTAGAGGCTCTGAATCCCAAGCTAACGATTTTTTTTATTACGATCCCATCAAGGGACTGAAGTATTATACCTACTCCAAATCCTTTGTTGGTAAACGAGCCATCAGTGTAAAGTAGCCATACCAAAGTGTCTGTAATGATTTGAGCTTTCGAATGTAGTGTTTTAGTGAACTTTGTTACAAAGTCTGCTAATAGTTGGCCTTTGATAGCAATCCGCAACACATAAGATATGTCAAATTCTCCAAGTTCTATTGACCATTTGACTAGTCGTTTTGAAACTTTGGGTTTACGTAGGATTGATTTTAAAGGATAAGATGTAGGGATTATCATAATATGGGCTTGAAAGTATGGTCTGAGCTTCCGAGTGAATATCACCAAGGCTAAGGCCAGTTTCTCAATTTTGGAGTACCTCGTCTCGGTATCCAGACGTGCCTTGTTGACGTAAAATATAAGCCTTTGAGTTTCCTTGCCTTCCCTGACTAACGCAGAACTGATGGCATTTTCTGATACAACTAAGTACATGAGTAGTTTTTTCCCTGACACTGATTTTGAAAGGAGTTCGGGGGAGGCTAAATATCACTTGAGTTTTTGGAAGACTTCTTTGCATTCAGAGGTCCGTTCTAGGGCCTTACTCCCCTTTAAGGCTTTAAAAAATGAGAGGCACCGATCCGTAGATTTAGAGATAAACCTATTTAGTGTTGTTATCTATCTATTCAGTCCTTGGATATTTTTATTGGTTTTAGGCGATTCTAGTTCAATCAAAGCTTTGATCTGTGAGGGATCTGCCTCAATTCTTCTTTGGGAAACTAGAAAACCTAAGAGTTTTCTTTTTGTGATCCCGAAGGTACATTTTAAAGGGTTAAGCTTCATTTTGTGTTTTCTCAGGATGTTGAACGTTTGGCTCAAGTGCTAGATATAGTCATCTTTCTAAACACTTTTGACAAGTATATCGTCGATGTAGACCTCCATTGTATTCCTAATTTGGGGGTCAAACATTTTTTTATGAGCCTCTAGTACGTGGCTCCAGTGTTCTTTAAACCGAACGACATCACTCTATAACAATAGAGTCCTTGTACTGATATAAAGGTTGTTTCTCCTAGTCTGGAGGATACATTTGAATTTGATTGTATCTAGAATAAGCATCCATGAAACTCATGAGTTCATGACCTGGCGTGGCATCAACAAGTTGGTCAATTCTGGGAAGAGAAAATTTATCTTTAGGACAAACTTTATTTTGGTTGGTATAGTCAACACAAACCCTTTATTTATCATTCTTCTTTTTTGCAAGAGCTGTATTGGCAAGCCATTCTAGGTAGGATATTTCTCTTATCATTCCAACATATAGCAACCTCTGAACCTCTTCATTGATGATTTTGTGGCGTTCAGGGGCAAATGTTCACCTTTTTTGTCTTATAAGGGGATGGCCTGGATCTGTCATCAACTTATGAGAGATGAAATCAGGATCTATTCCTTCCATATCTTTAGTTTTCCAAGCAAATATCGAAAGGTTGGCTTTTAGGAATTTAACAATATCCTTTTGTCCGGAAAGGGACAAGGCTGATCTAATTTGTATGTATTTTCCTTCTCCTTCAGTACTGATGAGTACTTTGATGGGCACTTCCATTGGTTTGGCTGCGTTGTCCCTTCCTCTAGGACTAAGTGGCTTGTCAATCTCGAAAGGACATTCTTCTACCTTATGAAGTTTAGAAGACGAGGAACTTTTCTTTTCATGAGGGTACTATAATTGCTATTGCGAGGGATTTTCTTTTAGTGCGAGGGCATAACATTCCTGAGTAGTGGGTTAACAATCCTTGATGGTGAGAACTTTATTGTTGTGAATATATTTCAAGCATTGATGGAGGGTTGAAGTAACTGTTCCCATCTGGTGGATCCAAGGCCTCCCAATAATGACACTATAGGGATATTTAGTGTCTAGGACCATGTATTCAGAGACCAATGTCCTGTGTCCATCCCATTCTCCTATTGTGGTCGGTAAATCGATTCAGCCTATTGGGATGTTGAGATTCCCATCGAATCCGACCATGATAACAGCGGTAGCACTGATGTCATTAGAGTTGAGCTTCATGTGTTTGAAGGGTTTGTAGAATAATACGTTAGTAGAACTTCAGTATCTACGAGAACCCTTCTGATCTCAAAATTGGCAATTTTGAGTGAAATGACAAAAGCGTTGTTGTGGGGATAATGTATCCCGATAAGGTCTAGTTCAGAGAATTGGATTTGAAGTTCTGACTTCACCTTTTTCTCAACGGCTAAGATCTGGATGATATCAATTTTTACCCTTGCCTCCCGAACATATCTTTTCTTGGCTCGGTTAGATATTCCTATCATCGTATTGCCAGTATAAAGCATAAAGATGACCTGATTATTTTATCGTTGCTGATCATTCCGAACTTCTCTTTGTTCAGGCCTTTGCTTTTGCCTTCTTTGAGGTAGTCTTTCATCACAGGGGTTTTGCCTCCCGTCTTGGCGAATAAACTCTCTTAGTCGTCATCTCCTGATGAGATGCTCTATTTCTTGCTTCAGAGCCCTGAATTTTGCAATTGTGTGTCCTTGCTCTTTCTGAAAATCATAATATTTGTTCTAATTTCTTGAGTCGAGGTGGCTTTTCAATGGCTCTAGCCACCTCAAGTTTTCACAAGTCTGAAACTATTGGAGTATGTGGGTAAGAGAAGCATTTAAAGGGGTGTAAGTCTCATACCTCCCAGAGTTAGAGTTGTTCTGGGCTTTGGGTGTTGTTCTCTTATCAGGACTCCTGATCCTCTTCTTGTTAACAGTGTTATCCCTCTTCTGAACTTGTTTATCTTTTTGAGCTTGTTCTTTTGCTTTTCAGAAGGAGGTTGTTGTATCTTCAAGATTAATATACTTACGTGCCCTTTCCATGAGCGCTGTCATATCGATAGTAGGATATTTGGTCAAGGAATCTTGGAAGCATCCAGGCCCAAGGCCTAAAGTGAGGGCGACCATTAGGAAACTTGGATTGTAATCGGTTATCTCTATGAGCTCCGTGTTAAAATGAGTTATGTAGTCCCAAAGTGATTTTTCCTTTGCTTTCTTTACAGTTAGCAAGGATTCTGGTCCTTTTCTCAACTTCTTGTTTGTTAAGAATCGGTCAAGAAATAGCCTATTGAGCTCATAAAAATTGCTGATTGATTTTTAGGGGAGGTGATGGAATCACTTAAGGGCAGTGCCCTTGAGGCTCATCACGAAAGTTCGACATATGAAGGCATTAATAGCTCCGTATAGAGCCATTATGTGTTGATAGTGAGATAAGTGGTCCCTAGGGTCCTCAGACCCATCATAGAGGGTGAATTTTGGGATAACAAATTTCTTGGGTCGCTCTTTTGTCATTATGTCAAAGGTAAATGGCGTGGAGAACTTACCGAGTAATTTACTTAGCTCGTCTTTATTTAAAGAGGCATGGAACCCTCCGGTTGGGATCATCTAATCTTAGGAGTCTACTATCTCCTCTACCGTCTGAGGGGCTTTGGGTAGAACTTATTGTGTGATCGATACCTGTTGTTGATTTTGTCCCGCGCCTTTAAATCCTCGACCTAGGGGAGGAATTTGTCCGGAGTTACCAGGAGGATGTTGTTCCCCAAGACTGAGGGCCTGGAGTCTCCAGAGGTTGGAATTCTTGCGGTGCTGGATTGGCTCCAAAGGTCATTGGAGTTGGTATCCTCGTTCTGCTCTAGTAGTGGACAGTTGGATGAAACGTGGACATTCTTCTTCCCACAGTTGTTGACCTTATTTATAGGTTGTAGATCTCCTAAGTTTAGTAGGATTCGAAGCCATAAAAGTAAGGATTTGAAGATATCCAGAGATAGTAGTTACCATATTGAACTATGTTTCCTTATTCTGAGGTCGGTAGGATAAAAAAGGTGGTTTTATGTTCTGAACCCCCCATGCCTCTTTGATCTGGATAAGATAATTCTTCTTGATCTGTATCCTGAAGAGTTTTGTACATACACGTGTCATGCTTTAAATATATTTGTCACTTTATAGTATATCAGATTTAAAACAAATTTTAAATTCTAATACTTAATATTCTGAAAGCTAATCATCTAAATGCGTCAGATGAACTCAATGCATAAATTGAATTCCGCAAAAACGATTGTGTATGTAATTAAAGTCTTGACTATTAAAGTTTGGTTCAATTCCTAACTGTTTACAATTTTTAAATTCTTAATGTACTCCTAAATTTGAGACCAAAGTTTGTAGTTGATTGCTCATTAATATGTTTGAATATAGTGAATACAAATTGAGTGATAGAGAGTGCTTTAGGGGAATACAAATTGGCTTTGATGAGTTGTGTCTATTCCTTTGAATTCTTTAAAAAAAAAAAAAATTGAAGATCAGAATTTGAAATATCAAAACATAATAGCTAATTTGTTGGAACGGATGACATATGCATCATGCGTCTAAATAGAATAAACAATATGCGTCTCAACGCATGTTTTGAAATGTCTATATAAAAAGCACTTAAATTTTTTATATATTCTTAAATAAATAAAAAATTCCTAAATTCTAAAATTTACCCATTGTCCCTATCTATACTTTTTGAATTTGTCGATGATGAAAAGATAATTGTACTATTCATAAAAATAAAAAAATAAAAAATTTAATTAGTTACAAGTGAAATCATAAAATAATGTATATAATTTGTAGTAACATTTGGTAATCCTTTATTTAGAATTTCTTAAATATCCCTTTTAGAGTCCAATATCCATTGATTACACATTCGGGGCATTAATCGATAAGACCATGATTTCCATTTTTGCCGTAGAACACACGCATAAACACCTTTTTTTCTTTTTCTTTTTTGCCGTAGAACACACGCATATACATACTTACACTTTCTCTCGGCTTGTCATATATCTGCCCTAAAAATCACGTGTAAGACATTCATCAAGTGCCTAAAATATGGAAAAACAGAAAAGAAAAGCAAAAGACTTGTCAAACAATCAAAGTTTTGAGGGTGGTGGGCCACTTATTTAATTGAAATCTCAACAGCCAAACCATGACTTTTTTTGGATCACATGACAAAAAAGAAAAAGTTTTCCAGATTTTTTTCTAGATCCAGATAATTTGCATGTGTCATCAAAATATTAAAAAAAAAAATGGAAAACATGGGGCAGATGATGGATGGTTGTTCAACTTTCAATTCAATGGGTGCGTGGCACGTGGTCGATCCATCAAGAAAAGAAAGTGATGTTTTCGTTTTCTTACAACGCCCTATCCTTTCTAAGTTTGATAAGGATAGTGAACAATATATAATAGAAATTAACAATTACAAATGGTCTTTTTCTTGTTTGTTTTTTTAATATAAATCAACTTTAAGTGTTCGTTTGAATCAACAGTGAAAACAAGTATTTAAAAAAATGATGTTTCTAAATGGGTATTTTAAAAAAAGTTACATACTGACGCTTTTTCAAAACATTTATTTTGATATTAAAAATGTCTAAACGGATATTTCGTGAAGTTCAAACAAATATCCACTTATTTCAAAAGCTCATTTGAACTGTGAAAATGACTAAACAGACGGTGGAACTGCTTATCCAAACACAGCTAAATTATCAACAAATCATCTGAAACAAGGTCGACCTTCAATTTAAAAAGTGAAGTACTCATTCTTTATGCAATCGGCGAGTATCAAAAAATAAAAACAAATCTTGTCAAAATATATTCTTTTTTAATCCCTCATTTATAAAATAGTTTCTTTATATCTATCGTAATAATATGGTGCATAGCATGAGGGAGAATCAAACAAGTTGAATTCCTTAATAATCAAGAACAAAGCAGACTCCTCACTTAAAGAGAACAAATTTTAAATTTCTAAATAGAAATACATTATTGATAATCTGAATAATAAAGACTACTTTACATCATATATATAAGATAAGACCACTATTAATCTGAATAAGAATCTACTAATTTCTTATACTAGTCCTATTACAGTTAGGAAACTATAATAATTTCAAAAAATAAGAAAAATTTGAAATTAATAAAAATTTGGACTTTTTAGAAAATTAAAAACCATATTAAATTAGGAAACTATAGCCGCAAGCAGAAATTAATTCAGATTTTTGTGAACAAAGTAATTACAAAATCAAAAGTTACTATAAATGGAAAAAAGTCAAATTAGAGGCCTAAACAAATTCATTTGGCCCCGGGGCAGCTTCGGTCATGGCAGAGCGATGAGTATTATCCGTCTCTCCATTTTAGGTCAAGATATGATCTCTATTCCAAAAAACGTGACTGACCAACTCTGCGTCTATTAGTACTTTTTCTTGGAATGTTCTCATTGTGCTTCAAAAGCCTCTACAACTTATTTTACATCAATCGCCTCCTCTTTAAAAGAACTCGACCTCAAATTATAATCGGAATAGAAAGGATCTTCTGCATAGTACTCGTAGATGTCAGCAACATTGAAAGTCCGTGAAATTCTCATAGTTCTGGCAAATCAAAAACATAAGCATTGTCATTGACCTTGTGCACAATTTTATATGGATTATATTTCTTTGGCTTCAATTTGCTATAACTGCCAACTAGAAATCTCTCTTTGCACAAGAAAACCATAACAAAATCACATTCATTGAATACCTTGGCGCATCTATGCTTGTCTGCATCTCTCTTGTATTTGGCATGGGTTTGTTTCAATTTTTGCTTCACTTTAGCATATATTATTTGGGCCTGTCCTACCATATTCTCTACTGCAACACTCACATCATGTCCCTTGGACAATCGAACCAAGTCTACAGTATGCTTTGGTTAAGTGAAATAGATAACTGCAAAAGGTGTTTTTCTTGTGGCACTATGAACAACACTGTTATATGTAAATTCAGTTTGTGGCAAGGTATGATCCCACTGCTTAGGCCTATCTCCATAAATACTGCGAACTAGGTTACCTAATGTTCTATTTGTCACCTCCGTTTAGCCATCTGTTTAGGGATGAAATATAGTACTACATTTCAAGAAAGTGTCAAACATTCTCCACAAAGTAACCCAAAAGTGACTAAGGAACTTTGTGTCACGATCTGAAATAATGGAATATGGAACTCCGTGGAGTCTCACAATCTTTCGAAAGAATAGTCGTGCAATGTATGAAGCATCTGAAGTCTATCAGCACAGAATGAAGTGCGCCATCTTAGAAAACCTATCAACAACTATAAAAATAGAATCTACCCTTCATTGTGTTCGAGGTAGTCCTAACACAAAATTTATAGACATGTCTTCTCAAAGAGAATTAGGAACATGTAAAAGAATATAAAGACTAGTGTTTTGTGACTGGCCTTTTGAGATTTGACAAGTATAACATTTTTAAACATAATTACCAATGTCCCTATTGACTTGTGGCCAAAAATACCACTCCTCCACACTTACTATTGTCTTATCTCGACCCATATGTCCACTCAATCCACTGCAATGTATATCACGAATCAGCTTCTCTCATAAGGATGTTTGAGGGATACATAAAGAGTTGCCTTTGAAACAGTACCGTCATACACATAGAAATCTGCAACAACTTGAGACTCTTTGCACTTGACCCAAATTTCTTTGAAATCTGCATCTTCTTCATACAATTCCTTTAGGAACCCAAATCCCAATACCTCTTGTGCCAATGTAACAAGAAGATTAACCCTTTTGCTTAACGCATCTACCACTCTATTTAAGCTACCAGATTTGTGTTTGATGGCAAATGGAAACTTTTAAAAGAATGTGGACCATTTCATAAGCATTTTATTCAAGTATTTTTGGCTATTGATGTACTTTAAAGCTTGGTGATCTCTATAGAGAACAAACTCTCGTTGCATAAGATAATTCTTTTAATGCTTCAAAGCTCTAACAACCACATAGAATTCCTAATCATAGGTACTCCACTTTTGATGAGCAGCACTCAGCTTCTCACCAAAGAATGTCACTGGGTTGTTTCGCTTGAGATAATACTGCCCCCATGCCAACTCCACTTGCATCACACTCTACTTCAAAAACATTCTCAAAGCTAAGCAAGGCCAAAACTAAAGTAGTACACAACTTCTCTTCAATCAATGCGAAGCTTTTTTTTACCTCTTGACCCCAATTAAACTTCTCTTTTTTCAAGCATTCAGTAATTGGGGCTGTAATTACACTGAAATTACGGATGAATATGCGGTAGAATGTTGCTAGACCATAAAAACTCAGCACATCGCCAACTTCTTTGGGTGTTGGCCACTCACGAATTGCTCTCACTTTTTCTTTATCCACATGATGCCATCTGTACTAACAACGTAGCCCAAAAATAATAAACTGTTAATAAAAAAAATTACATTTTTTAAGGTTGATATACATTTTACTTTCCAACAGAATTATCAGGATCAGCCGCATATGATCAAGATGTTTCTTTTCAGTTTTGTTGTAAATAAGAATATTCTCAAAATAAACAACAACGAACTTTCCAACAAACGGCTCAAAGTCTGGTTCATGATTCACATAAAAGTGTTGGGTGCATTAGTTAAGCCGAAAAGCATCACCAACTACTCATACAAGCCATCCTTAGTCTTGAACGCAGTTTTCAATTTATCACCAGGCCTAATATGAATCTGATAGGAACCATTACGAAGATCAATCTTGAAAAATAACTTTGAACACTTAAGCATATCAAGCATGCCATCCAATAGTGGAATAGAAAATTTCTATTTTATGGTGATCTTGTTAATGACCTTGCAATCTACGCACATTCGCCAACTGCTACCCTTATGTGGCACCAATTGGACTGGGACTGCACAAGGACTCATACTCTTTTGAATGAACCATTTTTTTCTAGCAAGTCCTCTACGTTCTCTCTTAGAATCTCATTCTCCTTTTAACACATTCTATAATGGGCTAGATTTGGAAGGCTTGCACTAGGTACTAAATAAATGTAGTGCTGAATATCTCTCATATAAGGCAAGCAATTGGGTAGATCTTCATAAACTAATTTGCTGAATTCTTTCAATAATAACTACAATTTTTCTGGCACAACCATTGTTGAATCTGCCTTTGGATCCTTTATCACCAAGGCTTTAACCACTAAAGCATAAACCTCCTGCTCTTCTTTAGCTTCAGTCTCGAACTCTGCTTCAGACTTGGATAAAATTAGCATAGACTGCCCCTCATCTTTAGAACTGTTAGTTTCAAAATCAAATTTTGAAGGGGTTATGGCAATTTTGTGTGCTTCCCATGTAAACATATAAACATTATCCTTACCTTTATAAGTAATATCAACATCATATTGCTATGACTTACCCAACAAAACATGACTAGCATCCATATAAACTACATCACAAATTACTTTATCATGATAATGTTTATCAATGGAAATAGAAACACGAAAAATTTCTGTTACCTTCACCGTTGGTCCTTTTTTAATCCAGCCAATTGTGTAAGGAAAATGATGCTTTTTTGTATGCAACTTCATGTGATCCACCAATTTCTTAGCCATAAAGTTCTCACAACTTCCACTGTCAACAATTAAATTACGGACTTTTTGATTAACAGTACAACAGGATCGAAAGATGTTGTGGTGTTGGCTCGTGTCTATTTGCTTTGGTGCATATAGCAACCGCTACACCACATATTGACTCGCTCTCTATCTTCTTCAGCGAATTTTACTCCTTCATAGAAATCATCTTCTCTAGCAGGTTCCTTTTCGTTTACCTCCTCAATAGCATCCTTGTTCTTAACATAGTTAACAGGTCGTTGATCTAGCCAGCTATTAGAGTGATGCTCGGGTTTACCACAATGATAGAACTTTCCAAGTGTAGGCTTGGCATAAGAATTTGTATTCCTAGTGGGTACTGGCTTTTTCGGAGGGCCTCTGCTACTACTGCCTTCTGCATAACTCAGGCCTTGCGGTTTGATCTAAACAGGTTAAACATGAGACTGAATAGTTGGTATTTGAGTGTCTTTTCCTTTATAACTTGTGCATACGAGGATTTGAAAAATTCTTGCAAAAGGGTACTGTAGTTGAACTTCTAGCCCTTCTTTCCCTTTCCAACAACTCTAGCTTCAGTGCTATGTTATAAGCCCCATTAACCATCCTCAAAACCTACAATCCAATTTTTTCACAAATTGAAGGCTCAAGTCTGCTCAAATAACGTGCCACCATTTACCTTTTTGTTTCAGCCAAATTATTGCAAATAGACAATTGATTAAAGTCTGTTTTATAATAAAAAATTAATCAACTATCTTGGGTGAAATTATAGTATACCTAAAACAAGTACTACTCATAATCTGGAGGGAGAAATCTTCCCATCATGTACTGCTTCATCTTCCTCCAAACTTGAACTAGTTGTTTGCCACGTCACTGTCGATTTTGCTACAGTTGGTCCCACCAAACTACTACTTCACCCTTCAGTTTAAACGTGACAAGCTTGACCATCTTGTCATCTAGAACATTCATCATGTTCAAAAATCAGTCAACCTAAAAAATCTAGTTAAGGAAATCTTCAATGTTAAGATTTCCATTAAAGGTAACGATGTCAGCCTTCATCCGATATTCCTCAAAATCTCGGTTCCATCTTGTAGGCCTTCAAACCTCATAGTCCTCCTCCTCGTTTGAATCTAATTTGCCTCCATAGGCAGGGTTGCCTTTGGGGATACTGACCTAGTATAGTACTGTTTTTAGGTTGGCCTTGGACAAATCCTCCAGTATAAATCCTATCGATTGAAGGGTTTTTAGGGGCATTAAAATTGAGTTGCATGAGCCTCTATTGTATAGCACCAAGCTGATCATTGATTTGTGCTAACTATTACTCGTGGTCGTCAATTGTTGCCCATACAGCCTCCATCGACTTCGTCATTTGCCATTGAGCCAGGCAAGTCATTGCTTTGATACTAACTAACACAGTGCGAAATGTGAAGGAGAATCAAACACGTTGAATTCCTTAGTAACTAAGAACAAAGCAGACTCCTCACCCAAAGAGAACAAATCTCAAATTTCTAAACATAAATATATTATTGATAATCTGAATAATAAAGACTGCTTTACATCACATATATATATATAGACTAAGATTACTACTAATATGAATAGGAATCTACTAATTCCTTATAATAATCCTATTATAATTAGGAAACTAGAATAATTATGAAAAATACGAAATTAATAAAAATTGAGACTTTTTAGAAAATTAGAAATCATATTAAACTAAGAAACTATAGTCGCAAGTAGAAGTTAATTCAGACTTCTCTAAACAAAGTACTTGTAAAACCAAAAGTTACTATAAATGGCAAAAAAGTCAAATTAGAGGCCTAAACGAAGTCGTTTGTCCCTGTGGCAGGTTCGATCATGGCAAAGCGATAAGTATTGTCCATCTCACCGTTTCTGGTTAAGATAGAGTCTTTGTTCCCAAAAACGTGACTGACCAACTTTGCGTCTACTACTACTTTTTATTGGAATGAGACTTAGAATGTTCCTATTGTTCTTCAAAAGCTTCTGTAACTATATCAGAACTTTTACGAAGGACAAAGTTTTTATCTTAAAATATTAAATTTCGAGACATGTCAGTATTATTTTTCCTAAAATTTAAGAAATTGAATTATAAAAAAAGCAAACTCATAAGTTGGAGATGGGAATGAATTGCGTTTGGTGGCTAATAAAGAGCATAAAATTTTATCAATATTTTATGAATATAAATTAAAACAGTAGCTAAATTCAAATAATTGAAATAAAACTTTGTTGAGTTTAAATTGAATATATTTTATTAGTTGAGTTGGCTTTTGTTTAGAAAAATAAAAGTAAGTTAGTTTATATTTGGTACACAGGAATGAAATAATCATTTCTTAAAATGAGATAGGAAATGAAATGAAAATGATATGAAATAAAATAAGAATTACTCATTTAGATTAAAGAAATATTTGAAATAATTTTTAATAGAATGCTCATTTTATAGAATAAATATTTTCATTCATATCAAATAAAAAAATAAATAAAATAAAAATAAATATTTTTAAAATACTTATTTTACCATTTCAAACGTTACGATAGAGTTTTCTATTTAAAATAGTGATAAAAGATCTTCATTGGCCTGTTTAAGTAAGTAACCAATTAATTACGGATGGTTTTCAGTCGACGAAAATGACTTCCACTTTTTTTTAAAAATAAAATAATAATAAACATAAAAAAACAAAGGACTATTTAGTTGCATTTTCCTTGCAAGTGGATTGGTTTTTGGCTGCTTCAAAGATTGGAGTCTATGGTGCAAAACATGTGGGTTGGGGCAGGGACATGTGATTCGATCTGACCTAGAATGTCAAACATGCATACTGAATTAGCCACTGCCACTGGTGTTGTCTCTTTCAATATGCTTGCGAATGGCTGTCAAGAGTATAAATATCTTTGCTGAAATACAAATAAAAAAATATTACTTGGGTGAATGTGACCTAAGTCATTAATACTCTCTCTCTCTCTCTATATATATATAGAGAGAGAGAGAGGATAGGGCAAGAGCCACTAATCCAAGGGTGTAAGTTGTTGGGTTTCAAAAAGGCACACCAATTAGTTGGCATAAAAAACAAAAAATAAATTTTTATTGAACTACCAAGTCTACAAGGTTAAAATTCTTTTACCTTAAGTTTCTACTCTCAATTTTATTTGATATTTTTGCAATAGTATGTAAACAGATGAAATTCGAATCAAATTACAGGAGTACTTTTAATTTTATGTGTCAAAAAAATTATTGAATTAGATCGAATTTGAAAATTATAAATTTTTAATTTAAATTTAAATTTATTAATTATCAAATTGGATTAGATTTGATTAGGAAAATTTTAATATATTATATATAATATGTGAAATTTAAAATATATAAACTTTAAATTAACAAAGTTTTATATAATTTTTTAATCTAATAAATTAAAAAATTTAATACATAAGTATATATAATTTGAATGCATCATTAACATATTAAATTAGTTTAATCTACATCCAATCTACCCTCTTAATTTTTTGAATGCATTTTATTTTTCATGTGTTATTTGCAAATCAAAGTCAACGTTTCATTCGCTTGGAGAATCGTCAAAACTTGATGTCTATGTCTATGTCTATGTCTATGTCTACGCCTACGTATATAACTTTTTTGTAGAATTCCCACTTCACTTTTTATTACAATTTTTATTTTCACCGAAATCAGAAATATCTATAAAGGGTAATAATAATCTATTGCCGACTCATACACGTGTATGAATTCAAAGCAGAGCCAATTGAGGTGACGCTTTTATTGGGTGCGTGGGGAAATCGTTTACCACGTGCACTTTCATACCGCCGAATTTTCGGTCTTTTCACCATTTCGTGCGTTTCGTGTTCGGATTCAGAACGTTGTTTGTGACTCATCAGACCTCAACCACCCTTTTCATATATATATATATATATATATATATATATATATATATATATATATATACACACACCTTTTTTATGTATATATATATACACACACACCTTTTATATATATATATATATATACACACACACACACACACCTTTTATATATATTGCCTTCACTCTTCTGCCTTCTCTTATTGCCTTCAAATCTATGCATTCATTTGAGATTTGATCTCTCATTCACTCGTTGAAGATGAGGAGGAATTGTAATTTGGAACTCCGTCTTCTACCGCCTTCTGCTTCCTTCCATTCCTCCGATTACGACGACAATGACCACCACCATCACCAACCCATGTGAGTCTCTCTCTCTCTCTCTCTCTCTCTCTCTCTATATATATATATATATATGTATATATGTCTATATAAACATGCTGGTACTGATTTTTTTTTTCCGTTAATTTTATGTTAATTGAAGGCTGGATTTGTCGAGTGGAAGTCCAAAAGAGAAACAGCAGCAACAGCTAACCATTTTCTATGAGGGAAGGGTCAGCGTTTGTGACGTTACTGAGCTTCAGGTACGTTTTTGGTTGAAACCAAGATGGATGGATGCATGCAAATTTTGTGCACTTTAGCTTACTTTATCACAACTATTGCATATGTAAAGTTGAGCTTTTATATCGCCATCTGTTTTGCTTTAGTTGTACATTTTTGACGAAGTTGTCCATTTAAAATGATCCAGAAGTCAAAGGTTACAATCTATTAATGGAATTTTCATGGATCGAATGTGAATCCATCCAATTTGAATTAAAAGCATGCTTTGTGATAGAAATTTGACATATGAATTTGCAGGCCAGAAACATCATAATGCTAGCAAGTCGAGAAATGGAAGAAAAACTGAAGACTCCACCGGCTTCACCATTGCTACAATCTCCAGTTTGTAGCCCCTCTACTGGTATATCCATGAAGAGATCTTTGCAACGCTTCCTCCAGAAGCGAAAGCATCGAGTCCAAGCAGCGTCCCCTTACAGTCGATAGCTCTATTCAAATATTTCTTTCATTGGAAATTATGGATGGGGAAGAAATTAAAGGATCTTATATGTAGAGTTCATTTCTAGCATCAGAAAGTGAGATGTTCCTGGGAGCCATGTATATTATATTATATTATATATTGATGAAGAAGGCTAAGGCTAGACATGGTGAAATTAATAAATTGCAATGATTCCTTTTATTCTTTTTAAAGAGATATTGCCAAATGATTGATTTTGTTAGATTGGGAGATATGAATATCTGGCATGCTTTGAAAAATCAAAATTTTCAAAGCATTATGTTTTCCATCAGGAATTTGGAGGGAGTCCAAAAAAAACATATTGCAACCAAGAATAAATTTTAGTGGTCTTTACTACTTGTTTCATAACCTAATACACAATTAGTGTTTAATTTTTTTTAATTAAGTGTGTTTGATAATGCAATTTCAGTTTTTATTTAAAATAAAATTTCATCTAAACTCACAAGTTTATTCTTAAAACTTTTAATGCGATTAATTTAGTACTAAAATTTTCTAATAATTGATTTTTAGTTTTATTTAATAAGACCTTGCTCTTTTTCATGTGTATATTTGAATTCAAGAATCATCTTTCTTGTAAAATTGTCCTAAGATGATGATGAAGACATCCACGGAGTTGAATAGAGTTTTTCTTGGTTATTTGGATGAGCTTAGTTTTGGAGGGATAGATTTTATTTATTTATTAAATTTTTTTTATTTTTTTAAAGACAGGAAGGGGTTCCCTCGTTTGGGATGTTTTAATAATACAAGAAAGGAATGTACATGGGTAAGCAAAGGAATCTACTTTGTTTTTTTAATCTCCCAAAAATGAGATGAAAGGAAAATATATTTAAGGGCTATTTGACCTAAAGGTCCTTAAAATTGTTGCTAATTAGGCTTAATTTCAAGTCTAATTAACACAAAAAGCCCTTTAATCTTTTTGTGACTAGAAGACCTTTTATTGTATAACACTTCCAACTTCCTATCAATCTATTGTGAATTAAGGAACTATTTTTTCAAATTTTAGTAACATACAAATTATAAATTTTTTTCTAATAAAAATAATATATATATATATATATTTGAATTTTAAAAATTGAGATTTATCAAATAATATTCATATTACATTATCATAATATTTTTTTAAAAAAAAAAATTTGCTACGAAAATTTCACTGTTTCATCAAACAAAGAAATTTCATTTACAAAACCAAAAGAAATTTATGAGATGAGATCACTTAATCAAAGAAATTTCACTTATAAAAATTGAAAAGGGAAAAGACTCACTGTCCAAAAGAAAAGACAGTGAAATTTCACTGTCCAAGCCTTGTGAAGAGAAGAGATAAATAAAGCCTTGTGAAATTATGTGTTATTTGATACAGAAGAATTGCATTCTTGAACTGTGATCAAGCTCACTGTTCATTCCATCATCAATGTATATAGCTTTTTGTCTACAATAAATTTCTTCTGGGAAGCAACAAGCTTTATGTAGAAACCAATAAATTGATTAGGTGAGATGAAATTGATCATAGGTTGATGCTTATGAAATATCAAAATGTGTTAAGACTTTTTTTATCTTTTATGAACAATTGTGAAAAACAAAGAAATTAAAAGACATAACACAAAATTACAAAAACCAAGAAATTGATTGGGAACTTCTCATGTCCAGCCACCACCACATCATTCAAATAGAAACCACCACACTTCATCAATTTAAAAGTAATATTTTACCATCATCAACCACGAAAACACTCCAAAATCGCAGAATAGTATTCAAGGTCCTCAACCATCAAATTTATACCATCATCCGCCAACACGTTGTGTTTGCAGCACCGTCTCCTTGCCATCGTGAAAACCAAACCTATCATCATCCATCCCATTCAGCATCCTCCATTTCGTATGATGGGCCTGTAAATTCTTTTACGGTCAGTTTGGATAAGTAGGAAGGAAATGAAAGAAGATGAGAGTATTAGTTATTAAGGAAAGGAGAGGAGAGGAGAGGAGAATGTAATCCTTCATTTATGTTTAGATAACTAATGAAAGGAAAAGATAGGAAAAACTAATATAATCCTTTCATCTTGTTTAGAAATGATAAAAGAGAGAAAGGAAAGGAAAGGATTTGGATGTGTATTTGGATGCCTTAGGATAGAGGTGTCATTTTTATTTTAACTTTTATAATTTTAAGGGTAATATTAGTATTATTAAAAATTCATTAAATCCTTCTTTCATTTCCCTCTATTCCCTCCCAATTTTGGAAGGATAACAAAATTGCTTAAATGATGGTTAAGCTCTCCCTCCCTTTCCCTCTCTGTCCCTCCCTTTCCTTCCTAATTTTTAAAACAAACATGATATAAGCTCCCCTTCCTTCTCCTTTCCTTTCCTTTTTTTTCAATTCCTTCCATCCAAACATAGTGTTAGTTCTGGTTGTGGCATCGAGTAATGATTCAAGTGGTCGTCATCACTAGTGGCAATGGGGATGACGGTGTAACTATTGACCACTAGTAGAAGAATCGACTCCCATAGTGGCAATGGCCATGGAGGCCTCGACAACCTGTAGACTTCGTAAATTGATCGACAAAATTTTATCTAAGGGGTAAATCATATACTATTTGTGAATCATAAAAAAAAATAAAAGTGACAAGTTATCAAATTAGACCTAAGCTCAAAATTGAAAAAAACTACTTGTCCTTATGAACAAAAAAAGACGTGTACTTAAGCCCGAAATTGATCTTGTTAAGGGGCTTATGATTATTTATTTTCTTTTCTACCCATTTTTTTACACTCCCTCCGTCCCAAAATGAAAGTCCCATTTGGGAATTCTAACTTTTTAAAAAATATTATTTTATTATTTTGAAACTATTTAAATTTTTCATGTTATCTTTATTTAATTGTAAATCATGTTCACATTAGGTGTAATAAAGGATAATTTTAAAAATTCATATGTTAAAAGTACGTTGACTTTTCAAATGAAACTCTTAAAATGGGACAGTTCAAAATGGAATAAAAGACTTAAAATGGGATGAAAGGAGTAATTTTTTTTATTTTTTCCTTTTTTATTTATAAGTAATTTTTTTTCTTTCTTCTTTATAAACTTAACTTTTAAATAAGTGGAGGAAATGCAAAACTCCTTTCTTATATTTTCCTCCCTAAGTATCCAAATAAGAGGACTTATCACTTTCCTTTTCTCCTATAATCACCATCCTCTTTTCTTTTCCATCAATGTTGACCCAAGTGAAAGGGTTAGTTCATAGGGACCTTTGTGCAATGTTATTGGACTAGTAATTCAATGTATTGTTTGAATGATTTGAAAGTTTATAAACACCAAAATAGTTGTAGGTCCATTTAAATATTCAAGATTGTGTGGTGAACTTTACGGTGATTAACAAAACATCTGAAAATAATCATTGTCTTATTTGCAACCTTATTCTTCGTCAAAATTATTTAATTTCCAACATTTTGTTGTATCAAATTTGTAGGCTACCTATTCCTTTTGTTGTGTTCAAGTTTTTGTCGTTATTTTACCCTATATATGTTCTTATTTTTTGTTCTATATTATGCACAAAAAATTTGAGATATGTTTAGTTTGTGTTGTAGTTTTGGGCTCATAAGGTCTTGATCAAATATGTAGATACACACGCATATATGTATATAAGTGCGGCATCGGACCACTTACCCTGACCACTTCTAAAGCTTGGTTTTTCTTCTACTTTCTCACATGTTTCTTTATTTTAAACACTCCATAACGTTGTTTTTTTAGTTTAGAATAGATTTGAGAAATTAAGATGTTCCAAAACACATCAAAGCCTTAACACATAGCCGGACTTGTAACTAACGTTTTCTTAGTAGTTTTTGTTAGGAATATAATCACCTAATCAGGATCGGCGAGACACGAAAGTAAATAAGAAAATGAATCTGAAATCACACGCATACATAAGAACACTGAAATTTATATGGTTTACTCCAGAATATGGTTATGTTCACGGCTGCTGCGGTTTCTCTGTAATCTGAAAGTATTACAAGTTATAATGAGATGTGACTCCTCAACTATAAATAAATAGAATTAGAGAAACAGGAAAATAATGTGAAAAATGACTAGAGGAGGTATTTGTATATTGTCAGATAAAGTATGAGAGGTCAGTGTAATTTTAGAAACCTCAGGGGAGCTCAGTGTAATTATCTTAAAAAACTTAAGACCAAGTAAGAAACTCGATAATATATAGCATTATCCTCGAATAAAACACAAGTGCCATGTAAGTTTCAAAATCACTACAAGGGCATTTGTCTAAAAGGAAAATCAATCTAATTTACTTTTTGAGTTTTAGAAGCAACCTACCTTTTAACGATTGAACCTAAGAAATCGTTTTAAATTATATTAGACAAAAATAATTTTTTTATCTCCTATGTTGTCTACTTAAAATATGTACAGGGATATATTTTTCAAATTTTTATTCCCAATAATATAGTAGTGATGTGTCAATGAATCATTGTTAATTACATAATTTAATGTACTGACAAAAATACAATATCACATTATTTAAGATGCAAAATTTGATATAAAAATATATAAAGTGTAATATTTTTCTTAAAATACTAGTCATATTAATATCACATTATTTTGAAATAAAAATTTAGTATACAATTTTAGAAAGGGTAACAATACTAAAAACCTTGGATGCCACCTAAATGATTTTGCACTGTCATTTTATCTTTTTGACAGCTCAACTTTCATTGGGTTATTAATTGGTAGTTAACAAGTGAACTCCTTGACATGTGTCAATATCAAAGACCTCTAGTCAAGTCCAAATTTCCAATATCTTATAGAAAAAACTTGAATTCGCGGAGGAAGGGTTAGTGTTCAGTATTTATCAGGATCCACGCTACCCAACAATTTCACACTTAGAACCTGATATACACAAGTTCAATATCCCATCATCACATAGAAGAATACCACAACAATTGTCTTCCTTCCTCAAGCTTGAAGACCAACTGAAGTTGCACACAACTTCAGTTTTTCAATGGTGACTGCCTTAGTTAACATATTTATTGGATTCCCACTTCCATGAATCTTCTCAAGAGGCAATACTTCATCATCCACAAGAAAGCGAATGAAATGATACCGTAACTAAAAGTGCTTCGTCCTAGAATGAAATGTTAGATTCTTTGCAAGATGAATAACACTCTGATTGTCACTATACAGACCACTGTCCTCCCACTTTTTTACCCAACTCTTCTAGAAAACTCTTTAGCTAAATGATCCCTTTACCAACTTCAGTAATAGCAACATATTCAACTTCTGTTGTAGAGAGAGCTATAATCTTTGACAAAACCTAACTAATAGTTGTACCACCTAATGTGTAAACATAACTAGTAGTACTTCTTCTATTAGCCACATCACTAGTTAAATCTGCATTAGCATGATCATATAATACCATATTTTTTTGTCTAAAACAAAGTGTCACCTCTTTAGTACCACTCAAGTATCTAATGATCTACTTTACTATCTTCCAATACTGTTTGCCTGGATTACTTATATACCTATTCAAAACTCCCACTACATGTGTTATGTCTGTCCTCGTACAAACCATGACATATATAAGGCTACCAATAGCTGAAGCATATGGAACATACTCCATATATGTCCACTTTTGTTCTGTCTTTAGTGACTATTCCTTGGTAAGTTTGAAATGACTAGTAAGTGGGGTGCTCACCGGTTTTGCTCCATTTAAGCTAAATCTATTTAGAACCTTCTTAACATATTCAGCTTGTAACAACTTCAAAATACCATTCACCTTATCCTTGTGAATCCTCACACCAAGAATTTGATTAGCAACTCCAAGATCTTTCATTGCAAATTGATGGGACAACAACTTCTTTAACTTATTTATCTCTTGAATGCTAGAACCTACAATCAACATATCATCAACATGCAGAAGTAAAATAATATAATTGTTTTCAAACCTCTTGAAACAACAACAATAATTTACTTGGCATCTTTTGAAACTTCCGTTACATATAAAACTATCAAACTTCTTGTACCATTGCCTTGGGGCCTGTTTCAAACCATACAAGCTCTTCTTAAGTCTACACACTAAATCCTTTTTGCCTCGTGCTATGAAATCTTGTGGTTGCTTTATTAAATATCCTCTTCTAAATCACCATAGAGGAAAGTTGTCTTCACATCCATTTGCTCAAGATGCAAGTCCTCAGCAACCATGATTCCCAACACAAGTCTGATTGTTGTCAACTTCAAAACTGGAGAGAAAATTACAGTGTAGTCAACACCTTCCTTTTGTTGAAACCCTTCACAACCAGTCTAGCCTTAAACTGCTTACTCCCATCATGTTCCTCTTTGACCTTATAAACCCATTTGTTATGCAGATTTTTCTTGTCCTTTGGCAATCCAATCAGCTCCCATGTCTGATTTTTCATGATAGAATCCATCTCATCCTACATAACTGACTCCTACTTGGTTGAATCATCAACCTGCAAAGCCTCATCATAACTCTCTGATTCACTACCGTTAGATAACAACAAATAATATAATGACGGAGAATAACATTGTGTAGTCCTAGATTCTCTAGTGGACCTTCTTGTCGGAACAGGAGTACGTGGTTCCACTTGCAGAATAATATTTTCAGGATTATCATGAACTTTATTATTCACCTCACTTTGAGTGATTTCTTCTAACTCAATATACTAATCAGAACTATCAGATTCCACAACAGATCCTTATATATTACTTTCTCATTAAATATGACATTTCTACGTTTGATTATTTTCTATTTTTTATCATTCCAAAACCGATAACCAAATTCAACAATGTCATACCCAATAAAAATACATTTAGAATACTTAGGATCAATCTTATTTCTATCAGTAGAATCTATATGCTTATATGAAACGCAACCAAAAACTTTCAAGTGTGAAAGATTTACCTTTTTCTGCTCCAGGCCTCTTTTGGGAATCTTCCATTCAAGGGAACAGATGAACCACGATTTATCAGATATGCTGTAGTGTTGACTGCATCAGCCCAAAACATCTTTAGCAATCCAACATGTATCTTTATAGCTCTAGCAAGTTCATTTAAAGTTCTATTCATGTGCTTTGCAATGCTATTCTGCTGAGACATTTTTCGAACAATCTTTTGCATTTTTATCCCATTATTAGCACAAAAATTTTTGAACTCATTATCTCCATACTCCCCTCCATTGTTTGATCTCAAACACTTGATTTTCAAATTTGTTTTATTCTCTACCAAAGCTTTCTACTTTTTAAAGGTAGCAAAAATATCAAATTTATTCTTCAAAAAATAAACCCATACATTTCTAGTCGAATCATTGATAAAAGTAACATAATAATATAATCCCCCAAGAGATGCAACTAGAGAAGGCCCCCATACATTAGTATGAATCAACTCCAATTTTTCTGTCTTTGATTTCTTGCCATCCTTCAAAAAAACTAACCCTCTTTTACTTTCTAAAAATATAATCTTTGCACAAATCAAGATCAATTATTCCCAACCTGAAAATTTCCCTTTTGACAAAATTACCTATATCCATTTCTCACTCATATGCTCAAGCCTACGGTGCCATAAGTGTGAGTTTTCCTTTTTATCAATTACTACTGCATTCTTATTGTTTGTTGTCATATAAAAAGTGTCGGTCTTTATACTGCAAGCAACAACCATTACTCCTCTAGAGATTTTTCACAACCTACCCATAAAGGTTACTACATGACCTTCATCATCAAGTTGTCCTACAGAAATCAAATTCATTTTCAATCAGGCACATGTTTGAAATTTCGTATCTTCCATACAGACCCATTTGGCAGCCTTATTTTCACATCCCTTTTACGCACATTATTTAAAGGTTCATCATAAGCCAAATAAACCTTTCTGAAATCACCACTTACATAGTTGTCAATGATTTCCCTGTATAAGGATGAATGGAAAAATGCCTTAGAATAAAAAATCCAAGACTTAAGAGGATTGTCAATGCTTAAGATCAAGGCATCATAAATATCTTTTGTTACAGCATTCACAGACTTCTTATTCTGATCACATTGTTTCTTGTTTAGTGCCGAACAATCTGCCTTTAAATACCTTTTTTGTCTATAGTTCTAGCAACTTCATCCCTCTCCTGATCCCTCTCCAGATCTTGACTTACTTCTGTGCTTAGATGTTGATCTGTTACGATTTGAGTTTCTGTTGACTGATCTTCCCTTGGCTTCTGTATTAAGAGCTGACCTTGAAGTTTCTCCTAATTCCCTTCTATGAATTTCTTCACTCAAAATTAGGTCACGAACGTCATTCTAATTTAGTTTCGATTTAGTTGAAGAGTTTCTAACTACCATTACAATACCATTCCAGCTTTCTAACAAACTAGATAGAAGAATCAAAGCCCTAACCTCATCATCAAACTCAATCTCTACAGAACTCAACTGAGTTGTGACTATGTTGAATTTGTTCAAATGATTCGCTATAGACCCATATTCTACCATTTTAAGATTAAATAGCCTATGCATATATACGTTATTCGAGGCAAAAGGTTATTCATACATATTTGCAAGGACTTTTATAAGACCTGTTGTTGTCGCCTCTTTCGCGATATTGAACGCAACATTACGAGCCAACGTTAAACGAATAACTCTCAACGATTGTCTGTCAAAGAGTTTCCACTTTGCGTCTTTCATCTCTTATGGTTTCTATTCTGTAAAGAGGCTGATACAACTTCTTCTGATACAGACAATCTTTAATCTACATCTTCTAGAACCTAAATTCTGTGCCATTGAATTTATTGATTCTTACTTTTCCTTTGCCTGTGGCCATCGCTCCTACTCAAACTTAATGCTCTAATACTAGTTGTTAGGAATATAATCACCTAACCATGATCGATGATACATGAAAGCAAACAAGAAAATGAATCTGAAATCACACGAACATACAAGAACACAAAGATTTGCATGGTTCACCTTAAAATAGGGTTACGTCCACGACTACTGCAGTTTCACTATGATCTGAGAGTGTTACAAGTTACAATAAGATGCGCGGCTCTTTAACTATAAATATATAGAATTAGGGCAATAGGGAAATAATGCAAAAAACTAAAAATACCATTAGTTGGATCCGCAGAGGAAGGGCTAGTGTTCAACACTTATTAGGATCCACAATACCTAATAGTTTTTTCATCATTTTCACTTGTTCTTTGCACTAAAGGTTCATTTTTGTATGGGTTAGGTGCCCTAAGGGTTGAAATCCACTTTAGTGCTTGTGTTTTCAAGACCCAGATCACATCCTACAACTTGTAACTTATTATCCCTCTCTCATTTCTCAACTTTTTGACCTCATTTTTGTTCGATTAGCTTCCCTTCATCATCTACTTCCTGGACTAGGGATTAAAACTAGGTTTAATGTTTATTTCCTAGAGGACCCAGTTACACCCGTGTATTTGTCCATGGTTTATCTGCACGTGTGGTGATTATAATAAAGGACATAGAGTTGCGGTTTCATACCTTTGAATTTAAAGCTTTTTTTGTTCACCTGTCACGATCCAGGCCCCAAGACCTGATGAAAAATTGTCATAAATTGTCCACTATTAACCTCTCAAGAGTATCCAAGTCAATGAAAGCCAAACAAACTTTCAAATGCTTAGGGTTAACCAAGGCGCTTTCATACCAAGGTCTACAAAAATAGTTATTTAAAATACTTTGAATTGGACTTGAAAAAGTCTCGCTTTTTGTTTCCTAGGTGCCCAATAGTCTAAAAATAATTTTTATTATTGGTTAACCCATCCAACTACTTATGGTCCTAGGTATTATTTTCAGAAAATTAAAAATTTTGTTCTTAGAAGGGAGAGTTGACTTTTTATTCTTTTGGTATTACCATTTGGGAATATTTTTATTGGTTCTAAATGGGGTGTACTTCCTTATTTATGTCATAATGTCCAAAGTAAATGAAAAATCAAAATTAATTTTCCATTTGCTTAAATGACATGTAATTAATGTAAATAAGGTAGGCTAGTTGTTATAATGCGGTGCAAGAGATCAACAATGAAGGTTCTCTTTAGGATCAATGAGCTCATTCAAATGAAGTTAAATAAAAAATTTCTATTTTTCTCGTTCGAATGAAATGTCGAACAAGAAAATCAGAAGCCATTCAGATTTGTGTTTGAAATGGCCTGAAACTTGCTCATTTGTTTATCCCTCTTCATTTTAAACATCTTTTCTTTCAAAAATTTCTTCTTCTATTATAATTCAAATGCCATTTTTATGAATTTAAAGCATTAATGAGTATATTCTTATCATCAAACATATTCGTTTTACTAAAATCCTTCCATTTCAAAGAACATACAAATACTTTGTTTCAAGTTACATGCATGAATATATGTACACACACACACACGAGACATTAGATATCATGCCAACAATAGATCACATATGCATCATCACATGGTTCCAAAAGAATTTATAAAGATACTAGAGATTTTATTACACTATGGATCCCTTTATAAGCTTTAAAAGGAAGCAATCCAAAAATAAAGAACATGAGAAGTGAATTCCCTATTAGTTATTCATCACTTCTAAAAATATCCAAATACCGTTCTTGATGTTATGTCTCTTTCATGTGGCATGTTCTTTGTAAGTTCTTGCATCTGGTAGGCACCACATGGAAAGGCAATTTTAGCAACGCACTCAAGCGTCGCTAATACTAGGAAGATGCGTTGCTAAAGGTTTTCAACGACGCTCACATGGGCGTCACTCGATACGTTGCAAAAGGTCATGTCGCTAATACTATTAGCGACATGCAGACTTTTGTGCATCGTTAAAGGTAATTATTAGCAACGTTCCTAAGGTGTCGCGAATGATCAGATGCGAGTGTCGCAAAAAAAAAGATATAGGATGGATTGGGCTTCCCTAATGTGGACCTTTAGCGATGCTCCTAGGGCATTGCCAATAGTTTATTAGAAACTATTAGCAGCGAATGTCATGACCCGGAATCCGGCCTATGCGGATTAAGGGAATCATGATCGCCACCCTTCGGGCCGTGGGCCGTCGGGTCAGGCTCGAGTAAGCAACGACACCGAACGGCTATGCGATAGGGCCAGAACTAGCAAATTACGGAAGTGTGAAAAAATTTTCCTTTTCGCACACCCGCTCAGTACCGTCGCTTCTTCTTCTTCTTCGAAGCAGTAAACAAATAATATATATTTAGAGCATACTAAAAATTTAAAATTATACATATTACATATCCGTTGCCTCTCGGGCTTAAGTACATATTTGTCCAAAATTTACTACATCAAAATTTGACCGACTACAGGTCCTAGTACTTCCAAAATTCCTAATCAAAACGGAGCTACCAATCTCCAAACCTCAAATTTGGCAAGGCTCCCATCCATCATCATCACCTAAAAAATGTTAGGGAATGGGGTGAGCTTTGAAAAGCCCAGTGAGTAATTTCAGTACTTTGTCATGGGTTTCAACTGGTAGTGGGTTAGTTATAAGAAAAGGTTCATATAAACATACATTACCAATTGTACATATACTTCAAATACAGAGAATAGAATTCTTCAAAAAAGATAGCGTGAAGCATACAAGGCATTCAAGCTAGGCACGTACTTCAATAATCGCAGAATACAAGAATCTTCAAATCACGTAGCATGATGCATTTTTAAAGCATTCAATAAAGCATTTAATATGCAACAAAATTTATAAACAGGTGCAGAATGGCCATTTGAAAGCCAAGGGAATAATATGAAATCATTTCCATGAAAATAGGAGGATATAAACTTCTTCTTCTTTAAAACATGGGTTTATATAAAAACCCATTTCAGATAAATGGGGGTTTAAAAACCTACTACCATTTCTGAAAACATTTGTCATCTTTTCACTTTGATTAGGTGGAAATCTGTTTCGAACCAGATTCCAGTTTTACTTCATGGGGAGATATCTCATGCCTGGGGGATCAGATCCTGCTACCGGGCATTCTTCATGTCAATTGGGTTCCGAAGGAATCCCACTATTATAAAGTTTGTGATGCTTATGCATCATTATCTTGCAAAAACGTGACTTTTTCATAAAATGTTTTTTTATGAGCATTAAAAAAATGGCTTCTTCAATAAATGCTTTTCATGTAGAATTAAAAACATGGCTTCAATAAGAGAATGGATTTTTATGTGTATTCAAAACACGGACAATTTAACAGAGTTTTTAAATATTTGGAGGACAATACTTGAAACATTTAACATAAGAGCTTCAGGAATTTAAATCACGATGCACAGGAATTTATTAAGGCATAGACAGAATAAAACATTTAATTCAAGAGGCATTTAGTAAAACTGACAATTACATGGACATGCAGAAAATAAACGTATCATTTGTCAGAAATGTCAATAAGTAAATTTGCATGCCATGTTAGAATTTATAAATAATTACGTTAGAACGTCGGAATATAGAGCATATAAATATGAGAGTTTAGAATTTGAAATACAGCAGATATAAAAACACTTCAGAATATTTGAACTTAAACTTCTTCAGAATCCATGGAGATTAAAACCTCCACTTCAAAGTATAGGATTACTCACCTTGTTCTCCTAGGTCAGCACTAGTGGTGGGATTTCCCTTTCCCTTTGCAATTCGTAAAAATCAAATTCATCAAGACATCAATTAATTCCTCATTTACTTCAAATCATCTCTAAATTGATGCTCTTCATTTAATCTTAAACCCGACGTATCCTAATTTCCTAGGATTGGTCTTACCGGTCTACTTGTGGTGACTTAATAAATTTTTATTTTTCACGTGACTTATTTTTCAGTATCTATTTTGGTACTTTGGACCTCACAGTTGGGTTCGAAACGTCGAAGAAAGTCAATTTAAACCCTCTCGTCTTTTATTTGACTTCGGGCATATGCAGGGGCAAAATGGTAATTTATTTTTCTTGCCCCAGACCTATCGTGGTCCTCAAAATATTTCACATATCTTATACATAAATTTTTAAATCTTTTGGACTTCATTTGGTATCTGCTTTTGATCATAGAGACACATCGGTCATTTCTCATTTTGTATGTTGACTGTTCTAGAGTCTTATTTAGCTTCTAAATTTTTATAATTATGCTTGTGACAGTTAATTTTTGGCCTTTACTTGTATTTCTCATACTCAGGGGTATTCTGGTCATTTATATTTTATGACATTTTGACCCCAAATCGTTATTTAGTCATATATACAAGTTCACAATTATTTGGGCTTCTATTGGTATCAATTTCGTCTAATTTGGACTTTATTTGGGCTTCATATTGCATCAAAGGTATTTTGGTAATTTATACATTAACGTGTCTTAATTTTTTGGAGACCCGTTTTGGGAAACGGACCTAATCATTGGGTCCAGAACGTCCAAAATAGTTAAAATACATTATTCATTTATTTTATTTGGACTTCGTTTGACCTATTTTTGACTTAGGGGCATTTTCATAATTTTTCCTATTTAATATATTAAAATAATATTTCAATTATTTTACTGTTTGGGCCATAGTGAAATTATTCAAAATTTTTGGGGTCATATTACAATTTCTCATAATTCCGGTCTGAACCAGTGGGTTCTGGGCTTAAAACCCTAAACCGGTCTAGCAGCCTTGTGAACCAACAGGTTCAGGTCACACTGTGAACCGAGATGAAATATCCCTGTTACACTCCTTATCCGAGGTTCGGTTATCCCCTTTTCTTGATTTCAATTTCAATTCCAATTTATAATCCGTGTTACCAAACCGGGGGATTCACTTAAAAATTAACCCTTAAACAGCGTCGTTCTAATAATGCAGTGGTTAACCCGCGAGCTGACACGTGTCCGAGTCGACACGTCTGGGTTGAGCGAGTTGGGCTAGTTGACTCAGTCGACTCGTCGTCTTCTTCATCACCTAGGGTTACTGTTGCCCTAACTTCTGGAAATTTTCTTTTCAATTTCATGGCTTTTTAGGATGCTTCTTCTTTCTGTTTTGAAAGGTATCAATTACTAAAGGTCTAGGAAACATTTTGGCGTCAGTTTTGAGCTTTGGATTGACCTAGAAAGCTCGTTCCAACACCCATGGCCGTTTTGAATATCTCCCTAGCAAACCCTCATTTTTCCACCAAAATCAATGATGTTTGGCTTATTTTGATCCTTAGATTATGAAGCTTCGATCTACATTCTAAAAATAAGGTTTGGTGTCCATTTTCAAGGGTCGACTCTTTTGAACCGTGGCTGCTACTAGGTTTTTGGGGGCCTTATTTTGAGGTTTTGGGTCGCGGCCTAGGGTTTTTAGAACTCTTATGGCCTCTATTTGAGGTCTTGACAACCCAAATTTGGTTTGGTGTGGATGTTTTCAGACCTGCACCATCAGAGGTCTATCAATGGCGAATCTAGTGTACGGCCATGTTTCTGGGCTTTCTAAGGTTCAATTTCTTCCTTTTATTCAAGCTTATAACCTTTAAACACCATGCATGTATAAGAAGAATTTAAAACAGTTCGTACAGTGGAAGGTTTTTAGAGAGAGAAAATTTGTTAGGTTTAATGGTTATGGTGTGTCCCATGCTCCAACTTCAAGATCTATTTTCTATTATGTTCCCCCAAACTCACACTACGCATGCATGCATAAAAAGGACCTAAACAACCTGTATAGATGTATAAATTGTAGAGAGAAAGGAAAATGGTGGGTTTGAAATTTTTACCCCAACAGTGGTTTGCCCCTTACTCCTTCTCACTTGGTTTGGACTTGTGGTCTCCTTCAGGTTAGGCAGCTATGCAAGCATTCTTCTCTCCCTTCTTCTTCTTCTCCTCTCTTCTTCTTCACTTTCTCTCTCTAACACACTCTCTTTACTTTCTCTCTCTAGCCGACACAAGCACTCACATCACAATCTGATTTCTTTCACACGCAATACTAATATATAATCATATATTTTATAAATTTTATTTTTAAAATAATTCTTTTGGTTGCATGAAAAGTGATTGGGTAATTTGGGAGGTGGAAGGATATTTTTAAGTGTATATATACATATATGTTATAAAATAGGACATAAACAAGTGGGCAGCCCAAGTGGTAATTTTTTAAACTTTGGTCTTATTTGGTCACAGGTTCAAAACTCATTGGCCTCAACTTGACTTATTTTTGTCATTCTCTCCATTAGGCCTTGTTTGGCTAATTAAATTATTTATTTTAACTTTTTGCATTAGTTTTCACTTTATGATTTTAAATTAAATATTTACTATTTTCATGTACCGATTTTATAAATCGTAGTCGTATTTTATTTTCTCCGGAGTCGACCTTGATTTTTTTTTTTTAAGGTCTCGGAATTATTTTGAAAACCATCATCTATTTCCCGTTTATATTTCTTAATTATTCCTTTTAAGGTCACAAATTAATAATTTGTTACTTAATTATCATTTAATTGGGTCGGGGTGTTACAGCGACTCGTGTGTGTCGCTAATAGTATGTGTTAGAATTAATTAGCGACGCATTCAGTACGTCGCTAATGTTATATTTATAGCGACGAATGTGAAGCGTCGTAGAAGCTTATTTTTGGGTCTTTTAGCGACGCCTTGATATGCATCGCTAAAAGTTATTAACTTTTTTTTTTGCATAATTTGACTTGTATTATTTGTTTTTTATTTTATTTTATTCTTGTTTAATACCTGTATCAATCATCTCGATATACAATAAAATCCAAACATTCTGAAATGAATATATTAAAAGAAAAATGTATTTATATATATATATATATATATATTATACTAATTACTTACAATTTTAAAAGTAAAATTTATCAATAAATACAAAAATAAAAAATAGTCTCAGAAAATGTAACCAGTTATTCATGAAAAGAAAAAAAAACAAATGAGAATAGTAAGTCCCGATGCAGAACAGAAAGACGGCGGCATAATAATCCCGATCAATCTAAAATAAAAATCAAATGATATATATTAGAACCCTTATTAAATATATATATATATATATGAACATAGAATGAAAATTTTTTTTTTTACATGCATAAATAGTAAGAACAGCATAAGTTTCAAACCGGTGATCCGAACAGAGTGCCGTAAGTTCGTGCAAGTCTATTTTATCATTTGTGAGCTGTGTGATGGGGTTTCGAGGTCGGTAGGCCGATATCCGGCATTTTGGTCCGTCAAAACCGTAAAATGGAGCTTTTTGAAGCAGAAAGTTATATAAGTTTGAAACGGGTGATCCGAACCAAGTGTTGTAAGTTCGTGCAAGTCTATTTTATCATTTGTGAGGTGTGTGATGAGATTTCGAGATAGTTGGGCTGATATCCAGTGGTTTGGTCTGTCAAAACCCCAAAATGGGCCTTTTTAGAGCAAAAAGTTACATAAGTTTAAAACGGGTGATCCGAACCGAGTGCCGTAAGTTTTTACAAGTATATTTTATCATTTTTCAGGTATGTGATGGGGTTTCGGGGTAGGTAGGCCAATATCCAGCATTTTGGTCTGTCAAAACTTGAGAATGGGCCTTTTTGGAGCAGAAACTTGCATAAGTTTCAAACCGGTGATCCGAACCGAGTGTCGTAAGTTTGTGCAACTCTATTTTATCATTTCTGAGGTGTGTGATGGGGTTATGGAGTAATTAGGCCGAAATCCAGTATTTTGGTCTATTAAAACCCCAAAATGGGCCTTTTTGGAGTAGAAACTTGCATAAGTTTCAAACCAGTGATTTGAACTGAGTGTCGTAAGTTCGTTCATGTATATTTTATCATTTGTGAGGTGTGTGATGGGGTTTCGAGGTCGGTAGGGTGATATCTAGCATTTTGGTCTGTCAAAATCCCAAAATGGGACTTTTGGAGCAGAAACTTGCAAAGTTTTAGACCGGGCATCCGAACCAAGTGCCATAAGTTTGTGCTAGTCTATTTTATCATTTTTGAGGTGTTTGATGGGGTTTCAGGGTCGGTAGGCCGATATCTGGCATTTTGGTCTGTCAAAACCCCAAAATGGGCCTTATTGGAGTAGAAACTTGCAAAAGTTTCAAACCAGGTAGCCGAACTGAGTGCCGTAAGTTGGTACAAGTCTATTTTATCATTTTTGAGGTGTTTGATGGGGTTTCAGGGTTGGTAGGGTGATATTTGGCATTTGGGTCCATCAAAACCCCAAAATGGGGCTTTTTGGAATAGAAACTTGCAAAAGTTTCAGACTAGGCATCTGAACAAAGTGTCGTGAGTTTGTGTAAGTTTATTTTATCATTTTGGAGGTGTTTGATGGGGTTTCTGGGTCTGTAGGCCGATATCCGGCATTTTGGTCGGTCAAAATCCCAAAATGGGCCTTTTTGAAGCATAAACTTGCAAAAATTTCAAACCAGGCATCCGAACCGAGTGTCGTAAGTTTTTGCAAGTCTATTTTATCATTTGTGAGGTGTGTGATGAGGTTTCAGGGTTGATAGGCCGATATCCAGCATTTTGGTCAGTTAAAATCCCAAAATGGGCCTTGTTGGAGTTGACAGTTATATAAGTTTTTAATGAGCATTAAAACCGATGAAATTAAGTAAATCCATGCAAGTCTATTTTCATATGTGAAGTGTGTCATGCGATTTCTAGGCCTTTAGGCTGAAATCCTTTTTTTTTTAACGTAACATTTTCTATAAATAATAAATCTACCAAAGTGATTAATTTTAAAAACTTACTAAGGCTGAACAGAGCCTCCCTACTGGCTAAGAACTGTCTGCATAAGAGCCTCTAGCTGGGTCTGGCGAGCCTGGAGCTCTGTCATCCTCTACTCCAACTCTGCATTCTGTCTCTCAACTACTTTAACTCTCTAGGTGGCTTCGTGAAACCTAGCATCGCTCTCGACGGTAGAAGACGATGCCGTCAGCTCCATCCCACTCCCTAAGCCACGCACATATCCGCGCCTCCTGCCTAGAACAGTCTCCCGTATCTGGTCATCGGTCGGTGGATGCTCACCCTCAGGGGTTGGCTAAGCACGCAGCTGAACCATCTCCTCTTATAAAAACATAAATATATGTTACTACTTTTATAACTTTAGATTAATATTAAATTAGTAATACTGGTATATATACATAAATAACTTACATAAAACCACTGAGCTTCAGGCCCAGTCCAACCCTTCTCGGGATTGTAGTGCATCCTATGCCACAACTCAATGGGGCTGGGTGGTGCACCGGTCTCCTGGTCTCGCTACAACAAATAAACAGTAGCTTGTGAAGATTAATTTCATGAAAAGATTATACAATAAGAACTTGATACATGTATTAACTTACTATCTCATGCCTATACCTAACAAACGATCATGATCCACCACAATGGGTCGCCTTTTGCTTACTTCTGCTCTCACTATTTTTCTTGCTAAGTTCCTACACTTGGCCAAAACAAAGAATGTTAGTATAATTTCGGCCTTTCAAGCATACATTGATTAGATTTCTAATTTTGGCCTTTCAAGCTTTATAAAAGAGGATGAACCTCTGCTCTGTTAGTATGATAGACAATGAAGGTTTTTACAAGGAGGAAAATGATGGGACTATTGTGATATCTCATCTGACCCCATCTCAGATGCCAGGGTCACCCAAAAACAATTATTTGAATCAAACCTTTACCAAGCCTTCAAGATAGGGTATTCTAAGTAGGGTCACATGTCCATTGGTAGATTAAATCATGAAATCTTAACACTAAGGGAAAAGCCTTAGGAGGCTTTAAGCATGGAACTCGAAAAGAAACCACTGTATTATCTGTTTCCTTAATATCAAAAAAATTCATATAAACTTTGCTAAAGAGCCTCCAATTAATTTCCTCCCAAATCTTGGTCCTCATTGTAGAAGTAGAGGATCAATGCATTCCTGCATCTCCACTTCAACCCCCAAAACAAAGAATAAAAGGTTTAAGATAAAGCTTACTGAAAAATTTGATGAAGGCTTGGGATAATGAGATCTCAAACATTTAATGCTAAAGAAAATAAAAATTGACACCAAACATGTGTACAGAACAGACAGTATGACACTGATCAAAAAATAAAATAAAATAGAACAAAGAGTATGACAATGAAGAGTACTCTTAAAAGAGTCCAAATAGAAACTCAACATATTGTAGCAGCCTGCCCTAGTGGCAAAGGTAAGAGTCTAAATGTAAAAATCTAAATTGATAATTGGAATATGTGAACAGGACTCCTAAAAATTTCTTCAGAAAATCTGTTTGTTCTTTTTTTCTAACTCAGAAAATTTGATTGTTCTTTACCCATTGCTCATTTAAAATGTTTAAAACAGAAACTATGACCAAAACATTACAGATTGGTCTGTCATGGGGTAACCTAATGAATGAAATTGATATTATTGACTACTTCATCATATTGTAGTTGTCAAACTAGGACAGCCAAAAATTACAGAGAAGAAGAAGATCAATCGAACGACCAAACAAAAAAATGCAAACGAGAACTCGACTGCCCATAGAAATGGTCAAAAATTGATCGATATAAATGTAAAGTTCAGAAATACATGAATGTTGACTATATCTCAAGCTCAAAACAACTAAAAACTACAAAGAAGAAAAAGATCAATCGATCGACGAAACAAAAAAACGTAAAAAACTTAAAGAAAACAAACCTTGTTTTCGATCAAGAATCTACTTCGAGTTCGATCAATTCTTCACGGCAACTTGAAAAAAACAGTATCAAATCAGCGAGAGATAGAGAGAGAGAGAGAGAGAGAATAGCACGCGGCGCAAAGAGGGAGAGACCTATCAGTTTATGACAGTACTTATTAGTGACGCACAATGTGCGTCGCTACATTTTAGTGAGACGACATCGTTTCATATACACTAACTATCAGCGACGCTCGAGTGTGTGTCGCTAATTTAACTATTAGCGACATACATGTGCGTCTCTAATTGACAATTGTGCGTCGCTAATAGGTTTTTGCCTATTTTTCTGTGCGGGAAACCCCTTTTTGTTGCTTTTTTGCTACACACGTTGTGTGTATCGCAAAAGGACATTATTAGCGACGCTTAACTGGGCGTTGCAAATAAGGTGCGTCGCAAAAACACCTATTTTTTGTAGTGAGGGGTCAATTTAACAACTCCAGTAGAGTAACTAAATAAAGAAAAGAATAAATGGTGGCGAGTATAAATATGTTCCATGTGTAGTGTCAAACAAGTACCATCAAGAATTTTATTAAAAAAACATTCATCATGTTATCAAACGGAGTAAGAGCATTAATAAGGCGACATTGGCATGGTGCAATTTATAATGGAAGTATGAGAAGGAGAAGAAAGTTTAGAGAACTAATAATTCACTTACCATAACACCACCACCCTCCAACTCCATCTCAACCCTTAATTTCTCAATAATATCTAGTGGTCCCCGAATAAGCCTAAAGTGTTTTATGGGTTACCAACCCGATGGAGACATACGACTACCTGCGTAGGTTTACAGTTTAAAACTGAAGGGAGATACTATCCCCATCAAAAAACTACTAACTCTTCAAAAAGATTAAGTTATTAATGAGGGTGTAACTTAAATATTTAATACTCTAACACGTCCCCTCATGTGTCACCAGACTCTTCACTAATAGTGGGTCAACACGAGCATCAATTATAATTATTAGGGTGGCAGTGAGGTTTGAAGACATGACCCTCTGCCTACTCTGATACCAAGTTGAAATGAAATTTTTGTATATTTTTAAGGTTTGTGAGAGGAGAGGAGAGGAGAGGAGAGGAGAAGAGAAGAGAAGAGAAGGAAAAAGAAAGAATAGAGAAAGAGTATTTTTTTAAAGGAGGTTGGAATAATCGTATTCCCTATACTCCTAAATATTTTATTTTTAAGCGTAACAAAATTACAATAATTTCATTATCAACATACTCTTAATATATCCTAACATAATTGAAATTGTGCAAAAAGCTCCCTGGACAGCGTATAAAAATTAAGCCTGCCTTTGTTCAGGGTTGACATTTCATGACACTCCAAAGAAGCATCCTGGTACCTTTTTTTTATTTATAATCCTGGGAAGGTTTATACTCGTCTTGACTACAGGATGGTGGGCCAATGTGGTCAATTTCCTTTCTTGGTTGGGCAGAATGCTTCATTTTGGCTAGAAACTAGGTAATTGAGACGTGATGGGGCATCATTTTTATACTGTAGTTTTAGTATTGTCTGGCTTCTTCCACTCATTTACGCTATTTAATTGAGCAGCCAGGCAGGGACCTATTTTTCTCTGCCTTCATCTATTATTGCTTATCCTGCCCCTTTAATTACACTACTTGAAACAGCTTGCAAAAGAGAGAAAAGAGGGACTGTTAGAAGTGTCAGAAAAGAGAAATTTAACTCATTCGGAGGAAGGAGATACAATGGTGTAAGATGCATGTGCCCTCCCCTCTACTTCCATTGACTTGCTGGCCAATCTGCTTTCTTGTGGCCTGTTCTGTCACACGCCATTTTCTATCAATTTTTTGCTAAGGTGTGTGTGACAGAACAGGCCACAAGAGACCAGAATGGCCTGAAAGTTAAGGGAACTAGAGCTACCACTGGCAATAAAAGAGTTAAAACAAATAAACTATGCCATTCTTGTAAGCACCCTTACATTACCAATCAAAAAAAAAAAAACTCACTATCAGAGTGACCTGCAGAATTATTTGAAATTGGAAACATTAAATCCCAACCCCATGCAATTACCAAAACTAAGAAAATATTTCTACTTTGTTGCCTTAGCAGCGAGAAGACAAGAAGAAGCATCCAAGAATAATTTCAAAATTGCAACTATTGCAACCCTAAATGGTTGTAGAATGACACATTTTTAGTTCATTTAAACCTGTTTCTGCACATCCAAACTGGCATTAGCTTATGAGGACATTTTGATGTAATATGGCACAAAATTTAATACCCAGAACATTATTGTGGTTCAGAAAAAGTATATAAACCAAAAGGTGGCATCGAAAATTCATGGAACTACATTCAATTCTTTTGACTGTTCCTCCATGACTCTGGGCTGAGTTATTCTTATGACTGACAAGCTCTTAAAACTTTTCACCATATCCGATATGCGCACAGTGGAGACACCATCTTATAACCTAGGTGCAAGACGAGGAGGATCCCATGGGGTCACAATGTGATCACGGGTAATCTCGTTGAGCGAGCGACAACCACTTAACGCCATGGTTAACTCAAATTCGTCACGAAGCATTTGAAGTACTTTTTTTACACCAGCCTCGCCGTCAGCAGCCAAAGAAAACAACACGGGCCTTCCAATCTGAAATTGTCACATTATTAAATAGGTGAAATTGCTAAGCAACTTCAAGGAAGAATGACTTGTGAACTTAGCTTCTATGAAGAACTTCTACTTAAAAAATATGCTTCCAAGTTCCAAGCAGTTACTAGACCATGCCTAAGTTCAATAACTTCGAGCAATTGAACGGCTTCCACGAGCATGGCCATTACTTCCACATATTTCCTAGTGAGTTAAGTTTATTTGAGATAGGGAACTGGAGATCGTTCCACTGATCATTATAAGTCATTCTTTCTTGAACTTGCTATCATGAATTATGATGGACATTTTTTTCCCACTTACAAATATCCCAGATGCTCCAAGAGCCAATGCTTTGAAGACATCCGTCCCACGCCGAACCCCACCATCCAGAAAAACAGGAACTCGGCCTTGTGCAGCTTTGACAACCTTTAAGTTACCTCCATGGAAAAGTAAAATATTACAATGATAGTAGACATGGTCTAAAAATATGCCTCTTCAATAAATATAGAGAAATTAGATAAAGGTTGTACTTAGCAAGGAGAATGGCTTAAGAATTCAAAAACTTGTTTAGAAGAATATGGTGAAAAGATCAGGAATCTAGTACTAACAACAAAATCTTGAAAGAAATGCAGGAATTTGGAAAAAAAAACTATGGTGAATGTGAGCTAAAAAGCATAACACGTCAAAGAAAAGCAAAAAAAAAAAAAAATCGTCATTATTCTGGTCTAGTTTGGGTGGAAGTAAAATTAGGAGTCAATGAGTATGCATATTTAGTCCCAAAAAAAGGGGGAAAGTAAAGGCAAACTAACTGCAACGTGATTAAATCACAGATTAAAAATGACTACACTTGGCTACCTATGCCTAGTGAAAATACTATAAATAATTTGAAAATACTTTCACAATTTGGAGTTATTAAAGGCCATATTCACAATCAAAGCAAGCAATTATACCTCTTCCAAAGCCATAATAGTTGCAGGGGCATAATCAAGTTGGCGAGCTCCGTGATTGGAAACAATGATTCCTGCTGCTCCAGCTTGTACAGATAGCCCCGCTGAAAGATTCCCCCCCCCCCCCCCCCCAACAAAAAAAATAAAATAAAAATATATATATATAAAAAAAAAAAAAAAAGAAG